>OX235274.1:130253854-130688164 GCA_944472155.2 Trichobilharzia szidati
CTTATTATCCCTTTTCAATGGACTTATATGTATATAGATTATCTGATAAGGGATGAACTCCCGATGCTTGCCACAGCTTGCTGTCAAGCTTTTAAATATTTGTCATCTGGCAGGCTAGTGACTGGACTGAGTAGCCACAGGTTTCTGAAGTTGCTTTCTCAAGTTTAAGAAAAACGGAGAGCGAATGGTTGTATACAGTGGGAAAGGAGTTATGTGTAGTGAAGATGAGACGTTGAGTGACAATGTAGTGAGTCTAACTGAAATCATAGCAGCGAAAGACAATCAGAATTACATTTAAACAAACAAGGAAGAGGCTGAAGTGTAAGATTACGCAACAAAATAAAATAGAGATTAAGTGCTTCGAGTAACAAGGGCAAGGACAGACTGACAAAAGACATACATCGGATTTCAGGAGCTTGATGGCAGTCGCTTCTCCTCAAGTTGATTAGTGCTTCTTGGAGCCTTCTCGGTGATTATAAACATTAATATATGTTAGGAATGCGTTATTTGTTGAGACAAACACCTAAGTTGTTCATTACGCCATCTCAGTCTTCCATCAAACTGAGAATATGTGATTCCACTTTCTTTTCTGAAAGGTACTGATGAAGAGGCCGCGATTAGTTATCGGTGGAGAAGCGATAATCTAGGGAACATACGTTGATGATATCAATCTCTTCATAGAGGCGTGGTAAGTAGTTTTAAACATGTGATAAGGCTTCATTCTCCTCATCGCCTCTACACCACGCAGTATTCACATGAAACTTGTTATAATAGTAAATAGTAGGAGTCTCGCTGAGATTTTTGTTCAACATGAAAACTTAATGGATTCAAACAGCAATGTCTCCACAGGCTGGATCGTGACAAACTATGTGACAGTAGACAACTACCGTGTCCTACAGTAACACTCTACAAATTTATGCTTCTGGATCTCTTCGAATGACTGAGACTGGGGTTATTGGATTAAGATGTAAACACATTACTATCGAGGTAATTGGTTACAATTCCACAATGCAAAACATCCCTCTTCACTCAATTCGTTATCTGATGCCACCTGTCACTCACTTTAAAAGTAATGCTGAACCGAGTAGTGGAATAGACTGAAGAATCATCGGTGAACCAAATCGAAATGGGTTACTGGAGAGTTATGTGCTCTGACAGTCTTGAAATGGTCTTTGCACAGAATGGAACAGTAATCTTGTGGGCTTTCTGGTTACGACGTGGCGAGCTCGTAGACCATTAAGTCACTGGGACCTGATTCAACGACCAGCCCATGAATTCCTGATATGGGACATTAATGAAACTTTTAGGAATTATATGTTAACTAATTGATGACAGTTCATTGACCTGGGTAGAACGGATACATTTATCGTATGAAAACCCCTTCAGTTCATGTGATTAACAACATGTTATCCGCACCGACCACCCGCTCGTCGCTTACCACTGGGATTCCACTCGAGCCATAGCCTGCGATTCGCGCGATATCATTCGACGGCCACCTCAAAGTATACCTAATCAATCATTCTCCCTTTCCGCCAACATACTTGCTGACCAATCAGCTCTCGATTAGTTGTTTACCAGCAAGAGATTCGTGTTGCTAATTCTTTTTGGCTCTCCAGTTAGCCATTTGATTTTCAGTATGCAGGCAGCCAGTGAAGGTGGCAGTTGTTGATAAAAGTCTGCTGTAACCTGTTCGAAAAACTTTTCATGACACGTAGTGCAAGTTTCTTACCTGTATAGGAGAACTGACTGACTGGCTGACTTCACATTTGTGTTGTACAGGATCCGAACTTGTTCTTTATGCTGGGTAAGTCAGTGCAGAAAATCTCCAAACTGGTGTCAGGTTGATGAAGGCGTATCTTTTCTTCCCGATCCTGTCTGGCTTTGATATCCAAATCCGTCCCAACTGTCTATGAAAAACAGCTCAAGTCCATCATGTCATTTTATGTGTTGTTGATGAATAGCGTTGAAATGCATCATGTGCACTTCATGTCATTTACCACCGACATAGAGTTTGAACCATGTGGCTGATGATTTCGAGTCTCATTTGAAAGAAGACAACTCGCAGAGAATAGGCGGTACATCTCACTGACGAGATACAAAATGGAGCTGAATGTGTACCTTAGACTTCACCGCTCGTCGTTATCAAACACACAACATTGTTTTGACCTTAAGGCATTGACAAAGCGCTCAAAAGAGACTGGTAATTTGGCAGAGCTGGTGGTATTTTGAAAAACGTTTACTCACAGAATGACCTGAAAAGAAATGACGTCTTGCTAGGCTACTCAAATAGACTGGAATCGATGTATCCAAGTACTAGTTCACTCATAATCCCGTGTTACTTGAATAAATTAGCACCATGCCAGTTACCTCCAGTTCAGAGATTATGCTAACCGAACTAATATTTATCCAAAAATAACATCTTTGCATTTCGGGAATAATTCCTAAAGATACAATGTTTTTTACCACTATGTGAAGGCCACTAACCGCTGTTGTTGCTGAACGTCTATGGTCTCATAATGCAAATGATTTTGGGGAATTTTTGAAAAGATTGGAGAAACTTCGATGTCGAATGAGAGTGTAAGTTATGCATGTGTATTGAAATCAAGGCATGTATGCATGCCAACTCTTTTTGTCAATCTTGAAACTGACAGATATGCTACAAAGTTTGATCTCAGCAATCCCGTGGTTTGAACTGATTCGAATCTCTGAGCTGGGTCAAATCGGATACACAGCTAATGGGCTTGGCCGCAAACTAGGGAAACTTCCGCCATGTGTCTAGATCACCTCAGTCTGGCTGGATAGCAAGCACTACTGGTTGATGTTTGTATGGCATACAACTACTCACCTCAATAAATCAGTAGTATATATATACTTCTATGGAAATTTGCTTGTTTTCTTGATTACCATTTATGGAATCAATTAGATCACACTCAATGAACTGCATAACTTGGTTTCCAAAGGAAACTATGATGAAACCACACACCTCGAACTGTGTACACTGAATAGTGCTTACTGATTTGATGTCAACAAACCGTAATCTACATCTCAATTCAGTTTGGGACGTACTCTGAAGTGAGATTGTGAAAGTGTTGGATGCTTCAGAGAAATGTCCATCATGAATACTGACTTCTACCGTTTCATGTTATATAGCTCAAAAGTCAGACAATTTCATCAGCTGGTAACTTCCCTCTCACGTGACTTGGTTGATCCAGTTGACCATCACTTCTCACTGGAACTACAGGCTATTTCCTGTACAGCTTCAGTCTGAGGTGAGCATCGGAATAATTTCCAAGTGTTGGTTTGCAAGGATTTCTTTCGTTGATTATAGGTTTGATCCTTCAGCCTGAGTTCCAACCCCAATGGATGCATACTGATGAAGATTCCCGAATAGGGATAAATAACCTGTCCAGTTCTCTCAGGTTTCTCTACTGTTCTCTAATTGATGTCACTCTGTGATATAACTTGTAATCAATCAAACTACTGCAAACCAACATTTGGAAACATCAGAAAACTACTGTTACTAATCTATTTATGTGTAGTGTGTGTTACAGTGAAGAATGTCAATGGTTGCAACAGATACACTACATGCTTATGGAAGTGTTTATCCTGAAACTTTCAAATTACTGGTTATAACCGGAACAGAGACAAATTAAAACAATAAACCAATGGTCTAAAATACGAAGTATGTATATATATAGATCAGAAATATAGAAAGATTATGACTGCCTAACTAAATATAGTGCGTGCACAAAAGACTGAGTGTAACACAAGAGAGTGTCGGATGAAGTGGATTCTTCACCGCGTAATTTCAAATTAGATACGTGATTTGAGCGGTGAACATTAGTATCCAGTTTTGAAAGGTGGATTTTATTTTAATTATTTATTATTCTCTTGGGTTCGAAGTTGCACAGAGGGCTTCCACAACACATCTCTACTTTGTTCTATACTCTGAAGTCCTCTTCAGTTAGGTCCACGATTGTCATACGATCTCCCATATGTCAACTTCGCGCCGTCCACCCGCTCGTCGCTACTCATCCAGTTTTCACTTGAGCAATGGCCAGTTTTGCGCGCAATATGACTTGACAGCCTCCTCAACCTATGCCCGATCTATCTCCATTTTCTCTTACATATTTCTTGAGCAAGTGGCTGTTCGGTGGTTTGTTGCTAATTCTTTCTGTCTGGCCAGCTGGTCATTTGATCTTAAGTATGGAGCCATCGAAGAAGGCAGCTGTTGATAAAGGTCCGCATCCTTTTAGAATTCCTTTCCGTGACACAGTGAACGTTTCTGACTCCTATAGAAGGATAGACCGACTTCACATTGGCGTTGGACAGAATCCGAATCTTGTTTTTATGCCTCTGGCTGAGTCAGTGCAGAAGATTTCCAAACTGGTTTCGGGTTGATGAATGTGTATCTTGCCTTTCCGATTCTGGCTTGCTTTGACATCTTCATCCATCCCGTCTGCCTGTGTTTGAAACAGTGCTTACTAGATGACTCAAGAAAGTAAGTTGATTTTCACCTGCAAGTCACTGAGTTTGTGTGACGTAATACAAATATCACCTGCTAAATCCATACCCTCTACAGTTTTCTTATCGGTGGATGCTGCAGGATAATAATTTTGTGAAATTACTTACCACTTCAAGGAGGCGACGACAGAAGGTGAGATGAAATCCTGCATAGTGATGCGATTTGGTAACTCGCCCTCCGAATTACTAGACTTTCTTTCAACACTCGTGCATCGTCTACTACATTAAAATAAATCTGCCTACCTAATATGATCTCAGATGGTCTGACCATCTATTGCTACTTTGTCAACATACTGCTCATGTTTATGACTTCGCATTCTGAATCACAAAACTTGTTTATGATTACAGCATTAAAAGATTTCAGACATCTACCTTTAAATTGACTGTATCTGTTTAAATTGAACCTACTAACATGTTTTATACTCATATAACAACAAACTTCAACACTTTTCTAGACTTAACTGGAAGGTGAAGCCGTTTACTGGGCCTGGATTCTGTTCCGTATGAAGAAACTGCCAAAGGAGAAATGTGGCAAATTCAACCATTGACAAATAACGTTGAAACATTCGATACTCTAAGTGGACATGTTGAGAATACAAACACAATACCACTATTGAAATTTATTTTGAAATAAAAGTGTATTTTGTTGAGGTGGGATGGGGTGAAACTCAACTCTTTTCTTCATTTACATCAAACTTAGTGTAACAGTGACATGTGATTTAATTCGCCCTCTGGTTATTTCTATTGCATACAAGGTGACATTTTTAGAGATTTCAGACAACTATGATGACCTCTTGATACTGGTATGTCTTCTTCCACTCCTTGACAAACATAGTGTTAATTGACTATGAGCACAGTATTTCTGACGATGTATCCTTCTGTTGAACGTGTCTTTTAAAGAAAGACTCTACGATTAGTTGAGAAATTGTCTGAGCAGTCGATAAGCTGCTAGATATTTGGTCATTATGTAACACTTGATCAGCTTTGCTGAAATTCGTGATCTGTAGTACCTACCAAAACTTAGCCTGTAAAGCCTTATAAAGAAACATGGGTCAAAAAGAATTTGCTGGAAAAAGAATTCTGTTAATTAGACAAACGTTCTAGGTGAATTCAGAGGAAAGGAAAGGCAAATTACGTGTGTAATAATGTCTGTGTGAACAAGTACAAAAGCTTCGGAATGTGGTGATGAAGAATAAGTGGATGCGTGTTCCTTAAATTATGCATAAATCACACAGTTAAAATGGTGTGTTTAAACAGCTGTGCAATTGTGGCTGACAGAGTGAAGGATCAGGGAAAATATAAGCTGATGAATTCCTAAGTGTATAAAATCCTCTGATGTTTAATCGCAAAGGCTATCGACAGATGTAACGATAAATTCACAGGTGAAATCCATAGACGTCGGACGCTGTTCTGAGGGGAACTTCTGAAATTTCTTCACACTTATTTTAATCCAGATGATCTTCTCTTTCGCTTATAAAACCTAAATCCTCATTTTTGCTTAAGGTTTGTCTTTTGATTAAGGCATTTAAATCTTCAATGGCTTTCAGTTCCTGTTTAGGAATCTCAGGAAACAAAATGGAGATATTCACAGACAACACAATGACTTAACCACATTCTTCTTAAGTCCCGTAATTTACGGGATTTGCGGGGATTTATGCTGTGCTAACAGCATTTCCGCATCGCTTTCGAACTTGGTGATTCGTCATGTTTATAAATACCCGATTTATTCATTTGTTGTTCCCTCGGCTTCCGAATGGAAAACAGTGCTTCAACAGTACATGACGGAATCAATGATCCTGTCTTCAAAATGTCAACAATCTACGTAAGAGAACTTGCTGGGCTGAAAGTATATAATAAGCGGCGCTCTTAGGATCAAGAAATGACTTATTATATGTGGAGACTTTTGGAAACCGAAATAAATTATGACATGTTTGGTATCTCCGATAAGTTGGTGGAATACGGAAGTTAGGGAGATGGTAGGTCGTTCTAGACAATTGTAACCAGGAATGCTGAACCCGATTTAAGTGTCTGAGAGCACTAATTGGACAGAGAACATTCACCAGTCAAGGAACCTATCATCAGAAGTCATAGCTGAGAAAGGTTTTGTGACGTTTAGTCAGCTGAAGGATCTAGAAACTCATTCGAGAAGCAGTCGAATAATAGGATAGCCAATGAATGGCATACGACTATCTTTTGACTTCTGCTCAACTAAATTATTATTTAACCTTTTGGTAACATGTAATGTTAATTCTCACTCCTCCAGTTAACTTCTATATTTCCATTTCTATTTGAGCTCTATTGATAATTTGCGTAGTAGCACTTGAACTGTTTAAGGCCGTAGGCAGTTAACAAGGACCACTGAAATGAAAAAGATGAATGGTGTCGTTTCATCGTGCTCAAATTGTTGTTCTTGCATAGTTCACATTCCTGTTTCTAGTTTTCGACTTTGGTTTCTTTGATACTGTGAGAGAAAATGGGAGAATGCACAGGGAGATTGTAGTTCAGATTTGCATCGATAAAGTCGTGTGAACCACTTCTCATCCCAGAGGTAGTTAGTTGTATTTTCAGGCATACAAGAGATAATCTTGCATCACCTGACAGTTAAGCTTGAAGCAATGAGAAGAGGAATAGCAGTCCTTCTGCGTTGGCTGACTCCTCAGGCGAATCTAAACAGAATTATGATGTATTACACCACCCCCGGCATAAAACCAAAGCAAGCGCTAAAACTAGTGGATCACACCGAACCAACTTAAAACTGAATAAACAAACGTCAATTCCGCCTGAAGATACTTTAGGTGTTTTAAATTTTCTTTTAATGAGTGAGCATCGGACTCAATCGCAGACATAATTTCGAGCCCCTCCTTTGTTCTGCTAACACACATCAGAGTCTTTAGCTCAGCCATACTGGTCAGATAAGTTCCGAAATCTTTTCCCCAAATAGCCTCAACATTTTATTCTACCTCAGAGTATGATATCAGATAACCAGGCCTCTATCCAGGAAGAGATCAAAGCGGATGAAACGAAGGAAAGATGGTCAAGGGAACCTAATTACCAAACAGAAGAGACAAATAGAACAATGGGCTTATCACTTCTGATGACTCTTGTATTGACTATCACCTGCAACTTGTCCAGAAATACCGTCAACATTAAGAACAAAACTGCCAATGGACACCAGTCTTCTAATAAAAGTCGAAGACTTGAATGCGATCAGGCCAGTGAAGTCTGAGAAGGCAGCAGGATCATAAGGAATTCACACCGGAGGAAAATGTCAAAGCCAGCCAGACAGAATAGGAAAGGCCAGATACGCCTTCATCAATCTGAAACCAGTTTGGAAGTCTTCTGCACTCTGCAGTGTAAAGATCAAGATTCGGATTCTGTTCAACACAAATGTGAAGTCAGTCAGTCAGTTCTTCTATATATGGGTCAGAAACTTGCACTGCGTACACCTCACGAAATGGATTTACAACAAGTTACAGACATTTATGAACAGCTGCCCGTTTCGTAGGATCCACACTAGAAATCAGATGACCGGCCAGAAATAATGAGCAACAAGTATGTCTGACTGGTGACGAACCAGCCAAGAGCCGATTGCTCAACAAATATGTAGGAGAAAATGGAGATGGATAGATACGGCATACTTTGAGGTGGCCATCGAATCACATCGCGCACAATACAGTTCATAGGTGGAGAGGAATCTTAATGAAAGGCGACGAGTGGGTCGTCGATGTGAGGGCGACATGTAGGAGATCGTGCGAGTCGGAAAAGTTGACAGATTATGGTCAATCGTGGGTCTAGCAGAGAATAGAACAAAGTGAAGATGTGTAGATGTTGAAGCCCTATGCTCCACTTTGAATCCAAGGGAACAAAATAATGAATGATAATTGTTATTATAAGTCGTTAAATCCTTTCTTCAAACGGGCTTAACATTTTGTTCTGCTAAGTCTATGACTCATCAGAGGACTTTTTCGGATAACCGAGACTTTTCTATTAGTGTATGCTAAACAGTGATTACAAAGATTCAGGTAGCTTAACTATTAGGTAACATCATCTGAAATCTTTTCGTCAGTATTATTACTTTCAAATTCCAAACAGGGAAACAAATTTCCAACTTCATATTCGATTAGTTTCGTTCTGCGTGGAACCGCGATTAGTTGCCACAAGTACTACAGAGATTATGAAGAGTCAAGGACACTGATAATAATTATAACATCACGATAGAACAGACAGAAATAAACATAAACTATTTCCAGATGCATCACATGTGACACACACTCAAGGTGTTACAAAAGAGACTTTCAGATGGGGTAAATTTAGTCCACACGGGCGTCACTTTATATTCAACATTCACCACAATGGAAGCTCATTAGAATGTGATTGAACCGAGTGATTCACACAGAAGTTTCCGAGATATTGTGAATTCTTCATGTTCTCTGCAACACACAATCAGTAATTTATCATTGTGTGACAGTCTTCATAAATGTTTTCTCGACTTTGTCCGTCTACAACATTTTTTCATAACATAACACTTTGATCTCTTTGATATTCATATGAGTTCTGCAAGTTATTGATTAATTTTTCAGCACTTGATTGATGCTTCCTTTTTTCAAATTCTTTGTGAATCTGCGTGTTTCAATAAAAACATGCCACTTTGAACAAACCAATGCAAAGTCCACTTCAAGTGTACATTCATCTCGAAATATTGACACTATGATCCTAAAATGGCAATTTCATCAAATTGTAGTATAAAATGTTCACCCTTTTACCAAAACTAGAAAACAGAGAGATCAGAAAGAGCACATTCGTCGTTTAACTCACTTAATCCTAACCCAGCTGAGTTATGAGACCTTCACAAAGGATCCTGATCCACCCATTCTTATTACTATGGTTCATTGCAATTTCAGAGTGTTTAATCCCCAAAGCGAAACAATATGCTAGAGGAGGTATTCCATGTGGAATCACCAGATCCCTGAGTGTTAAACATGACTACGATTCGTGCTATATCTTAGAGGATGCGTTAAAACGTTTTGCATTACGTCTAGAAGAAGTACCACAGCGGATTAACTCTTATTCAGTAGAATCCTGCAAAGTGACCACTATTCAAATTGATATTACTGAAGGCTGTAATGAAGAAAATGGAAAATTATGGCCATCCGATTCAATGAAGGAATCATGTAGGTGAAAAGAAATTTAGGAGTCTAAAAACACGGGAAATTTCGTCATCTAGATATTTTGAATGTCTCCAGTGGTACCATACACATTCAATCAGATGAAATATGGGGAGCATTACATGCTTTGGAAACAGTCCTGCAACTAGTGTTCAGAGATCAGAACTACAAGGTACAGTGCAGAAATGTGCTCACTTCACGATAATAGAATTCGATACTTGAGTGTGGCATAGAAGATTCACCAAGATTTCCACACAGAGGAATGATGATCGATACAGCCAGACATTATCTAAGCGTTGAAACAATCAAGAATGTCATTGTAAGTTGCCTTCCACCTCCTGCTCTTGTTATGTAACTCATAATTTTTGAATTGAAAGGCTGCATTATCAATGGTGAAGATGAATGTGCTACACTGGCATATGACAGATGATGAATCCTTCCCGTATGTTTCTTCAGTGTATCCTGAATTGTCTTCAAAGGTGAGATATTCCCAGTCAAATGCGTTATCACCGTTTCTTTATTGTGATTGTATTTTCAGGGAGCGTATCATCCACATTCGTATGTGTATGAAAAGGATGAAATTGATTCACTGGTAGAATTCGCTCGATTACATGGTGTTCGGGTGATTGTTGAATTTGACTCACCAGGTGAGGAGTATAGAAATTATCGTGATAACATCCGATTGTGCACTTTGTAATTGTCATTTACTCCTAATCTCAGTTTATGGGTGACTGATTCGCAAATTATGCGGTCATATTGTAACGACAGAAGACAAGGGCCAGGCTAGGAAATCAACACATATTTATAATATTTTCATGTACATTATTATAGATTATTGTAAGCACACAAACACAGTCTTCTGATTAGTGGATTCTCGCTGAACGTTAATCTTTCATCTCTTTGTGGCCATTTATTGAAGTTCAGATAATCTATCTGCAAATTGTATCCGCCTACGCAAAGTCTGCTGTGACTGGTTGTTGAATCAGTCTTTGTTCTTATTTTTCTCACGACCAATATTGGGGACGTAAACATTGACGTAAATTACTGTCTACCAATTTGGCTGGCAGCCAGTTCTCACCACAATATGTGTGTGTTCATCGCTATGCCTTGGTAGGAAAGAGTATTTCTCTGCAAATATTTATAGATTCTAACAGGTTAAAGTTTCACTTAATGTCCAGGACATTCAGACCACATTCGAGTCTGTGAAAAATAAGCCGAGATTCAGTAACCAGATCGATCTGATCACTTAATGTAGACAATAGAATTTGGTTTAATTCGACCGCCAAAAAATTGAATAAAAGATAAAGTTAGAAGTACAGAATGAGATGGTGAGAATGAAAGCTGAACTTCTCAAATATAATATATAAAACATTTTAATGGCTATATCCACTGTGTATCACATGATTGACGAAGCCCTTTTCATATATAGAGCTACTCCATCCATGAAGTGTTGTTTTCCTTAGTTTGAAAGAGTTCTGATTATCCCCACTGTTTACAGAAGATTCTCATACACACTGCAGATGACATTAAGACTGTCTTAGGAATTCACAAGGTGGCTAAAATCGATTACCTGTTTGGACATTGAGATTGAGACTTAGTCGCTGAAAAGTGATACAATTTACCAGCCTCCTCCACAAAAATTATCGAAAGTTATTTTTCAAATTTAATTTTTGATTATACCTTGAAACCACACAGTATTTTTGGTACAAGTATGGAATTTTCAGCATATGATATCGTTAGCCCAAATCTTGCAGACTGACCATAGATATCAGGTGTGCGTCGGCAGGGGATCAAACCCTGAACCATGTGGATGGTCGGCGAGCGTCCTAACCGCTGTGCTAGCTCAATCAAGTGTGGTATACCTCAAGTTTATAAAAATGAAATAATTTGTGATCCAAACTGGTAGAACCGGAATAAAAAACTTATTTTGGAAAAACTGATAACATAGTGAACCCTTCTTCGAGAGTAAAAACGTTTTACTCAGGTATTGGTTATTGTAGGGATTATTGTTTGATTGGTTGGGGGATTTCATCGTGAAGTGTTATCAGTTGGAGAACCATTGGAAAACCTGGGAGTACTGGACAGCTGTTTCGTCCCAGTTTAGGACTCCTCGCAGTACACACCCGCCGGGATAGAAGAGTCCTGAACCATACTTTCCAGTAATCCCAGGTTTACCAATGGTTCTCCAACTGATAACACTTCACGATGAAATCCTCCAACCAATTAAATAATAATTCCTACAAAGCCAATAAGTGAAAATTCATCAATAGCGACTGGCCCTGTTCTGGCATTGACCTGGGGTTCTAGTGGGAAGCCGTGACTAGTAGGGTGCAGCAGGTTGAAGGTGAGGCTTTTACTCATCGAAGAAGACATTGAGAAGTGATTGCGCTATGTCATAAATTGACAGAAGCTTGAATTCATGGGCTGGCCATTGGATCGGGTCCCAGTATGGCTTAATGGTCTACAGGCTAGTCACCTTGTAATCAAGCTAGGACGAGACAGCTGTCCAGTACTCCCTAGTTGGTTACCAGTGGTTGTCTAAGTGAGTTCAGCTCATGATAAAACCCTCCAACCAGTTGAAACTTGTTTTTAGTAGTTTAACTGCATAGGGACTGGTACCTGTGACTCCATTTCAAAGACGTTCGATATCATACCGTTAATGTAGCATCCGTATTACTAACAACCGCATCAAGAAATCGTACACCGAAGCGTACTTCATACAACAATCTGCTATGGTGATTGACATTTAAATTCAAGCAACCAGTGTATGAAATTCAGTGAAATAAACTCAGATGGTGTTTGCATGAAAGTAACAAGCTGACTATCACCCATATCTTTCTGTCATCCAGGTCACACTCTATCATGGGGCAAAAGTCATCCTGAAATACTCTCGGGTGAATCACATGACGGACCAATCAATCCAGTCGATGAGAATGTCTGGCCATTTCTATCAAATTTATTCAGCGAAGTGTTGAGTGTATTTCCTGACCGTGTCTTACATTTAGGTGGAAGCATCTACGACAGGCACTCATGGTAAGTGTGTTGACTTTTTCTGATGTGTGATTAGTTTCGCACATGCATATGGCTGAATGATTTCTTGTAAGGAATCTGATGCGATTCGGCTTCTTCATCATGTGAGGAAAGGCCAAATAGCCAGATGTTTCCTAAGTTTAATTTTCGATAATCTTTGCTTCGTATCTCATATTCGCTGTTTAACACTACCACTTTTAAAAGACATTAATGCACAGAGTCAACCGTGTGAAAGGTTATTCTCAGTTTTTGTTTAATTCGTGACAAAATATTTACACAAATGTAGCAACTGGAAGGTTCCTGTAGGGACGAAACGCATAACAAATATCTGAAGTGATCATCAAATAATCAAGGTGGCTTCGATTCTTTAGACCGCAAACTGGTCGTACCTGCATGAGTTGTGGTATCCTTACTGGTGACTTCTAGAGCACCTGAGGATAGCTATGGTGGACATAAAACTGGAAGACTGTTCACCAAAGATTGCTTTAGAGTATTTCGTAAAACTTATCAAAACTTATATTTGCGAAATGGCTTGGATGAAAAAGATTAGAACTTCCTGTCAAGGGTTAAAATAGTCACACTAAGTTTCTACAATCAACTCTACGCATCAACATCGAACAAAGCATGGAATGGCAATCAAACCTCTACCTCAACTTTATAGACTTTGAGAAGGCCTTCGACAGCGTCGACCGCGAAGTAATTTGGAAACTACTCGAGTACTACGGCGTACCCCAAATATTCATCAATCTTATTCAACAGCTGTACGACAACGGCACATGTCAAGTGATCCACAACGGAAAACTCAGCGAAGCGTTTGGAGTAAACACAGGAGTCAGACAAGGGTGCTTATTATCACCAATGATATTCCTAATTGTGGTGGACTGGATTATGCGTCAGACAGTGGGAAACGAGAAGACAGGGATATCCTGAACCGACACGAAGAACCTAGAAGACCTGGATTTCGCAGATGATTTATGTTTGATGTCACACAAAATCGGAGAATTAGAAGCAAAAACCGATAAACTGGTCGAAGAAGCAGCAAAGACAGGACTGCAGGTGAACATAGACAAGACGGAGGTTATGAAAATAACCAACCAACAACAACAACAGCAGCAGCAACATCCAGCGCCAATCACCATCAACGGGAGGGATTTGAAAGAGGTTACTTCTTTCACTTATCTAGGGAGCATTGTCTCAACTACATGAGGAACGGTTGGGGATGTCAACTTGACAATCGGGAAGGCGACAAACACATCCATCAACCTGAAACCAATCTGGAAATCTTCGTCACTCAGCATCAACAACGAAATTCGGATGTTCAATACAAACGTCAATTCAGTTCCTCTATGCGGATCGCAAACTTGGCGGGTCACCAAGAATATTTCAAACAGGTTGCAGACATTTATCAACAACTTCTTCGCTCTATACTGAAGATCAGGTGGTCACAAAGAATCACCAACAAGAAACTAGGGGAACAAACAAAACAAAAAACGAAACAATCGCCCAACAAATATGCAGGAGAAAGTGGAGATGGATTGGACACTCGCTGAGGAGGTCGCTGGGTGACATCGCGCGTCAGGCCAACGCTCGAGTGGAACCCGAAAGTGAAGTGGCGAGTGGGACGTCCAAGGGTGACATGGAGGAGATCGTGTGAAGAGGAGCTGAAACAAAAGTACAGCAGAAGACAGAAGCAAGTGGAGACGTGCAGTTGAAGCCCTATGTTCCACTAGGAACCCAAGGGAACAATAATAATAACAATAATAATTGTTCCACTGACAATAAACCAGCACGGTAAGACAATAACAGGACAAATGATTACACTACTAAAAGTTACAGCTTCAAAATGTTACGGGTCTATACGATGCAGCTTCAGAGTCTATAAATAGATATCAGTATAATTCTCAATAAAACTTCTGACCATATTGCTCCAGTCTTCTGCTGAACAGTAAGCGGCTAGATCACAGTAGGTATTGTAACCTCTGACGGAAACGGAACCAGTTTGAATATCCCAGGTCATTGGACATTCATTCAATATTAACAACACAGACAAACGTATTGTGCTCCAAATATCATCATCCAATGATTCAGACAATATTACTGTGTATTGTATCGAATCAACTGGTCTAATATGGCATTATATTTTATCATAGTGCCTTAATTCTGCTCTACTAATTACAGATATTGTAAGTTCAATCTATATTTTATAGAAAGTAATGATGGTAGATTGGCATTCATCCATGCCTATTGAGGCGTCAGATATGCGTTTCCCTTTACTTCGTCACATGTACACTATGAAACGCTTGACCAACTTTCTATTCTGGTGTCTTTATCTATTGAAAGACAAGAAGTAGTTTCATTGTTCCACGATTACACAGCCGACACATTCGAATTCCCCTTAGTCTATCCATCCAGCAATCTATTCATAAAAAGAATGTGAGTAGACTCAATTTGTAGAAGGTTACATGCATTTCTAACAAGAAACATGTTGTTCTGTTGTGTGTAGGCAAGAAGACGCCAACATCCAAGAATTCATGAAACAGAAAGGATTCGATCAAGACTACAATAAATTAGAAAATTATTATTTTGAACGCCTCACAGAAGTTGTTCAGAATATTACCACGTCAGAGTCACAAAGCGTGACACCTGTGGTGTGGCAGAATGTATTTGAGAATGGATTCCGAGTAAGTATTCTTCAATTTGCAATTGCTGTTCATAACTTAATGCAGTTTTATTCTCACCTAAATAACCAGATCAGATATTTAGTTTTAATTTGGAATATTTTGAGCGTGTGAATTTCGAGTCAGATCATAAATACAATGAACAGAAGAAGGATAGCAGCAGATCTCTCATCACATTAGTGAATCAGTAAATGTACCACCTCGCAAATACATCCAGAGGAACTTCATCGATTCATCAGTATTTTCTATCCATCCTCATCCTGCCTCATTGTTCTAGTCACATAGATTTGCATTTAAACCTCTCCCAAAAGTTGCATATTCTTCATTCCTACATGGGATCACTGATCCAAGTGAATTATGAATCGACAAATGGAAGACTCAGGAAGTTGAGTGGTGTAAGGAATACAAATATCCTCGCTGTCATTCCCTCATCTTGAAGTGAACATTGCTCAATTTACAAGCCTGACTGAATGTGACTGGAAGTGACCAGAAGTGTGATTTGTATGAATATACACACTGACTTCCAGAGTATGATTACAATACACTGAAACAAGCAGATAGCTTAGAAGTGAACATGTGGAAATATTCATGTCATTCCATTGACCCAACTGACTACTCATCTCAGTTCACAGGTATTTGTATGTGTTCGTCTGTCCACTTAATTGTTGTGTAGAAGCACACGTGAAAAATGTTGAGAAATAGTTTTGGGAGGATAAAAATCTATCCATATTTTCGAACCTTGCTACAATCCGGACACTCGAAAACTTATTCCATTTATTATCTTAAATCTTAACACTTCGAATGATTGACTTCAATGTAACACAACACAACGTACCTTTATCCGATATATGAAATCAGCATCCTGAGATTAACCTCAGCTTTTTGCATTTATCGACCGTTTTATAGGAAGTGACTTGATCTGATCGGTCACAACCTAATCCTTCATTTCAACGTTAATTATTACAACAACCACGACAACATCACCAAAAGACGACATGCGAGAGAAGGTGCCCTGCTGGAGGGGAGCTTTCACTGCCTGAGCAATACTCAGATACTACCGTGATCCCATATGCATAGCTTTTAAATGGCCTGGATACATATTGCATTGTCTGATAGGTTGAAAACGCATCAACCAATGGGAGTTTAGTCTTCAAAAGTACTGGGAATATAAACCTCGTGTTACTGGTTATTTTGAGATAAGCGGAATCGGGAGTATTATTATTATCACTATTATTATCATCAACATCGTGTATCAGTTCTGTGTTTAACGTCTTACGATGTGGAAGTGTATCGGTTTAAGTATCCAAACACCCACACCTGTCTGTTGTATCTGAAATCACTTGATTCGACATATACATGAGGTAGTGTGGTGAGTTACCGATCGTGATAACTGAGCAGTGTGAATTTCTTCCAAGAAATCCTTAGCGATAAGCCGCTTTTGTTTGAATAAACGAAATGCTTGACTTACATGGATATGCTTAGAGAGGGAAAGGTCAGACAACGAAGGCGCCAATGACATTAAAACAGGCAACCACAGTGAATGTGTGAACTCAGGTAAGTGACGTTACATTCATAACAAATTGATGAGGGGAGTGTGAAATTCCGAAACATGACACCCGCTTTATTTAAGCTTTCGTTAGAGGGAGATGTTGGGGCTGGACCAGGTTAGGTATAGGTTAGGGTTAGGCAGGAAAAGGGTAGATTAACTCTGGATTGAGGTTAGTGTTGAGTGAACCACTAAAGCCCCTCTTCTTAGTAATGTTGTTCTTTGTGAATTTATTGATACGTTTGCTCTACTTCGATAGCTTTCCTTTAACTTAGTACCGTATTTTAGATGAGAAGATGAACACAACTTCAAAAACTTGAATTGTGAGGTGTGCAGGTTCAATTCCATCAAAGCACCATAACGGTGTAGGTAAAGGAAAGCAGTAGAGATGTGTAAAAGTCACTCCTGGGGCAGTCAGAAATAAATAACGCGTGGCTGTACAGGGCGGGGCAAAATTAATTACAAATAGTAAAACATAGACATTTACAATGACGTACGGTAAAATATGGAAATGACTAATTCTTGTCGCGTTATGGAAGTAAATTATACAAAGTATGAGCGTGTACTACTTTATTTTGACGAGTAGTATGTAAGTGAGCACAAATGAAAACAGTAACAATGGACCAGAAGATGTCAGTAAAGAGAAGGAATGAGGCGACAGGCACTACCCTAAAGCTTTGAAAGAAACCTATTGACACGGAGATAGATATTATTCTGAAATGCCAATCTCACACATATGATAATAATGTGAGGCAAGAATTGACTAACCTTTAAACATCTAGTAAATGACCGAAAATACCCATTGAGTCATGAAGAAAATAGAAGACAGATTCAGCGAAGAAAATTTTCTTTATCGACGAAATCATCTTCAGAGGCTGTACAATCGTATTTATACTTACAAAAATATATAGTGGTCTATTATTGAGTAATAGGGGGTGACATAATTGATATGATTACTCAGAAGTGGCTTTAGAAGTGAAAATTAGAAGTTGAAAATTACGTGGTACTCAACGGCAAAAAGATAGAAATTTGATAAGGTTAAAATTGCTACTAAGTGAGAATAAAGGTATTTGAGTGTCAATTTAACAAGTGTGAAGAGGGTGTGAAAATATACAAAAGGAGCATATGAGAGTGATAATAGTGAATTAATTATTAAAGCAAAAGCTAACTAAAAGTGAAATTAGAATGAAAAGAAAAAATCAAAAATTTTTTTATTTACAAGGAACGATTAGTGAAGAGGTTAAGACCAAGGTAGAATAAGAGACTGGAAAAACTTTTTCTGTATACAGAGTTCAGGGTTGTATTGATGAATTGCTAGAGCTTCCGCCATACACAAAAGCCGAAACCTGACGCCCTTTGTACCTTTGGCTTCACTTTGTAGATGATCTTGAAAGACGACTCCGGTGGAGCTACGTGGCCTGAGTTCACCGAATGCTCGAGAATTGAGCCAGTAATTATCTTACACCGTTCTCTTTGCTAACCATGCCGGATAATGCTCAGAGATGCGTTTGGAAAGCGTGCGCTTTGTGTGGCCAATATAACTAGCTCCACACGAGCAAGTGAATTTATAAACACACATTGAGGTGGCCCAAAGCGACAGTTTATCCTTCACACACCCGTTGATCATTTGTCGGCTGTAGAAGTTGATACGTAGCTCAGCCATAAAGAAGGCTTTCCTCAGTGATCTGCATAAGCGATTCTTCAGGATCTCAGCTGCGGTATCACCTTTAAATTCGACACTCATAAACAGTAGTTTCTTCGGCACCGTCTGTATTCTTTCAGGTTTTACACTTTATCGAGAAAAACATGAAGCCAAGGGAAAAACCTGAAAGAATACAGACGGTGCCGAAGAAACTACTGTTTATGAGTGTCGAATTTAAAGGTGATACCGCAGCTGAGATCCTGAAGAATCGCTTATGCAGATCACTGAGGAAAGCCTTCTTTATGGCTGAGCTACGTATCAACTTCTACAGCCGACAAATGATCAACGGGTGTGTGAAGGATAAACTGTCGCTTTGGGCCACCTCAATGTGTGTTTATAAATTCACTTGCTCGTGTGGAGCTAGTTATATTGGCCGCACAAAGCGCACGCTTTCCAAACGCATCTCTGAGCAATAATCCGGCATGGTTAGCAAAGAGAACGGTGTAAGATAATTACTGGCTCAATTCTCGAGCATTCGGTGAACTCAGGCCACGTAGCTCCACCGGAGTCGTCTTTCAAGATCATCTACAAAGTGAAGCCAAAGGTACAAAGGGCGTCAGGTTTCGGCTTTTGTGTATGGCGGAAGCTCTAGCAATTCATCAATACAACCCTGAACTCTGTATACAGAAAAAGTTTTTCCAGTCTCTTATTCTACCTTGGTCTTAACCTCTTCACTAATCGTTCCTTGTAAATAAAAAAATTTTTGATTTTTTCTTTTCATTCTAATTTCACTTTTAGTTAGCTTTTGCTTTAATAATTAATTCACTATTATCACTCTCATATGCTCCTTTTGTATATTTTCACACCCTCTTCACACTTGTTAAATTGACACTCAAATACCTTTATTCTCACTTAGTAGCAATTTTAACCTTATCAAATTTCTATCTTTTTGCCGTTGAGTACCACGTAATTTTCAACTTCTAATTTTCACTTCTAAAGCCACTTCTGAGTAATCATATCAATTATGTCACCCCCTATTACTCAATAATAGACCACTATATATTTTTGTAAGTATAAATACGATTGTACAGCCTCTGAAGATGATTTCGTCGATAAAGAAAATTTTCTTCGCTGAATCTGTCTTTTAGTGTCTAGTAAATAAACAATCTCCTTCATCCATCCATCCTTATATACCTTCAAGTTTCACTTTTATAATTTCTATCATATTTATGGTCCTGTTGATTCTTTGTTTTTACTTTCATAACTGCAAACACCAAATTATCTCTATGACTTCTGTAGTCTTTCTTTTTTCCCTCACTATATCATGTAAAGAGAACTTTATATTCAATATTTTTAGTCATGCAAGGATTTGTATGCCGCATAGACAATACTGTATGAAACAAGCCCACGGCAATTTTCACTTGTATTATTATCAGTTTCTTAGCTGCTATCATTATTATTATTATTTCCATTTTATATGCTGCATGTTTTTTTTATATTACCCCTATTGTAAATGCAGAAAAGTTTCTGTGATAAATTTTATCCATAATTTGAGGAAATTAGACGCAATATTGTGATTAATGCTGAAAATTCCATTCTGTATCACAAGTACTGTTTTTGGAATAAAGTAAATCATTATTATAATAATATTATTATTATGATCATCTAAATAGTGACAATATTTGATATTTTACATTACCAGGGTAATGACAATGCCGTCATCATACAAGTACACGATAATTCCGACTGGCAAGCTGTCACCAAGTCAATCACATCATCTGGTTACAGAGTGATCAATTCAGCGTGTTGGTCGAACGTTGTTAGGAATTTCGAGGATGCATGGAAGACGCTGAACGATTGTGATCCTGCTGCATTTGGAGGTAGTTTTGATGTTATGTTTGAATAAGTTATTAATGCCGCAAACAATTGATGATAGAGAGCGGGGGGCTGTTCCTGTCTGTTTTCTCAAAAGAACTTCGACAAGTCTCAATGCAGTGGAAGGCGTGGTTTGTGGTCGTATAATGTTTCGGTATCGAGACTTGTATCGAAGCAGATGTTAGGCTTTGCAATAAGTTGTGTTCTCTGAGCTGGTTGGTTTAATTGTGGAGCTTTCGTCGTCCTTCTGGATAACATCCCATTTCAGCGCAGGTTTTAGCACAAGTATATAGAAAACCAACGCCGACACACAGACCAAATACTCAACTACAGTAGTAATAAACCAATTACCCACAAAAGACATTGTTTTGAAAGAGTTCAAACACACTGTAGCACTGCTCCGGTGTTAAAGAGAATGGAAGGAAAATACCCACTAAACGTCTTCAAAAAGAATGGACATCTCCACAATTTCATTAAAAAGTTTAAAATTGAGTCACAACACCAACAAGAAACCAGCATCAAAGACTACAAGAAGATTCATCCTACCATATATAAAAATTATCTGTGAAATAACAGCTAGAATACTGAAACAGTTTCAAATAGATATAACACACAAGTCAGCCAGCCAGCCAGCACAATCACTTCATTCGATATTGTGCAAACCGAAAGATCCAACAGAAAAAGAAGATAAAATTATTTCCTTTTGCGAAATAAATTGCATGCAATAACTGCAATAGTCACTGCATCGGCCAAAGTGAGCGTCCGCTTCGAATCAGAATCCAAGAGCACAAATTAGCTGTGAAAAGACATGATATATATATTCCTGTTTCGTATCAATGCATGTGCATAATTATGGACATCAATATGATTGGTATAATGTCGAAATTTTAAACAGAGGAAACACCAAAAATACTGCCAGAGAATTCCTAGAAGCCTGGTACCCAAACGAATCAGCCAGCGATTAGCAAACATATTAATATAGAACAAATTTACCAGCTTCTGAAAAGCGAGTCACGTGATGAGAAAGTTCAAAGTCCATGTCAGCAAAACTGATCAGTACAGAAGTAAGTTGACTACCAGTCACGAAGATGGTTACCAGGAGACACAATTCTATCATTCATGGAGAATTTAAAGAAATTCCCCTTATTCTAAAAATTGTGCTGAAAGGGGATGTTGTCCAGAAGGTGGATGACGAAAGCTCCGTAATTAAACCAACCAGCTGGGGAACACAACTAATTGCAAATCATCCACATGAGCTACAAATATTCTCTATTATTTCAAGATGTTAAGTTTCCATTTCACACTTGACCGTTGTCGACTGAATGTGTGTACATGCGACTGAGACGAATCAGGCGATATTCCAGAGTGATGATCAAAATATGGAATAAATAATAATTCAGACACCACTATACTGACTGACCTTCCTCATGAGATATCATGGAATTCATTCACCCAGGATATCTGGATTAGGTCAGAATGGAGATCGGTGAAATGTACAGGTGTCTGAACACCGACAGCATTCCACATGCTCACAGCAAAATAGTGCAGGAAATATTTACAATCATTGTGCTAAAGTGTCTTCACTACATTTTTGCAGTAACACTGATGAATTACTGTTTTCTTCTCATCGTGAACAGGTACTGATGAAGAAGCTCAGTTGGTTATTGGTGGAGAAGTCATCATTTGGGGAACTTATGTGGATGACACTAATGTTTTCTTACGATCATGGTAAGCAATTGACGATCGATATTGTAATCGATTAGCTAAACAGATTTTCAAGTATCAAGGTTGGCTGAAAATTGAATTCACATTGAATTTCACATCAAAGTTCAACATAATTGTTCTACGAGATTGTATATTCTATTAGTTTTCTATGAAATTCTGTGGTTTCTATGACACTGCTGCATTACACTGACGAAGGACATCATACAGTGGATGTTGTACCGCATTATACACTGATAGAATGAATTTAGTAACTGTCTTGCTTAAGGTAATTTGCTAATACTCAGATCATGTCGAAAATATCTGTGAAGCGTGTCTTGATGGGCAGATGCACTTCTTCTGTTGTTTCCTCATCAGGTGTTTGTTGGACACAAATATCTCTAGTACCTTGAAAATAAATGTGGGGTGAGTAGTGTCAAAATAGACAGCAATAATATGATTAGCTGAATATGGCGGACTGTGAACAGATGTCACCTGGAACTGATTGGAAACTCACTAAACCCTATCTTTATTCATCACATGGTATACACGCGACAATAAAAGTGTGGAAATGACATTCATTTGGTATTTCCACAGAGTGACGGTAGAGTTATGCAGCTTGAGATTAACTGCAAAAACCTGAAGGCATAGTATTGTAACGACAGATGACAAGGTTCAGGCAACAGATCATTTACTGAGAAAATCAACAGATGTGTATAGATTTTAATGTACATTACTGTCAGCGGAGAAGCAACTTCTTCTGATTGGTTGTTTGCTGGCTGAAGGTTATTCTCTACTGCTCATGACGGTTTCTTAGAAAGTTAAGTCATATATCTGCGAATTCTATCTGCAAAGGTCAAGTCTGAAATGACTGGTTGGTGAGTTCCTCAAGATTAAGCTTTATTATTGTTTTTTCTCATAACCCTGGTTCGGGAGGTAAATATTGACTTAAACTGATGTCTACAATTTTGGCTTGCAGACAGCCCTCACCACAGTATAACCACATATATTTGTTTTGATTCGAACATCATAGGGGGTTTATGCAGGTGGCTGACAGAATGGGTTTCAGATGACGTGTTGGGCCGTTAAGATCTTCACAATGATCTAGTTCTATAAATCAAAAGTGATTTTTAGTCACAAGACTAGAAGAATATCAATCGTGATGGCATGTTGGATGGTTGTTAACAGTTAGTTAGAGAGACTGTCTAATTATAGTTGATGTCAATTTCGCAATTAGCACAAATGAATTCGTGATTTTCAGATTACTCAGTTCATGGTAAAATTGCACTGAAACATTCCTCAGGAATTAAAATTATTCAGACATCACTCTGTGAGCAGCCTGATATCATTGATCGAAATCAAGACAGTAAACATAAGTGCAGGGTGTTTTCTTGTTGAACACAACTCATATTAACCGCTTATAGTTGTTAGGCAAATCGATTGATTTAAACAGTGAAAGGCTCGTTCGCTTCTTCCGAGATGAAAGCGTCAGAGATGTGTCACTTCGACTGAGCACAGAGTACTGAGCCAGTTTAGTTGAGGTGACTGGTAGCCGAATACTCAGATCACTCAATCGCTAGTACATAGAACTAGGTTGTGTCTCTGGAGAATCCACAGTCAGGTGTATCTGTAACCTCGAGATTACACATTGCCAATAAACACCTCAGGCAGTTTTCAGTTCATTGATTGCAGCATTGCATAAGCCAGTGGTTCAAGCCACCAGAATATACTTCACTCTGCTTGATAAGGAAATCAGTCTGCCTATATGATTCGATTATCATGGAATTATCCAGAAACAAGTTGAACTACTCAATCAGCACTAGGTTAGAGCATACATATACGCTGATTTATCATACACAGAATCGAGCATTCCACATACATATACAGCCAACCACTTTATCGCTGACATGTATTATAAAACGACATTTCATTTCACTTTCATATCAACGGGGTAATTATGTTGACAACATGTCAAGGCCAATAACTGCTGTGGCTGCTGAACGTCTTTGGTCTATGGATCCAAGCGATTTTCATGATTTTTCATGGAGAATGAAAGAGTTTCACTGTCGAATGTTTCTGTAAGTCACGAGTATTTGTTTTAAATTTATTAAGTCAGTTAATACTGTCGCGATTAAGGGAAATCAAACCGGATAATAATAGAAGGTTGTATGAGATTTCAAGTTGCTTTAGGAGTATGTTCATAACTGTAATTGACAACTAGGTGCATAATTTAGTGTGTTGTTACTTTTCTGAAATATTTCATCCGCCTTTCGGGTTGGCGATTTCACTGAGATGGAGATTCGAAATGACTGTAGATTCGTGGCGCATCACTTGTGACTATCGTTTGATTGAGTAACCGAGTGAAGTAAATCGATTTGTATGAAACTGGGAGTAGTCGTGGACAAGACTGCTAGATGAAATCTAGTCCCACATTAATGTGCAGTTGGTATATTCCAATTTCGCAAGAGCACGGCAAACCAGCTCTATCGATTCAACTGTATCCGTCATCCGGGAATCAAGGTGTTTCTAAAACTTATGAAAAGAATTACGTCATCGTTGAATCACCTCTTAAGTAAGCAGAGGCTAAATAATTCGGTGCAAGAAAACGGTCAATATGAAATTGAATTTCAGAGTTGCATTAGTGCTTCGGTAACCTAATAATGCACATCTGTCCTATTTGCTAAGAGTGTGTAGCGTACCTAGAGCTAATAAGGGAATATTTATCAGATGAAACCGGGATATTCTGAAACTCCTCGGTGTCTTACTGAGAAGTGAAACAATCACATTCACACACAGATAAACTGTCCACACGCACTCAATTGTAGGCGGACAGTGAATATATGTGTGAAACTTGGGCACTGTGGTAGCATGTAATTACAAATTTATTTGTTTATTAGATATATCACACACAGAGTGAAACAGTGTTATTTACCAGATGACAAAGTTTCGAACACAATCTGTTAATGTTCATAATCATATCAATTATCATGACTGATATGATAATTAACGGTGAATTCTGTTGGAAACTTTGTCATCCAGTAAATAATACTGTTTCACTCTGTTTGTGATATATCTAATAAACAAATTAGCACGGTTGACAGTGGCTGAAGGCTGAAAATCGAATTCGGAATCGAATCAAATTCGACATTTGCAGATTAATATTCCATTTGATATTTGCATATTATGAGGTTAAACTTCATAATGTCAGCCTCGAACTGACGAGCCACTCGTCGTTCCCCATTGGGATTTCACTCAAGCGATGGCCTGGCTATCACTCGATGTGATGAGACGGCCTCCTTAATGTATTCTCGATCCATCTTCATTTTCTCCCACATATTTGTTGAGCAATCGGCTGCTGGTTGGTTCGTCGCCAGCCAGAGTTTCTTGTTGATAATTCTTTCTGGCTAGTCGGCTGGCCATTTGAAATTCAGTATGGAGCCAGCCAACGTGGGGGCAGCTGTTGATAAAGGTCTGTAACTTGTTGGATATCCTTTTCATGACACGCAGTACAATTTTCTGACCCGTGTAGAAGAACTGACTGACTTCATATTTGTGTTGAACAGAATCCGAATCTTGTTCTTCATGCTGAATCACTGCAGTAAACTTCCAGACCAGTTTCATGTTGATGAAGTTCTGTGTTGCTTTTCCGATTCTGGCTTTAACGTCTTCAGCTTGTTTGGACCTCGAAATTATTAATAATCCCAAAAGTGGACCTGTTTGGTGCCATTAATCGTAATCTAGATGGTAAGCACAATGGTAAGCATGATGCTATATGCATCAGCTCTCATCAGCCAGTGCTGTTTGCTAGCCAGGCCAAAGTGATACAAAATCCGGATAGTCATTTCACCTATTTACTGACGACCACAACGGAAAACTCAGTGAGGTGCTCCAAGCACATACAGGAGTTAGACAAGCTGGCTGCCTGCATATTATCACCAACGATGACATTCTTAATTGTGGTGGACTGGATCGGGCACAGACTGAGAAGGCCGCCGAATAACATCGCACGTCAGGCCATACAGTGAAATCCAAATGGGAAGCGACGAGTGGGTAGTCAGTTAGAGGATGACATGGAGGAGATCGTGTGAGGAAGAGATTTGAGAGGTTGATCAATCGTGAACACACTTGAAGAGGACGTCAGAAAATAGAACAAAGTGGAGATGTGTTGTTGAAGCCTATGTTCCACTTGTAATGCAGGGTAATAATAATATTACATCACCAGTATGTCCAGTTTGAATCTGTGCAAGGACACTTTTCTCACATAAATCACAAGTGATTCGTGACGTATTGTGATCTCATATTAGAACTTGCGTGGAATATTGGCCTACACAGAAGGTTCACTTTATTCGACTTCATGTTCTGAATTCTTAAATTTTTGAATGTTGATATCTGCTTACTCGTTAATACTAGATAGAACACCTAATATAGTTTTTGTTTGTGGATAAGTGAGATTCATTCCGTGTGCACCTGACGTACATGTCCGATCATCAGTATCGTCAATCCATCTCCTTGTGGAGTTTACCATGTCTGAAAATTTGAAATCAACGAGTGTCCCGATTCAGAGTACCTGGCATCTGCAGAAATCAGTGGCAACTTAATCCAATACAGAGATTGAGTGAGTGAGGTAGCAGTTGTCCACATGTCTGGAAACGAATGAAGTATGACAGTCGTAATGCACTTATGATGAAATCAAACTCTTGCGTCATAAGTCATCATCATAATTGTGTCCGTAATTTTCCTTGCTTCCTTTATGAGAACCATTTACACATAGTTGTGTGTAAGATGTCACGATATATTCTGTTCGATAACTTATCTTGAAACCAGTTCGAAGCACTCTCCCCGAATCTCCTTCTTGTTCTTGCCCTTTTTAGATTGAAGTGGAATGTAAAAGCATTCGCAGGACCTGGATTCTGTCGAAAATGACGATACTCCTTCACATAAATGACAAGGCAAATGACAACTGACATACATATTCAACTGAAGACACCTGATAAATCATTTGATTGCTAATATTTGTGTAGACAAAAGTTATGTTATTATATGTTTCCTCGGATGTTTGATCTTTTCTACTAACAGGCTGTGAATAGACTGCAAAGATATTAGTTCGTTGGTTCCAAATGACTGATTCATAGAAAAGAGTCTTCTTTTTCAAACATACCGAATGTGTCGAGTTGATACACATGTTACTTGGGTTATGGATTTCAATTTCGCATCTAATCATTGTATTTCTATTTCCACTGAAGAGATCAACCGAAGGTACGAATACACTGTGGAAGTTTTGACTTGATCCCGAATAAATACGTTGGGAAGTATTGGTTCACATTCGCTAAATACCTTCACTTTGCCTTCATATTGATTATTGAATGCTTTGGTACACATATTTAGGCATTCTGAATTCAATTATCAATACATTCAGAACAACATTCAAATTTTTGAGGGGCGGCATGAAAGGCAAGTGGCCTTTGTAACATGAAAAGGAAATTTTAGGGAAGTTAAACGATTCAGTCTGCCTGATTTACTCTCTATGAATCGCAGAATCAGAATGAAAATGTTGACTTCAATGCATATTCACAAGTTAGAGGAACTTGCTTTGAATCTTGCTGCTTTATCGTATTTCTCACTACACGACTGACTGTCTACAGGGCGATCAATGCATATGAAATCTCGAATTCCATAGGAATTAAATTTTACTGGAACGAAATCATACAAATCATTGAGGTTTTAAGAAGTTGTATGTACATTTCTAATGAAAATTGTCTGGGTATATGCACTCTGTGAAATAATTTCAAGAAATCCCTGTTGGGTATTTACCTTTGCCATATTATATAGAAGTGGATATTACGGAGATCAAAGACACCTGATGCATTTTCAGTAGACATCTACTATTTGTTCACTTATTTGCTCTGAATGAAAATTAGTCGGAACTCATGTATCATAAGGCGTGTTTTAATTTACAGTTGTAACCAGTTTACCCCGATACTGAAATGAGTCTCTGTGCTATCGCAGTTTATTGATGAATATCGGATATTTCTGTGGAAAATAGTCGAAAGACATAATCAATCTAGAAATGTCATGTGGTTTTCTGATTCAAACTGTCGCCTAGAAAGTTAACAATCCATTACGGTTACCCAAGTGATCACCGGGAGAACGCCAGTGGGGTAACTGTCATGATGTCAACAAAAGCAGACAGAGATCTTACTCAGTGGGAACAAAACTCCTCCTGGAGGATTATGACAGCAAGTTCCAACTCGAAAGGAAGGAGGGAAGTTGACAATTATTCAAAGCTACACACAATGCTACAAACAACGTTTAAGAAAAAGGGAAGGAAGATTTCTACAGATACCTGAAAACAGTGATCAATATTACCCCAAACCATGACATCAAATTTCCTAATAAATGATATGACTGTTAAACTGGAAGCAAGCAAGAGGACTAAAAATTGGTCATAAGTTTCTGGCAAAATGAACAAGGACGGCAGAGATTTCTGTGTCTACAATGATTTCTTGATTGGAGGTAGCATTCGTTTACAAACAGAAGCATATACACAAGGAGGCATTGGTTTCAACTGATAGACACGCCAAAAATTGCATAGACCACATTTGTTATTATTTATTATTACTTTAACTTCATTGAAGTGGAGACGTTGCCTGTTTGACACAAAATTAAGGAGAGGAGCAGCTGGTGGCCCAAACCATTATCTAACAAATGGAACCTTCAGCGTCAAGCTGAAATCATCCGAAGTAGGTGAACATAAATCATAGTTTATGCTTTGCACCCAAAAACTGAAGGACGAGAGAGCTCTGAGACTAAATAAATATTTAAATACACATTCAAGTTAGTGAAATAATATTGTAACAGTATATTAGAAAAAAACAGAGTTGAGGAGTCATATTAATTAATGGTTACTTGGTGATACACTTAAAGTCCGCTTCTACAAGTTAATAATAGAATCCACAGAAGCGTTCACTGCTGGAGTCTTGTCTACTATTAGAAGCTGTGCACTGATTGTAGAAGAGTCTTCAGATGAAGATGAGGGGTTCTTACAAAATTCAACGGATACAAGACGGTTATTGGTAAAGCAAGTAGACAGTATGGAACAGTGGGAAGACGAAGCATCGAGCAGCACACTGTATTTTAGATTGCACTCCAAAGTTATGTATGTTTTGCAGTGAATCGTCTTCAACAAAAGTCTGTTTAACCGTTTAGCAAGAAAGAAGAAACAAGTTCTTGTGGTGTGAGGAGACGACATAAGCATATCCAGAGTCAGAAGATGGTTTGTAACTAAAGTAACAGAAACTCGAAGGTCTACAGACGAAAACCACCAACCTAGTAGAAGAGGCAGAGAAAGCAGACCTTCACTCCTCTGACGTCAGTTTGGAACTCAACCGAACTCGTAGTAAGGAAGATGATCCGGATCTTCAACTCTCATATCAAGTCAGCGATTCTTTATAAGTCACAGTGTTGGTTGGGTGCATCACGGAACGCACTTCCAACAGGATAATTAAGGGATTCATCATCTATTCTCACTAGTTCCACTGCTGTGAATGCGTACATTCATTTTCTTGATGAATCCGTTGAGAATAATGACATGTAATCAGATATTTCACATGTTTATGGTGAGATTGGATCAAGATAGTCTAGATATTACATTCACACAACACCATTGGCCATATTTACGGATAATATGCTCACACTTATACGAATACTGTTAGATTTACCTTCCATCTCCCATCACTGTGTGTTCTGGTTTAAGTAGAGTGAGCTAGGTGGAACATGTAAAGGTGGCATAATTTTGTGTGGGAAGTCAAGCAGTGTTCACGATGAGCGCGTTTTAGTCCACCATTGACGTCCCTACTCTATCAACTCAATATATGGTTAAACATAAATAACTAAGTCCAAAATGGTTGTGAAAGACGTTTTGACGAATTTATATACACCCCAGTACATAGTCTCTCAAAAGCCACAATGGACCATATTGACCCGATTAGTTCATTGATCTCAGAAGTAGGTAGAAACATTTCAAAAATCTTCGCCACTTTATGCTGGCTCCCAACTAAACGGCTATCATATATTCAAGGGTTTACTTACTATGGTTACCGCAGAACCCTCACAGTTCATGAATTTTAAAGTATTCAAAAGCCTCAGATCCATCTAATCTTATGAGAAAATTCAAGACTATCTTCAGAGGTGTGTTCAATCATACGTCAATTTAAGTATTGACAGTTGCAGGCACTTGTTTTCAAAGCAGAAATGTCTTTTAGGTTTGTTAGACATAAATCAAACATGGAAACCTCCATCCTGACCGGAGTTATGAAGTTGCTTTGAATGACTTTTTCTCTTAGTGAATGTTGCAATTTGTTTCAAGAAGTTCGTCTTATACTCAGCTAACTGTCGCGCTATATCTTGAACTGCTAGAAGTTACAAATTCATGGGTTGGCCGTTGGATCGGATCTCAGTGGCTTAATAGTTTACGGGATCGCCTCTTCGTAACCGGAAGGTCTTGTGTTCGAATCCCAGTGGGGATTAGGTAATTTTGAAGAGTCACAAATAAGGACGAAACGCAAGTCTAGTACTCCCTGGCAGGTCTTCTAATGGTTTTCTGACTGATGTCAGCTCATGGTGGAATCTTGTAACCAATCAACCTAAATCCACGCACAACCAACACTGAAGGAGTAATAATTCATACCTCTAAGAGAATTAAACAGTTTTAATGCACAAAAAAATGAGCACATTTGAAGGATTATCTCGAATGATGAATATTCATGCCTATATTATTATTATCATTATTGTCACTGATCATTCGTTGATTTACTGGTGAATCATAATACTTTGAAAGTACATCTCCAGTGTATTTTGTTCTCCATCATGTTTGTCAGCTGGCTCCACGACTACTTAGAATCTTTCACTTCCTCTTCATGTGATCTTTTCCAGGTCATCTTGGGTTGGAAAACCAATCCATCGCTTCTCATTTGGATGGATTCAAGTCGAGGGACGCAATGGTGTGTGATGGATGTCACCGAACGGTTTCCTAAGTGTATGTAGATTCTGTTTGCCTTTCCCTGGTCATAATTGGTTAAGTAAGAGGATGTTGGTTCGTCCACTACCTAGAAGTATTCCTTTCCAGTTATTTCTTTTCTACTGGTCATCTTTTTTCTGTGTCAGTGGAATTCGGCTGTCTTATATATCCAGATATATGACGAGATATTTGCTTTTCCTAAACTGGTAGCAGGAACTGTTTAGGGTACCTTTCAAACTTTCTGGCTCATGCTTGAACGAAGTAATTAAGTAGTTTTCAAGTGTTGATTTGTAGGGATTTGCAGGGTTGCAGGATTTCATCATGAGCTGACATTAGTTAGGGAGGACAAATACTCGCCAAAGACATTGGTTAGGGGTTGCGCTATCTCGTGAATTGGCAGAAGTTAGAATTCTTGAGCCATTGGATCGGGTCCCAGTGGCTTAATGATATACGAGCTCCCCTTGTAACCAGAAGGTCCTGGGTTTGAATCCCAAACTAGGACGAAACAGCTTTCCAGTACTCCCAGGTTTTCCAATGGTTCTCTAACTAATGTCAGCTCATGATGAAAATCCTGTAATTAAGTAGTTTGTCTGGCAAATAGGTTTTCAAACTGAACATCAGTCTCTAAGCGACTAACCTGACTACTCCTGTCATGGAATTTCAAACCGAGAGACAAAGCTTCAGGTTGTGTATTATCTAGGCATACAGAGGACGGGTTGTAGTCAGTTGGACGATTAGCTTCGGTCATTCCTGTATCTAGTCCTTGGGTTAATATTATCAATTTCTTGTTTAAGAGGCAATTCGTTCTTCATAAAATTGAATCCCTTGAAACATATATGTCGGAACTAGAGAGAAATGTTGCTCAAAGATTTTATTCACTTGACGAACTTCCCCATAATTTGACGGATCTATTTATCAGCTACGTTAATGAAGTTATGAAAACTCCGGTAAAGGGGTAATCAAATGCGTAAATAGTGCAGTCTTAGCCCACTTGGTAGATACTGGACACACAACAAATCCAAATCAGACGTTCTCGGTTACCTACCGCACTTCTGGTAATCTATCTAGAGGAGCTCGACTACGTCTTCTTTCAGTAGCCGAGGCAGCAGTAATGAATACCAGGTGAGGTAGGCAGAAAAAGTGTCTCTAACTGCAATGTTTACCTTGGCCTACAACAAACATTGGCACTTTAAATTCCTATCACAACTTTTCTTCTTTTTCCTTTGCTTTATTGATAAACGTTCATTTCTGACCTTTTATGACTTCATGACCTTTCTTATGATTTCAGTTACCTTACTTAGGTCGACGTAATGGTATTCTAACTTGTTCTAACCTACCATACTTACAAAATCCTGTTCATTTCACTTCACCAAATGCATTATTATGTGATATTATTTGATAATCATTGACCAATAGTACCTTTAAGTTTGCACCTCATCAACGTTGTTATTTCACCATCAACATTATTATCGTTATAAGTCACCCTTGAACTTGCATCTAGTCTACCCCATTTGTTAGTTTATTTTTCTGCAGTATTCATATTGTCTCACACACCATTGATTACACTGACACTCGAAATTTTTACTTTTGCTCACTATCATTAAATTATTTCATCTCATATTCTCACTAACCATGCCTATTTGAAACGATAATGTTGTAAGTTAGAGAACCATTAGGAACCAGGGAGTACTGGACAGTTGTTTTGTCCTAGCCTGGGATTCATAGGCAGTGTGCACCCACTGACTTTCAATGCTCCCTAGTGACTGGCTACATGATGAAGTTGCCCAGGGTTCTAGGAGGAAGTCGTAACCAGTGGTGTTCATCCAGTCAGGAGTGAGGATGAAGTCCCACCGATGTTACTAGTTGGTGGTCACGCTGGAATCACGAATTACCAGGAGTCGGAATTCATGGCCTGGCCATTGAATCGAGTCCTAGTGGCTGTGGTTGAATGGTTAACCTGCCTTGTTACTGGGAGGTCTTGGATTGAAACCCAGGGGTGTTTAGTGCCGATGAGTTCCAAACTGGGCTGACGAAACAGTTTTCCTTTACTCCCTGGTTCTCTAAATGGTATCAGTCCGTGGTTGTAACCTCTAACTGACTATTGTTCCATCCCATCTTATACTTGTTCCACAATACACATTTCTGATATGATTCTAATTTGCCTTTACTGGCTGGCTATTGTATGCTAAGAAGTAGTGGATTTATAACTGTAGAGTCTGAGGAATGAAGAATTTACTGAAAGCACAATTGTTCACTCCAACTATTTTAGACTTTCACTTATTATAATGAATTTATGAAAACGTTTCACACTGTACGTGTATAAATTATTATTGTTTGTCTCATGGAAAGAATCCGCTGATCTAATGATGAATGTTACCTTCCAAAATCAATTTTTACTTGAGGAAAACTACTAATTCATCATTGTAACTCACCCATACAAAGAGTGGAATAAATAATTGAGATGACAAGGAATTCTCTCCCCCTCACAGACCTTCTAAAATGTGACTTATCATGCCTGCATACAGATTTATTGTCAACATATTGCAGACAGATGGAGTTGTATTTACCTTAAATGTTAAATGAGATAAAGCAAATGTATATTATTACGCCTTTATATTTTAATAAAGCATCTGACGTAGTCACAAGACTGTGAGTGTCATTTGAATGTATAACACTATGAAAACAAAATTGTCTGGATCAAACGAATTCTTTCCTCGAATGACAACAACAATGAGCATGACGATGATTGAGACTTTGATGGCGATATGGAATGCAAGAGAATATTATATTTTAACTACTGTTTTTTCAACAAATAACAGACAATGAGAGGGCATATTCTCGGCAAAGTTAAACTTTCGACATCAGTAACAACCAATCAGCGAACGACCTTGAACGGACCAATCACATGAAAGAGGCGTTTATGAGAAGCGGAAACGTATCTTTATAAAAAAATGCATAAAAAATGATAAAACGGTTACAATGGGTATCTTTCCCGAACATGGGAGAGAAACATTTCCCAAATCAGTATGGGACTGTCAGTAGGGAAGTCGCACCACATTCTATACATATATTCATCTAAATGACTATAAATGAGATCCTTTTGAGATCCATTTATAGCCCTTATTCTATTTTTCAATCGACCCCAAAATCCTTCAATGGAATTTGTATGAGTCCCTGTAACTGGATCCACGAAATCACTGGAGTGGTTCACTCTGTGATGAATGAATCCCAGAGATGACAATGAATCATAACCTTTCCACTCGTCGGTATGTACAATTGATCCCGGTTTCACAAGTCGCTTTATAATAGGTACCAGAGTAGTCGCCTTCCTGTCTGCTATTCCTTCAACAAATCCTTTTCGGAGGGACGTGTCGTATAAACCTATGACCCAAATGTTGTTCGCACTCTGACGACAGCGGTTATATTTCTTCTTCACCAACACTGTCTCATTCACATGGACTACTACGTCGTCGCCGCCTAACAACGAAGTAATTCTGTCCATTTTCCATCAGGCGATGTCCCTGCAGTGCTGGTATACCAGTGGTATACCATTGAACTGTTGAGACGAGGCTGTTCTCCGTCTCGGCAGCAGCGGCTCTCATGGGCTGTTTCAGTACCCAGTAATTGCAAATGTACAAAATCTGGGTTAGGGAGAGATGCGACCTAGCGAAAAAATTTCCTACGAAATATTACCCTCTCTAATACTAACTCGCTTCCAGCATATTCCACAACGATGTACAAAACCATCAATTGACCTAGTATAGCTTTTTAGAGTCATTAAACCACCACACGAACAACTTCTCTCCTTTCGAAGCAAGCCTAAGTTCAGGCAATACTGAAAGACACTATCCTCCTCCAATTGCAAACGTAACCTTGTAAGGGCACGCAATGAAATGAATCGAGCGCTATACAACATTGAACTACGTTCGTGAATCTCATTGGATAATTCCACGTCGTTCGCTGATTGGTAGTTATTGGTGTCTAAAGTTTAACTTGGCCATATTCTCAACAAAGTGAGATCAAAAGCTCTGTCTACAAGAAAACACATTTTGGAAAACCTGGGAGTACTGGACAACTGTTTCGTCCTAGTTTGGGACTCTTCATCAGTACGCAGCCACCGGGATTCGAACCCAGGGCCTTCTGGTTACAAGGCGAGCTCGTGTACCATTAAGCCACTGGGACTCGAGCCAGTGGCCCATGAATTCTAACTTCTGCCAATTCACGACATAGCGTGACCGCTAGGCAAACTAGGACGAAACAGCTGTCCAGTACTCCCAGGTTTTCCAATGGTTCTCTAACTAATGTCAGCTCATGATGAAAATCCTGTAACCAATCAAATTCCTACGAACCAACATTTGAAAACACATTTGCCTAGTCTTGCCGACATCAAACTGTCATTCCACAATGTAACCTTGAATTTATTCAGACAAAAATATCACAATAACGAAAGAAACAACAACGTATAACTAATCGGTAAAATCTAACAGCACACGTAATTAAATAGAAGCACTAAGATTAGAAACAAACGAAGATGAGGTACAAATATTGAAGATCACCTTAATAGGAGGTATACTATACTGGTCAGGCAAATTAGTAGAAATATATTTATTTTAATTCTCCTATAATTCAACTGTATATTTGGTCAGTGTGGTACAGCTGTAGTCAGTTAAAGAGATGTGTCACTGTGTTCCCTAAAATAGACTGTACACACTGTGTAATAGGAATGATTCAACACCTGTCCATTTGGATATCTGGAAAATTCTACTACCCCCACTACGACAAATAGGAGAGGACAAAGAAAACTTTAAAACTCACGTTTCAAATTCGTGTGATCATAATTGATATGATTATGAACCACGATAAATTTAGTTCGAAACCTTGTCATCCAGTAAATAATACTGTTTCTTCCATTGTGTGATATATCTAATAATCAAACTAATATGGAAAGTCTTGACTTCATTCAAAAAAAGAATAATCCGAAACAACACATTATCAATACAGTCACACAACCACATTGATAATCATTTAAATTAGGACGCTAACAAGAATAAAGAGAAATAATAAGGATTAAGTCATCAGGTGATACACGGCCTACAGGAATAGATAGAGGTCAATAATCGTCCAGGAAGGATGTTCCTGTACCCCAATGCTTATGCGTGTTCCCAATGAATCTGAAACTCAACACCATGCATTTCACTGAAATAATATTAAAACAAAACTCTGTCGATGCATTACTGCCTATTCAGATTAAATGTTGGTTAACTGTGTCATCATTCTTCATTTCCCTCTTGTATGTGAACAGTTTGTTACAGAGAAGTTCACACAGAGTTTTAATCATTCTCAAGATTGACAACAGTTCGAAGTTGATAAGAACGTTATCTATATTGATGGTGATGATGATGGCGTGCTAGGCAGGACATGAGTATTTTGTCCCTACCTGGAACTCGCCATATAGTGGATGTAACTACATTCCCACCCTTCAATGATTTGGTGATTGGTGGCAGTGTGTTCAAACACAAGGATATACACAAGGCGACATGGATTTCACCAGATGGACACACCAAAAACCAGATAGACTTCATTTCAATCTCAAGGAAGTGGAGACGGAGCCTACTGGACACAAGGTCGAGGAGAGGAGCAGATGTGGGTTCAGACCACTATCTAGTACAAGGGACTTTCAAGGTGAAGCTAAAAGCCTCGAGGATAGCTGGGGATAGGCCACAATGCAAGTTCAACACTCAAAAGCTGAAGGACACTGCGACTGTCAGAGCAAAGCAGGAAACACTACGTGACATCACTGAAGAATCATGCGTGGAAGACCATTGGAACTCTCTGAAGGTGATTTTCAACGAAATGTGTTCAACGGTTTTAGGAAGAAAGAAGAAACAAGACAAGGAATGGCTCTCAACGGACACTTGGAAGCTAATAGAGGAGAGGAGAATGGTGAAAGAGAAAATGATTCAATGCAAAGACGGACAAGAGAAGGAGACGCTGAGTTCAACTTACACAGCACTGGAAAAAGAAGTGAAGAAGATTGCCAGGAAGGAAAAAAAAACAATTCTACGACAATCTGGCCACTGAAGCTGAGAAGGCAGCAGTCAAAAGGGACCTGAGGACATTATATCAGTGAGTGATGTTGTCCCCACCGAGACTCGAAACATGAGACGATGGCTTCCATAGGAACTTTATCTATCTGCACATACATACATGAAGTACTGTAATAAATATTCCATTTTCGCTAAATTATTAAGGCATTCTCACTGTGTATGACATTTTCTCAATTAAATTATTAGAAATGTGAAAGAAATAATCCGGCTAAGAATAATATGTATGTAGATGATGTATCGCTTTCTATTCAAATATTTGGCTTTGTTCAATGTTCAATACACGTTTTTTTTAAAATTTAGTCATTATTATTTTCGCATAAAGTCTCGACTAATTTGACTGATTGGAGTTGAACACCTCACATGACTACTAATGAACAGTAATCAAACAATACAGACGTTCTATGAAAAAAATTAGACTGAGTAAACTTATGAAATGACAGTGGCGTGTTTACTGATAAATCAGCCCAGTAATCAGTTATCTTCGTCTTAGTTTGTTCCCCCTGTCTCACAAAGAAAAACACATGATAGATCGTTTTCACCATGTGATATTTACTAGAAAAGTGTATATATACACAGGAAGAGACAGTCGTGTTTTAAATCAGAGAGAGAAAGCGAGTTCAAACTGCTCCCACTTTTCTTCTGGAAGCACTTAAACAACGAATAAGAATGATGATGTTCAACTGGCTGGTTGTCATTCTCTTTCTACAGGCCTATGGTAATGAATACGTATTCCTTTTTATTTTCTCTCATAAATATCATAAATTGCATTTAATATTTTATTTAATCCACTATTTTGAGTATCAATCCTCATTTTCTGTTAATATTAGGTATGAGAGATGCTATTTTAGTTAATATTAGTCAACAAGGAGGATCTAGGATGCTCATTCCCTTCTTACATGTACGTCTGTTAAGATGAAAACTTTACTACAGTAAGCGACTTGGACTCCTGTAGTCGGAATACTATAAGTGTTGGGTGATACTTAAGACAGAATTCAAATAACCGCACTTACTAAATACTTTACCTTATCTGTAAGTACTGACTAACGAAATTAAAGTATAAAGACTTGGGACTGGAAGTGTGTCTTAAAGGGAGTTGTATTTTTTCACAAATGAAATGTCACTTTTATAAATAAGGGTGCTATACAACTTATCTGATGCCTCGACTGGGTAGTAAGCTCGAAGAGTGCGCTGAATCATAGATAGCATAACAAGAGAGCGAACCATGTGTTTACAGTCATGTTGGAAAGCAAAAGATGATGCGGCGACAAAACTGAATGAATGCATTAAAACAAAAATTCAATGGTTCAAGGTACACTACAGTATAATCGTTTAGTTATAATTTCGGTGATATGAGTAATCAGTTTGAAGGAATTTTCGTTTAGAGCACTCCAAAGCTTGTAAAACGTTGTAATACAATGGAAATATCCAACAGCTAGATGATGATTCAAGAACTTTCGTTTAGTTCTTATCATCGGAGTGTGGATTGATTTAGTTAAACAAAAGTGTACTTGAAATACGAAATGAATTGAACATTTCAAGAATCTGAATTGTTCAGTCATTTGTATTTTGGTTTATTTGAAAAAACTTTCAATTATGAGTCATCTGAATACACATATACAAAGAGATGTTTTGGTTGATCAATCTATAGAATATACATTTAAATCCTATAAAACGTGACTTATCATCCGTATTCAAGAAAATACTTTACATGAGCTTGGAATTCAAAGAGGACTTAGCTTCCGACGCCATGAAAAGAAGGATATCACAATCCCTGAAAAGAACATTCCCTGCTGCATCTCTGAGAATAGCCTTTACTAGTCGGCCATTACTGTTCAATAACATGAAGGACAAGATCGCGCTGTTGACCAACTCTGTGTGTGTTTATCAATTCACCTGCTCGTGTGGAGCTAGGTATATCGGTCGTCCGATTCGAGTTTTGTCCAGGAGAGTGCAAGAACACTATCCTGCATGTTTACGAAGAAGTGGAAGTGGAGCAATAGCAAGTGCGATCATTGAATACCTCGTCGATAATGATCACCCTATCTTTATAGCCTCCGGCTTTAAATTCATCTAAAAGGCAAAGAGTAATTTACCCGAATCCCTACGTAACCGACTCATCTGTATTGCTGAAGCCATCTTTGGCTATCGAAACAGAAAAGCCAGAGCTCCGTGTACAGAAAAAGTTTGTTCAACCCTTCCAACTTTCAATGTCTTAACCCTTCTACGCTAAAGTATGGTAATCCCTAATCATATTTTGGCTCTACCAATTTTCGTTTTTTCATTATGTTTATTAGATTTGTATACTCTTACTTTATTACGTCAATTGTTACTATTACTATTCTCACTTTGAACTGTCTCCGGTATAATTTCACTTGTTCCACTTGTCATTCTAAATCAATGCCTTTTTACAACTTTAAGTTCTATGCTATCAAATTTCACACAGTATCACGCAACGTTTTTATTTTAATTTTATTCTATATGTCTACTAATCCTATAATTGCACAACCTTTTTCAAGTTCTATCCATCCTACGATATATTCTATATATGACAAGCTATAGTTATCCGGAAGGTTAATCAACTTAAGAAATAACGCAGTATTACAAATAAAGTTGATACGAACTTTGTATAACATTTTTTAAGAAGGTTATCGCCCTGTTAAATAATTTGGTACTGACTGCTATTGAACATTAAAATACACTGGCGCCAAATTTAAATTATGGTGTATGATAGAAACATAATTGATTGCCATATTCAATGTCCAATGTTCAATGAATGTAACGCTAATTTCTAGTCATTTAAGCATCAAAGTATTTATTTTGTTGTTGATGAAAAAGGGATTTCAATTATTTCCTTAAAATTTATGAAGTTGTTTGAAATGTGAATTGAATATTTTCGCATAGAATATTCATTAAAATCTGTCTGTAAACTACTGAATTTCAGATTACGTATATGCTGGTAAGTGGATCTACGTTCATTAAAGGAATCACAATAATACAGTTTGTTTTTGAAACAATGGTTTATAGTCTGTCAGTAATGGTGTTGAATATCTAGAAGCTTTCAATATATATAGTGCGAAAACTGTTCAACAAGCTGACTTAGTAATTTTGATTGGACACTAGTTAGCAACTAGTGTAGTGTGTCTAGTCCTGTCTTCGGTCCAGACTGAATTTTATCAGTTAAGCTTGCAATGTGGCCAGCATGCCACATTGTGCCATCACGCTGCACTGTGAATTGTTGGTATTAGATGGTTGAAGGCAATCGACCGAAGGAAGCCTTGCACCAACTAGGTATCGTGCTAGTTAGCACTCACCAGTCAGTCAGCAAGGCGTATCTGCAGCCTTGAAGGAATTCATGTCTCTTCTGAGATTCGAACCCACGTCACCTGGTGCCACCTGTAGTCAGAGACGTTACCGCTGATAGGACTAGACACATGATACTAGTAATTGACTAGTGTCCAATCAAAAATACCAGTTACAGTCCTACAGGAGTTCAATCGCCAGCAAGCACGAATAATCCAGTGATAACGTCTCTGACTGCAGCATTGGGTGACACGGTTTCGAATCTCAGAAAACCCATGAGTTCCTTTGAGGTTGCAGATATGCCTTGCTGACTGATTGGTGAGTGCTTACTAGCACGATACCTAGTTGGTACAAGGCTTCCTTTGCCTGATCGCCTCCAACCAACTAATGCCAACAAAGCTGACTTGCTGTCAATTTAACACATTACTTCTATAGATATTTACCATCATTAAGGAGACGATATTAGAATATCTTTGGAAAACAACAAATAGGAGGAGAGATTTATGCACCGACCTGATCACCATAAGACCAAAGTTTCTATAAAAGGAACAAACACAGAAATCGTTTATGGACGTGAAAATAGACCGACGCTCATGTCTGTCTTTGAATTTTGATTAAGGTTCTTTTGGATGATTGATTTGGTTATCCACTTTTTGCGCTAATAATTTTCATGAATGTAAATAATTCTCATTGGTAAATGACTACTTCAATATTTGAATTTGAATGGACGTATTTCTGGAATATTTTTCATTCACAGTCATATTATGCTACTTATGTTTTTTTTTACTAAACTTTAAATATAATTTAGCAAAAGAGTGGGATGTTTACGGTAAGTTATTTTACACTGATGGATTTGTATTATCAAATAGTGAGACACTGTTTATTGAGTAATAAGTTATTCATTCCTTCGTTCCCAGAGTTTCTTGTTCATAATTATGAAAAAGAGAAGACGTTCACCGAAGAGACTCTTTTCGACGGTGAATTCATTCTCATAGCTATACAGTCGCATTTATACATAAATATTTGTGTGTGTGTAAACGAGGTTGGTCAAGTTTAGATAATTAATTAGGTAATACAAGAATGATCTAATATAGAAACAAGGTTAACTAGACAGCAACTAAAGTAAGATTGAGTTAGTAAGGTTAGATGACGTAATATAATTGACTAAAATGTTTCAACTTTGGTCAGGATAGCAACAGAGGTAATTCCAGGTAGAGATTGAGCAGAGGTGGGGTAGAGAATAGTACCATCTAAATTATGATTAAAATTGAGCAAATATATTGTATGACGTAGCATAAATGATTAGAAAGTGAGCGTTGGTCAAGTCATTAACAATGATAATGAGGTGTAGAAATTAAATCGGGTGGGAGTATAGAAAAAGAAAGTTGAAAATGTAAAATAATACAATTGAAAGGACAAAATAATATGAATAAACAGACAGAAAGGAATCGAATTTACCTGTCCAGTATTAAAATAGATTACGTCCATTGGAAGTATAGTGATTGAATGAACTTCTTCTGTATGCAGAGTTCAGGACTTAGCAAGTGAATTGCCATTGCTTCTGCAGTTAAAAGAAGTTTGATTCGTGTACTTTTAGGAAGACTGCTTTGTTTTCTGTAGACAACTTTGAAGTTTGTTTGGCGTGTAGCTTGGTGTCCAGAATCTATCAGATGTTCTAAGATAGAGCTGCAGTGGCATCGATTTTCTCCTTCGTAAAACCATGCTGATGAGTGTTCGGTGATACGTTTGAAAAGCGAACGCTGGGTACTGCCGATATACCTGGCTCCACACGAGCAGGTGAATTGGTAGATACACACTGATGAGGCCAACAGTGGTAGCTTATCCTTCACGTTCATACGAATCACAGGTTTTGTGGGGAGGGTTAATCGTAGTTCAGTTGCGAAGAAGGTTTTCTTAAGTGAATGGGATATTCGATATTTCATAATTCTTTCTGACATGCCCTGCACCTGATATCCGGTATGTAGTCAGCCAGTGGGACACCTGCCGATAAAGGTAATCAGACGGCTGTTGGACATTCTCTTCGTGACGCTCAGAGTGGATGATTCCATTTTCCATTCTGGTTTCGACATCCTTATCAGCGCCATCCGCTAGTAGATGGAGGGCTACTCCCAAGATGAGCGAAGAAGATAACTCCTTTCAAATTTTTCTCGTTGATATTGATTGGTGTCCATTGTTGTTGATTGGTTGCTTTGTTAGCTGTTTGGTTATCTTCATCACCTCCGTGTTCTGTATTTTCACTTGGAGTCCTGTGTTTGCTGTTTCTTCTGCCAACCAGCTGGTTATTCCCCATATGACTTCAAGTTTTTGTGACACAATGCATAAAGCGTCCACGAAGCGCATATCTTCTAGATTCTTCTAATACGTTCAACATACATCCTTCCTGTATAATCTATTTCACCACAATGACGTTTATCAGTGGTGATAGTAGACAGGTAGTCTTGTCTTACTGTCCTCTTTATTTCAGAGTCTTTTCCGAGTTTTCTGTTGTGGGTCACTTTACATGTGACATTGTCATACAGCTACTGAGTAAAGTTGATAGAAGTTTGGCGTACTCCATAGTGTTGAATCAGTTTCCAAATTACTTCACAATCGATGCTGTCAAAGTCCTTTTCAAAGTCGCCTATGAAGTGGATGCAGAGATTTGACTACTATTCGATGCTGTGTCCGCTGCTGATAATGCCTAGAAGATTTAAGTAGAGAATTCCTGAAAATGGTGTTTTTCTCCTTTAAACGTACAGAAAATTCGCATTTTGTTTTCTACAAAGCAAACTTGTGGCATGGAATTATGACGCAGGGCTATTGAGATAAAATTTACCTCTTATAGGATGATATGATCCCATATGACAGAAAGTAATGTAGCTATATCTACTTACCAGAATATAAAGTTATTCTGCACTAAAATGAAACTTTTGCCTATGCAGTTTATTCAGAATCGACTATAGAGTTACTCAAGTGGTTGTTAATGCATTGACAGATAACTCCTACCTTTTAGCAAAACATCCAAAAGATGGAATTCCGAGTTAATCTCTGATTCTGACGTGAACTGGAAGGCATGATGGCAGCTGTTGAACTTTTTGGTTATCAATTCGATGTCGGTATTGTCGTCATATATGATGAAAGTATCATCCATGTATCTTTGGTATAAATGGAAATTATCAATAGTAAGCCGTGAAATACTATTCTTGAAACTTGCCAAGAAACAGTCTGCAAGTAAAGGACCAAACGGTGACCACATTGCCACTCTATCTCTTTGTGTATAAATCGTGTTGTTGAACTTGAATTGAACATTTAGAGTGCACCTCATTTAAGGAGTGGATCGGAACACACACGTCTACATTATTATCCTCAATGTATGTTCCTATCCACTGCTTAAATGAACTACTATTGAGGTGCACTCTAAATGTCCAATTCAAGTTCAACAACACGATTTATAGACAAAGAGATGGATTGGCGGTGGGATCACCATTGGGTCTTTTACTTGCAGACTGTTTTTTGGCAAGTTTGGAGAATAGTATTTTACGGCCTACTATTGATAATTTCCATTTGTAACAAAGATACATGGATGATAGTTTCAAAATATGTGAAGATAACTCCTACCTTGACTGACATAACTGTGAATATACTTCCTTAACTGACACTGATCAGCGGAGGGCGAGAATGCCTAAAGTTAATCTTCAGGCTGACACTTTTTTGACAAGAATTACCAAGTATCTAACTCGCTTGAAATCAGCTAAAACATTTATCTATTTGTTTTCGTTTTACAGACAATTTTTGTAAGAATAAAGATGTTTTATTGTGGGGTTTCGATTTATCTTGCTTTATAATTCCATATTAATTCCTTTATTACATGTATGTATCACATAGTAAAATAATATTATTTACTGGATGACATTTCTGACGTTACTGATGTCCGTCCGAGACATCTTGAAAATTCTACTACCTCTACTACGACAAATAGGAAAGAATAAAGAAAACAATAAAACTCAATTTTTGAAGTTGTGTAATTATAATTGGTTGATGTGATCATGAACAGTAATAAACTGTGTTTAAAACTGTCATCCAGTAAATAATACTGTTTCACTCTGTGTGTGGTATATATTAAAAAATGAGTTTGCTCCTACCATCTACAAGCCTGTTCAACTTCTTGTCAAGATGCTACCCCAGTGAGACATCTTACAGGTCAGCTTGTCCTACGGGTTCTAATCCTCTAGATATTTGAATTCACTTCTCACTGAAATATCACTTATCTACCTCACTGTAATCTTTTTATTTGCGCACTATTATACTCTATTTCATCTTAACTATTTAAGCCTTTATTAAAGCTAAAACTGACTCATATTCGTCACTTGCTTAAAGTCTGGTTGCTTTGGTGAAAAAACACAACAACACCAATGCTTGGAACAGGCTATATTTTCATCGAAAACATCACAGTTTCCATGCTATGACCAATATATATGGTTAGCACTAAACATTGCAAATGTATACTATCATTCCAAGGAGTCTCCACCTCCTTTTTGTATATATCTTGTAAATATACTTCCAATGATGTATTATCCGTGATTGTACTTCATAGCATTTTGCCGTTTACCAGGAGGTTCTTCTCTTCCTGGAATGGCTTTTAATCACGTGTCGGCATATAACACTTACCCAAATTTACGCTATCCACTGGTTGAGCATAACTATCAGCAGGAAACGGAACGAAGTTTGGGTTGTCGCTAAAAATTGGATGGTGACCTTAGTAAACGGTTTACAGTTTAACATTCACAAGAACCTGTTCTGATTGTTTACAATATTCGAACATTTTAAACTTTTGAAAAAATATTTAATTTATGATACTTCACGGTTGTAACGTATAACATAACTGATCGCGCCTATAAAAGTGGCATGCATTTCTTGTAAACACAGGTTTACACGAAATATATATATATTATTATTATATGCAATAAACAAATTAATATGGAACTACATACTACCACAGTGCTACTCAAGTTTTACACATACTTTGATTTTGCTTTATCTTCTCGCCTTTTTAATAAAATCGAAATTTTATTACATTGTTAAACATAGGTAAAGACAAATGCAGTCTCTGTAAGTTGATAGTCTGGAGTGCAACCTTCATTGATTTCACTTTATCTTATCACATCAGTTAATACCCTCTGAAACTTACAAAAGTGTTGAATTTCTTGTTCGGATAGTTACAATAATAATAGTATTGACTTATTAAAAATGCCCGTTAAAATTATTTTCAAAAGAATATTCTTTTCGATAACCTGCTCATCATCATCATCAGGTTCTACAGTTATATATCCATCCTTAATAGTGAATGAATGAATGAATTAGTGTCGTTACCAACAACATTAATGTTGTTTGAATAATATCGAATCAGTAGTATCATCTGGATCCCATTTTGGCAGATTTCTTTCTAAGTAAACTAGAAAATGAACCTTTGAACAAACACCCTATCAGAAAATTCTCATTTTATTGCTGGTATCTGGATGACGCCTTCATTCTTCGTGATAATCACTCGGAGAGGAACAGAATAATAACTCACTTCAATGAAGTACATTCAGCTACGAAATTCACTTCTAAAGAGGAATCTCAAAATAGAATTAATTGCCTTCCTAGATGTCCTCCTTACAAGAAAACTAGATGGTAGTATAAAGAGAAATTTGCATAGGAAAAGCACATGAACAGGACAATATACACATTTTCATAGCTTCGTTTTTCTCTAATGCAAAAGAAATTCAGTAAAGACCCTCAGCCACAGGGTCAGATCTATCTGCGCAGAAGAGGTACTTGAAGATGAACTATGGATTGCGTATGACACCCTAATTGAAAATAGTTATCCAGAAGAGTTCATCAAGAAACACATGGCCAAGAAAGTACAAATGGACTATTTTCCATCAGTAAATAAGAAACCTTTATATATATGACTGCAATCGAAGGGAGACGCACCTAGTGAAATAATAACAAGTTAAGAAAATCTGCTCAACGAACTTTTAATGCTGGTAAACTACAAGTGATATTTTCTGCATGACCGGTGGTGATTCCTCCATAGAAAGATGAAGTACCTAGACTAGCCACTTCTAGTTTTATCTACCAATTCTACTGCGCTTTTGGTGAAGAGAGTTATATTGGCCGTTGCTCTGAAAGCTTGATTTTTCGTGTTCACTTGAAAATATCTACCAGTGTGGCTAAATAAAGGTGTCGTAAAAACCATCAACAGTTTGATATTAGACCAACTGACCCGAACTGAACAGTTTCAATAAATGATATCCATTTTTGGTAACAGTAAGTTAATACAGGTTTTCTTTATTAATTAATCTGTATTAATTATTCAGAAATTTCATTCAAAGACTGGAATCATACTATTACCAACAACCAATTTCTCAATTTTATTGCAGACAAGTGGGCTAGGAAAGATTGTGAGTTTATCATTTGTTTAAAACAATAATTGGACCAGAGTTGTGACGTAAAAGTAAACCAATGGACTAATATGTGTTTATAACTACTCAAGATTTAACTTGTAAGAATGTAATTTATTTCACTTTGGAGAATCATCGTGAACCAGCCTGCCGTACTGGACATCTGCTTCATCGTAGTTTTGGATTACTCAACAATGCGCACCCTCCGGGATTCAAACATGGACATTCCTGTGAAAAGGCAAGCTTTTAGATCATTCAGTAGCAGAGACCCAATTGACTTTCTCCAGTTGATAATTTTAGCTCGACCGGCACCAGCCAATGTCATCGGTAGTGAATATTCATCCTCAGGCCCAACCAGGTGGAACCCACTGGTCATGACTTCTCACTAGAACTCCAAAAACAACTTCGACCTGTGGTCAGTCACTGGAGAACATCAGAGTTTGCTTGCACATTTAAATTTTTGTTGATTTTATTGAGTCAGTTAAAACATTTTTCTGGTCGGTTCTTTGAATGAATGCATCAATAATGTTTAACTGCCATGAATGGATGTAAGCAAAGAATTGTTCTACATTTAACCAAAACTTATAAAAATATATAGAATGGGAGGTTTAATAACTTCTACGGCTAACTGTAAAACAGTACAAAATTGTTTGGCGTATTTTAGAGAATATGCACACCTAACCACACTCAGTTTGCAGGCAGTGAATGTATATTTCAGAGTTTTAAACAGATAAAATTGCGATGACATTTATTCCGGGTTAATCTTTATTCCTGTGACCTAGTTGACTGTTGATTTGCTTACTCTTATTATTATTAACATCCTGAAATTCTTATTCTCAATTTTGTCTTCTTATATTTTCAATTCAGGTGGTACGCTGTGTTCAGCAGGTTAGTAAACAGTACTACTGAAATCAAATAAAATGTATTCGATAGTAGTGTATCAGATGTCAACTTTATTAAGACTTAAATGGTCCTTTCTACAAAGGTCCTGATAATCTTGTTTCTCAGGACATCTGGATTTTGACCGCTAGCACGAATAATGGGTGCGATTGAAGTTACCTTAGGATTTCAGTGGAACATACAGCACATCTCCATTCTTTCCTGTTCTCTGCAACTGAATTCAAGTGGATCCATGGTTGCCCAATACATGATACATTCCATATCTCAAATGGACTTACACCTCATACGTTGCTTCACATTACTGTTCCACTCCAGAGCCGACCTTGAGCACAAGCACATCCAGATATCATATCCACTCCTGTCTACTGCAGTGACCAAAAACCGGCATGTTGTGTTTCAGATGCAGGAAACCAATCTTGGCGTTTACTGCATAGCTAGCGAAAACTTCCTGAGTGACGCTCAGTCTCAAAATTTCCCGATGACAGTGAATGGACATTTATCTCAGATGAAATCTGTAATACTATTTAACAGCAATAATGATAATACATGAAAACTCAAGCTCACCTTAACAGTGCCGTTAGGCAGCTATACTTATGCAATAGATTCTCAGTTAAGAAACAATTACTGTACACACTCACTGAGGTTCGAATCCAGGACCTCCAGTTACGAGAAACCAAGGTCGTATATCAAGCAGCCACAACCACTGGGACCCGATTCAATCATTGGTCAGTCCATGAATTCTAACTTCTATCAATTCGTGATTTAGCGCGATTTGCACCAACTAATGTAATTGGTGAGATATCCACCCTCACACACTTGACTGGCTGGACCTCACGGGTCACGACTTCTCACTAGGACTCCGAGAAACTTCGTCCTGTAGCAAGTCAGCCAATAACAAGCATCAGATTAATTTCCTATAGTTGGTTTGTAACAATTTGTCTTGTTTTTTCACGAGTTGATCACGGATTGATATCACTTAGAGAACCATTGAAAACCAGTCACAGGGAGTCCTGGACAGCTAGCTGTTTCATCCTAGTTTGGGAATCATCGGCAGTACACATCCACTGCCAGGGTTCAAACCCAGGACCTCGTAGAAACAAAAGTAATCCTTATAAACCAAATATAGAAAATTACTGCACAACAAAATCAACTGTTAGAATTTACAAAAGAATAACGAAGAATATTTCCGAGATGGCGGGATCAAAACTTTGTCAGCAAAAATCAAAATAGAGAAGGCCGAAGACTTCGTTTATCTTAACAGTTTTGAAGCGAATTATAGTATGAAATTCATACTAACCTTCCTCTTTTAGATTAGATGAGATAAAATAAAAACTATGGGTGTGAAGAACAGAGTACTCACAGGTTGAGTAAAGTCATATTCTTTTCAACGAGTTCATTCATTAGCAAAGCATTCATTATTTTTGTGACACACAACTTTGATGTAGAGAAAATAACACCTATTCTGTGTTTGAAAGGTAATTTTAATATTTCTCGATGACTGATCATATTGAAGTGAAATGTCTCACCGTCGTTGACATGTCGGCTTCTACTAGTAGTCTGGCTTTGACAATGTCTAGCTGAGGACTGATATGAGATCGAATATTTCTGTCCTGATACCATCAATCAACGTAAAATAGAGTAGTATTGTAACTTCAGAAGATGAGAGATTTGGTAACAGAATGTTTCTTTGGAATTTGGTATCTCCATATGGCGAAATTATGTACCTCTTATCTAAAAATCACCATTTCGCTGCACAGATCTGCCGTGTTGTGGATCACTTCTACCATTCGTATTATCTTTCTTTGTTTTCTTTTCGTGTTCTCCTTGTTTTGCCGCAATGCTGGTCAATTTGCTCTGACTGACGTCAATTCTATTTCTCCACTATTTGATATTTTTGTGTGCCGATGAGCGTCGCTTTATATATACTACTGATAAGTCTTATCAGTAGCACACGCCACAGTGTGTAAAATGATTCTGTTTTTTTTCACTTTCTTATTCAGAAACCGGTGCACAAACATTCTACTGTAAGTGTCTTATTATTGTGGCGATAATGAAAATTGTATAAATTAAGTGTTTTTTGTACTTATAAGTGTTTTTCCGTCAGAGAGACTCATATGAAATGATTATTCATACTAAATTTGAGACATTATTTTGTATGAGCACAATGAAGAAGGAACACCTATGTGTTCATGGGGGAAATCAAAGACTTCAATAAGAATCACGTTGACAAGTGAGTCAGTTTGTTTCTTTTCCATTCCTAAAGTTCTGAGTGGAACACGGGGGTTCAAGCTTTCGAAATTTCAATAACGTTGATTTTGTTCTACCCAAGTGACGTTGCTACTCTCACGCAGTACTTCCCCTGCTTCCCGCATTTGGAACAAACTGACGAAGCGATGTCGCCTAACAATTGAACCTAAACTATATGTGTGTGTGAATAAAGAGCATTCGACCCCTCAGCCACCGATGCATTACTGTAGGTTCAAACGACAATTCAAGACTTCCAGTGTAAAGGAACTTAACCCTAAGTTCCTGTTATTTCCAAAGACGCTCGAATCGACAATTGTACTATGCACAATAGCGAATTTAACTCCAAAACACAAGGAATGACAAGAAATTGTCTTTTTTTGGCAGTTAAAATCAATACTCTGTACAAAGGTCAATAAACAAATGTTTTACAAGGAATGAACTGTACTTTTATTCGTATTCTTTCATCTTCTTCCAAATTGCACACGATCGAATCACTCGCGCCTTAAAGTTGCCCGCCAATAGCGACCAAGACCAATGAACAAACATTCAATGTTCAAACACACACTTTTGGATTTTTTTTTCAGAGATAATTTCGCTTTATTCTCATTTTTGTTGAATGTCAGTATTTCATGAGATTAGAAATATGAAGTCAGGGAGTATTTGAAGATTCATTTTGTTTTACAGAGTACCTAAGCTGTTTAGTATGCTGCACATGTTGTGGAATATGTTGAAAAATCATTCACCTTTATTTCAGGTACACTAGGATGCGCAAAGAATTGTAAGTTTGAATATTAACATTACTCATGTACGTAGAGAATAATAGTGTACTGTCAAATTTTTGAAAGTGCACATCTAAATCTTAGTTCAAACCGTAGTAAATTTTCTTGCTAAAGACGATACAATACAGCGCTACCTATCATCATTATTTCTTCGGGTTCCGATTGGGACATACATCTTCAAAAGTATATCTCCATTTTGTCCCTTTCTCTGCAATCATCTTCCGTTGAACGCACGGTTGTCCATGGGCTGTTATCACCTCCCCACACAATCTCCCGCATGTCATCCTCAGCCACCTGAATTGTTGCTTAGCAACACGGTTCCACTCGAGGAGCGGTCTGAGCAGCGATGTCACCCAGCGGTCTCCTCAAAGTTTGTTCGACCCATCTCTATTTCCTGATTAATTAATTTGATCAGCAATAGATTCTTAATTGGTTGGTCCCAAGAGTTTCTTGTTCATACTTCCTCCTGGCAGTCTGATAATCCGATCTTCAGTATCGGGTTAGCGAATCGGGCAGTTGTTGATGAAAGTTTTCAGACGCCTGTTGGAAAATATTTCCGTGACGTTCAATTCAGGTTTTTGCCCATATAGAAAATCTCACTCACCCAACATTCATGTTGAAAATGGGAATTTTGTTGTTCGTGCTGAGTTGATGAGATTTTCTGAGTGAATTGTTCCAGAGTGATGAACCTCTGTTTGTAGTGCATTTCGCATTCTGGTTTCGACATCGCCATTTGTGCCATCAGGTAGTATTTGAAAGGATTTTGCCTAGATGAGTGAAGGAGGTTATCCCTCTCGAATTTCTACCGTTGATATTGACTGAAGCTCGTCGTGGTTGGTTGGTTATCTTCATCACCTCCATTTTCTGAATGTCCACTTGAATTCTCGTGTTTTTGCTGCTTCTCCTGAAAACCAGTTGGCTTTCTCCTGCATATCTTCTTCATCCGTGAAGGTCATATCTTCTAGATTCTTATTATCAGTCTGACGTATTACTGTCTTCTCACTGCCCACAATCTTTAGTATGATCCAATCCGAGTTAATCAGAAATATCAATGGGGATAGTAGGCAGACATCCTTGTCTTCCTTCTCTCTGTACTTCGAAGGCTTCTCTGAGGTTTCATCTGTTGATCAGTTGACATATGGCATCGTCACAGAGGTATTGAAAGAGGTTGACTAGCGTTTAAAGCAATTTAGATGGAAGTTTGGCTACCCTGCTGTGTTCTGTTCGATGATGACGTGTAGCGTTGCAATTTGATCTTGAGTTGACTTGCTTTCCCTCAGTTCAGCTTGTTCCAGGTGGAGTTCTGCATCCACAGCTTCCATTAATCTCTCCTGGATGTTGGGATTCAATATTTTGCTTGATGTGAGTAGTATAGTGTTTTCACCCCAGTTCTTGCAAAGGCCTAATTTGCTCTGTTTTGTCAGTTCAGCAAGCTTACGTCATTTCCATTCATCAGGTTGATTTTCTTCCTTGCAAACGTTTCGCATCGGTAGTACCAGGTTATCTGCTACCGTCTCTAGGTCCGTTTTCAGTGCTTTTGGAGTAATTTCACTGCATCCTTCCTCATTCCCGACTGATTTTCTGTGGTTTGATTGCAATTAGGTCGTCTGCTTTTGTTGGCGGACTGGTGTCCACTGGGAGTCCCATGGTATTTTTGGACAAGTCTCATTTGATGGTCGATTCAAGAGTTCTTTAGATTGACAATCTCATATTTGCCTTTCCTTCTCTTCTTTGGTAATAAGATGTTCCTGTCCACTTTTCGTTGCTCTCATCTGTGTGTATCTCTTTCGTGATGGTCACCTGGTTATCTTATATAGTGTCCTGAGGTCCACAGTACCTGCGACCTATTCTGCTTTGGTTACCACTGGGTCTATACACGTTTCCTTGACTCTCGCCTTTACTGAGTTCTATTGTTCTCCCACGCTGATTTCCTCATTGATACTACTTAGTGTCGCCGACTTCACTGTGATAGCTTCAGTGAAGGTGTCTTTTGTGGTTTTGTCTCTCCGTTTCTGTGCAATGAACTTGAATTGTCATCTGCCTACAGTTGCTCTGAAGACTTTCATCTTGATTTTGAAGGTTCCTTGTACTAGATTATGGTCTGAACACACATTTGCTCAAATTCCCGACTTCCTGTCTAGCAAAATGTCTCCATTTCCTTGAAATTGAGATCAAGTCCATCTGGTTTCTGGTGTGTGCATCAGGAAAAATCCGTTTTACATTGCGTTTACGTAGCGTTGGATTATTGTAACCATGCTTCATTTTGAGTCGAATCTTGCTGTCATTATCCTGCAGAAGGAGATTGCATCCCACTGCATTAAAAGCTTTGGCTGCTATTGATGATATCATAATAGTCACTCCCTCAATTTATTCGTGATTGTCGTCTGGGTGACCGCAGTAGATTCCTGATTGGCCAGTTGGTTATTTGGATAGTTCATATCCATTCCACCGATAGCTTCCACAGATTCCTAGCGATTCGATGCCATATCTTATCTGTTATACGACCTCAGCAGCCTTTCTACCTTCGAAAAAATTATGTCAAAATTCCATGTATACAAATCTATTTTCGGTCTCATCTAAAGAAAAACATGTGTTTACTGGCTTTACGAAGACATTCACCAGTCCGCTGTGTCATTTCATCTCTCCGACTCCAGGGGAGAATAAGTATTTTGAATATTTTTGTTCTTCTTTGAAGTTTCTGTATCGTAGGGAATAAAAAGACAGTTGCAGCGAAAAAATTTTCTTTTCGACGAAGTCATCATCTAGGCTGTACATTCGTGTATTTATATCATATGGATGGGAAAGTTCCAGAACAAATTCTGGTTAGGGGTTAAATTATTAAAAACTCCAATTAGGAATTAGAATGCCATAATAAACAGGGGGATGGGTAAAACTCAAACAAAGTAGCATAATAACTAAGAAGATTGACATTGTGCAATTGGGGGTTAGAAATGTAAAAATAAAAAAATATACAGGATGTTTGGATAAGAAACTAGTGTGATGAATAATTGTTTATGCAATCAGGGATTAAATATGTAGAAATAGTAAAATGACAAAATAAACAGGAAGTGTAGATATGAAAATATGGTAGTGCAGACAGGGATTAAGAAAACTTAAAATAACATGAATAAACAGGAAGGTTAGATAAGAAAGGCGATGGGATGGTCATTATTAAAAAATTTACCTGTTTACGATGGCCATGGCGGGGATAAGGGTTGGACGTATTTCTTTTGGATACAAAGGGTGGGTTTGAGTTTTTGGATAGCTGACGCCTCAGCTATGCCCAAATGTCTTGATTTCACTCCCTTTGATAGGTTTAATTGAATCTTGTATATTACTTTGAAGGACTTTTCGAAAGGTGCTGAATGTCCTGAGTTGACCAGATGTTCTGTCACTGAACTGTATACACGTTTTTGCTTTCCTTTTACCAACCAGACTGGGTAGTGTTCTCGAGCGCGTTTTCCAAGTTGGCGCATGGTACGGCCGATTTACTCAGATCCAAGTAAACTGATATATGCACGTTGAAGTGGCCCAATGCGACAGCTTGTCTTTCCCGTTCTGGTTGAACAGTTTCTTGCAGGAAAACGTCAGTCGTAGGCTTGCGGCGAAGTATGTTTTCCTCAGAGATTTGGAGAGGCGTTTGCGAAGGATTTCTGCTTCGATATCACCTTTGAATTCTAGATTAAGCAGAAGTATTTTCTTTGGGACGGATTGAACTTGTTCGGAAGTCTTCTTAGGTTTGAGGTTCTTGTCTATGAACCTGGGTGGGAAACCGTTTTCCATCAGGGTTTTTCGGAGATTACGCAGTTCTTCTTCGATCACTTCCTCGCTGCATATTTTCCGAATCCTCGAGGAAAGAGCGTGTATCAGGTTCCTCTTTCTGCTTAGCGGTACGAAGCTTTGAAAATTGATGAATTGTCCAGTCCATGTAGGCTTTTTGTACACGGACCTTTTCAAAGAGTCGCTGTCATTTCTTGTCAGATGGACGTCCAGGAAGTGGAACATTCCGTCGGATTTGACTTCAACAGTAAAGTCGATGTTTAGGTGGCCGTTGTTGAAGATTTGAAGTAGGTTTTCAAGGTCTAGCTTCTCATCACAAATGATGAAAGTATCATCAATGTATCTCTTGTAGAGATGAAGGTCGTCGGTAGTTGATGATAAGGGGTTGTTTTCGAGGCTGGCCATAAAACAGTCGGCTAGGAGGGATCCGAGTGAAGAGCCCATTGCTACGCCATCTGTTTGCCTGTAGATTTCATTGTTGAATCTGAAGTAAACTTTGAAGGTGCAGCGTATCGACTGTATCGACTGAATAGGTTTTCCGGGGTAGAGTCAATAGCTTCATACCTAACCTTCATTCTTTTTATCCGATTTGTGATTAGCTAGTAAACGAGCGAACTTCTAAATTAGATGAGGTCGGTATTTAGATATTAGTGTATGTCAATGTAATCCTGACAAAATACACGAAGAATTCGTTCATTATCACCAGAGTGAATTATTTTGTTTTATTGTTCGTACTACTGATGCACTTTATGCTACATTTTTGCGAAATTGTTTTGAGAATGAAGAAATGTAACTTAAGTAAATCGATAGATAACTCAAGCTTATGCATCTGTCTACACTTTTCTATCACAGCAACAAATAACAGGAAATACCAAGCATGTAAGTTTAAAAGCCAGTGTTAAATTGTACTGAATAAAATGGGAATTTAAAAACTTATGCACACCTATCTGGTGCTTAGTAAATACACATTTAAAGTAGGAACGATAAAAGGCGAAGATTTGGTTTTTGATATCTCTAGATACCTAAATTATGTGTACCTTATCTTCAACGCACCGTTTGCATAGATTTTCGTGTTTTGGTAGTTCTGGTGTTCAGATTGTGTTCCTTAATGTTTCTTTCATGTCTTTCATGTATTTTCACAAATCTGTATCATATCCCTTCACTGGAATCAAATGTATCTTCCTGCTATCTGGATGTTTTTTATATCAATGAACGTTTCTTTATATACTACTGATAAACCTTGTCAGTAGCACAATGTCAAAACTGTAATGAAGAATTCAGTCATCAGAAATAGTAGAATTTCACCATTAATGAGAATATCTCATCAGTTATACAAGATAATTTCCTATTCTCTTAAAATATTTTAAAAAATTTGAATAATATTTGTAGGCAAAAAAGGTTGCACCGGTGAGTTCATTTAACTCTATTGATAAATATCAATAAATACGAGGTCCAAGTTTATGGTTTCCTGCTGACTGACTCTAGCATCTGACTGATAGGAATCAGATTAAAACAGTAATGTATTGCGCTTTCCTAGTTCTATGGTTTTTTAGATAGTGCTTTTTCATTTCTCAGCTCTTGGAATTCCCCGATTTTTTAATTTTTGACTTTCATGTTAGGAGATTCGTTGATAATTTGACAGTGATTTTCTAAATAATTATTGTTGATAAACTCGTAAATGAGCGCAGAGAGTCAGAGTGACTATTTCGAAGGGAATGAGGATATTTGATGTTTGAGGTAAGCCTGCCTCAATGCAATAGATGTATTTACACCGTAAATGTCATTCTCTCTCTCTCCCTCGCTATCTCTTTTATTATAGGTGCAAAACTAAATCCAAAACAATGTACGTAAATTTTGCACTTTATTTCAACATGGTACAATTTTACAATCATAGAAGTAAATTATGTTTGCCTATACAGCGTATATGATTTAGAGTCGATACGTATGCTTCCTGTATTTCCTAATGAATGTAAAAGACAAGACGATGTTAATCCGGAATGACATTTCACTATTTAATACTGCTAATAGCTTTATCAAATCAATATTATTAATACCAGAATTTATAAAATCTCACCTTATACTTGACCATGTAATCATCGTTGTGTAGATTGTTGGATTTGATAGGAGCATAAAATGATAAAGGCAGCATGTGTTTATCACATTCGTGTTGATTTTGGCATTTCTTGGAGGAAGGGGGGCGTTGTAACAAGTTCAAATCCTGTTTTAATCCATAATTCCATCTCAGACAATTTGAAATCCATTCGATAGGAAGTATTTTTGATGTTAGACGTTTTCTGGGATTCATGAAATTTTTCTGGATGATGATTTCAATATTGTCATAATTAATTTTGTGACCTGATGGCTGGTGATTTGTCAAGCTTTTCTAGTTCAACTAGATTTCTCTGTGGATGAACAGAGGCGGCACTACGGGGCTCATTTCTTCTCATTACCTTGATTTCTCTCTGGGAATGTTTGTCCAGTTTACACTACATCACATTCCAAGAAAGCATTTTATTGTGCAGACACAGTCGGGTTGAAAACCCTTAGGCATTCGGTTATTCATTGAGAAATACAAAACTTTTATAAAAATTAATATCATATACCTAATTCCCAAATGTTTTCCAAATTCGATACGTATGCTAACTACAAATATGTCTGAAGTTATCGACATACTAAATAAGACAAACAGAATGCATAATTATTTTGGCAAACATACCTGTAACCATGTATATATGAAGCCGGATTAACACATGTGTAAATATACCTTAAAATATTGTCGGTTTGTATACAACGTCAATTCCTAAATGTTTGAAGAGTCTTGCAGTGATTTCTGAGATGTCCTTAATATATGGTAGGGCGATTGTCTGTGTGTTTTCCTTGGTGGCCATTGATTTAATAGGTTGGCTTGGCAGTATATGTCTTTTGATGAAATTCCGTGGGTGTACGTTCTTTTGGAAGACGTCCATGAGATATCTTTCTTCAATTTTCTTAAAGCGGGAGTGCTGCAATGAGTCCTGGCCCTCTTGAATAGTGTTTGTATACAACTCCTTTTGTGTATTATTCCATTGTTTCTGCTGTAATTCAGTACTTGGTCTATGTGAAGTGATTTCCTATAAATTTGAGTTTCTAATTCCTCTGTGGTTGTTCGGTTAACCTAGACGTTTAAAATGGGATTTGGTTCTCAGGTTTCTCTTCTCTAGTGAATTTGGTGTCGTTAAAGACTTTGTTTATTACGTTGTGAGTTTTATCCAACTCGCTTCTTTTGATTATTACAAATATGTCGTCTAAGTAACGTATCTAAACTCATTGTTTAGTTCCAATACAAGTAGCCTAAAGGTTGCGAAAACACACGAAAACAACCAATCACGCTCAAATTCACTCATCAGAAGAGATGACTAACAAAGTCGTGGAGAAATCTAAAATCTCACTTTGAATTGAAGTATGCGCTGAAGATGTTGCCTAGTGAGTAGGGTAATGAAAGCTTCACTAATTAACTATCCAGTTCAGAGAACACAACCACATCAAAAAAGTATATTCTATTAACCGCTTAAATTCAAATGCCTATTACTAATCTTTCATCATTATGTAAATTTGGATTTACCCAAATACGTATTCGCTTGCTTAAATCGTGTTCTGTAATTATCAAATTACTAATATAGATTTCTCTTGCTTTTACGATCGCACGCTTGACATCGTTTCATTTTATCACCGAGTCATTTTAATTGATAAACTATTCTATCACTGATACAAGTATACTCTGCTATAGTGTCTTTATTCTATGTCTACATTTACCATGCAATTAACTTTAATATTTCCAGGTAAAGTAAACTGCGAACTGATTAGTAAGTTGCTCCACACTGGCTAAATAAACAGTTCAAATCTTGTTTGCTAACCATGTGTGTTCAGCGCCAACTATCTGTGATATATTCGCCATCATACTGATTTTCTCTAACTTAACTCTGCGGATATTCTCAGTCCGGCCCAGTTGTTAAGAAGCGGAAAATGCTCACCATCAGAGAAAGCAATGAAGAATTATACTAACAGATTGTCTGGTAACACATTGTATGTCAGATGAGTGTGAATGAAATCATTTTTATGAGCGAATCTCCAATATCTTAGGATCTTCAGTTGTCTAAATGAATATAAGAAATTTATGAAACACAAAATCGATAATTTACTGTTCTGACTCTACAATTATATATATATATATATTTATATTTATATACATAGAATATTCCAGAATAGTATTCAGTAACAATATTAGTGTGTTTTTTAAGTAATATCGATTCGTTAAGTAAGATCACAATGGAATTACAGTTCATTAAAGATGCCTAAATTATTACAATAATAACAATTTAATAGCAGATAGAATATCAACTAAAATTAAGGAAGTTTCTACAAAAAATTGAGGATCATTAAAACCTATAAGGCTAAGGTAAAGATAATGTTTGAATCAGCTTCTTTTGAACAAATAAATTAGGCTTCTTAATGTGGATCCCAACAGCCAGCCTCAGCATTATGTAGTAATTGAACTCTTACGGCGAAGTTGAGATCTGAAGAGAGAAAGAACGAACATGTTTGCAGGATAATACGAGCTCGTTTTATTTCGTGGATTCTCATCAACTGCATACATCCTAAACAAAATCAAATTATAGGTTTCAAGAAAGTTGTGGAACATACTTTTTCATAAATACTTTGAGTTATAGATAGAAGGCATAAGGAACATAATTCCAGAATTTGATGTAGGTAGACAGATTATTCGGTGTCAAAAAACAACTAATTATATATAGTGGAATTGGATAAGAGGGGTAAGAGTTCAGATTTCTATTGGAAAACAACACAGATTGGTTAGAGGCATATTACAGGGTCAGGGTCAGAGAACAAAGTAAATTTACACATCTTGTGGTGGAGAGTTTAAGAGGGTGGGGGTAGATGTCAACATAAAAAGAAGAAACGATGGGACAATTCAAAAATCTGTCTACAGGAAAGAAACTTGGACTGGTCAATACCTACATTATCATAGCTTTTACCCAACCAGTTACAAACGATGTCTAGTAAAAACGCTCTTCAGCAGAGCCAAAGAAATATGTTCAGAAGACAAGATTGAAGAAGAACTTGAGATCATCGAAAAGAACCTTATCGAGAATGGATATCCTCGAAAGTTCATATTAAAATATAGAAATGAAGAAGTACACAAACCGAAACCCGACACCTTTGAAAAGAAACCAGTTTTCATCTATCTAGCGTACAAAGGGGAAGACGTATCCACAAGAACACAAAAAAGAATCACAGGTGCATTGAAAAGAACGTTCCCAGCCGCCAGACTGATCCTACTTCACGACACTGTGTGCTCGTTAACCCAGTCAAAAGTAGATGAGTTCCCTACTCACGTCAACTCCAACTGCATTTACCAATTCACGTGCACCTGCGGTAGCAAGTACATAGGAAGGACTGAGAGGACAGCATCTACTAGATTTTCTGAGCACATTCCTAAGAGTCTCCGTACAAAAGGAAGAAAAGTGTTATCAAGTGCAATCGCCAGACATCTAATTGACACAGGACACACAGTAGAAATCAGCCAAGCCTTCAAAATAATCAATACACAAAGAAACCCACGGCTACTTCGCTTCGCAGAAGCTATTGCTATCAAGAGATTTCGACCAGACCTTTGTATACAGAAAGACAGTGTGATTTATCTTTCACTACCTTGGTAACCCTAACTCTATTTCATTTTTGTTTTGCTTTTCTGTCAGTATGCCTGTGTGTTTGTCTTGTTACGTAACATTCTATTCAATTTTGACCTTCAAGTTTCTAAATCTACTTAATTGTTTGTCTGTTTAAGTTATAAATGTTACTTCACTATTCACCCCCACCCTCTTAAACTCTCCACCACAAGATGTGTAAATTTACTTTGTTCTCTGACCCTGACCCTGTAATATGCCTCTAACCAATCTGTGTTGTTTTCCAATAGAAATCTGAACTCTTACCCCTCTTATCCAATTCCACTATATATAATTAGTTGTTTTTTGACACCGAATAATCTGTCTACCTACATCAAATTCTGGAATTATGTTCCTTATGCCTTCTATCTATAACTCAAAGTATTTATGAAAAAGTATGTTCCACAACTTTCTTGAAACCTATAATTTGATTTTGTTTAGGATGTATGCAGTTGATGAGAATCCACGAAATAAAACGAGCTCGTATTATCCTGCAAACATGTTCGTTCTTTCTCTCTTCAAACTAATAAAGGGAACCGGTTGCATGAAAGTTGAGATTTGTTGGTATGCAGTAAATGCCCCTAAAAGCCCGATTTGTGTATCCAACAGAAGTTAGTTCAAACATTATCCTTACCTTGGCCATCTAGATTCTAATGATCCCCAACATTTTGTAGAAATTTCCCTAATTTTAGTTGATACTCTATTTTGATTGTTATTATAGTTTGTGCATCTTTCGTGAACTGTAATTCCATTGATCTTACTTAACAAATAGATATTAAGTTATATATGTCCAAACCAAGTTGACTTTTAACGGTTTGATATTACTTAAAAAATACTAGTATTGTTACTGACTACCATTCTAGAATATTTTATGTATATAAACATGCATATATAATTTCAGAGCCAAAAGAGGAGGAAATTATCGACAAGGATATTCTTTGCTGGCTCAATTATTTTGTTTTTTATAGACGTCTGAATGAATATTTTCACTATAAGAAATTTGTTCAAATACCTAATCAGTTATTGATTAATTTGTGATATTCACTTGATGGTGGTTGGTAGATGGGTAAACGACGTACCTTTCACTGTCTCTTAAACTTATCAGTCAGAGGACTTCACATCCTATTGAACCACGGTGTTCTAATCCATTGTTTCAAAAATATCAAAGCATCATCTACTGGGATCCTGCAGAATAGAAGAAAACATTAAGAAACACCCATTTTGACTTCTACCAATAGTAGTAATTCTGTTGAAAATATTACCAAAATGAAAAAAAATTATCATTATAAGTAAATAACTATTGAATAATCTAAAAATATTCAAGGCTTCCTGACGACCACCTACATCCATCTAATACCAACAATTCACTGTGCTGCGTGATGCTGAGCCACCAATTGACATGGTGGCCACACTACAAAGTCCAGTCTTCATGAAAGACAGGACTAGACACATTACACTAGTTGTTAACTAAGGTCCATTTAAAAGTATCAAATATAGTTGGTCCTACAGGAGGTCAGTCACGAGCCAACCCGAATAGCTCAGTGGCAGTAACGTCGCCCCTGAATGCAGCACTCACCAGGTGACGCGGGTTCAAATCTCAGAAACGACATGAGTTCCTTCACTAATTCAGACAGGCCCTACAGGGGGACTGGTGAGTGTTAACTAGCATGAAACCTAGGTCAGGTAGAGCTTCCTTCAACTTCAGGCTCAACGATGAAATCTACAGGCAAACAGAGGACGTAGCAATGGGCTCTCCACTCGAACTACTCCTAGCTAGGTGTTTTATGTTCAGCCTCGAAGAAACCCCTTATCATCAATTATCAATGACCTTCATCTCTGCAAGAGATTTATTGATGATACTTTCATCATTTGTGATAAGAACCTGGACCTTAAAAACTTACTTCATATATTCAACAATGCTTACCTAAACCACGGCTTCACTCTTGAAGACGAGTCCGACGGAATGTTCCACTTCCTCGACGTCCATCTGACAAGAAACGGCGACACCTCTCTGAAAAAGTTCATCTACAAAAATACCACATGGACTGGACAATTCATCAATTTTCAAAGCTTTGTTCCCCTATGCAGAAATAGGAACCTGATATACGCCCTTTCCTCGAGGATTCGGAAAATATGCAGCGAGGAGGTGATTGATGAAGAACTGAGTAATCTCCGCAAAACTCTGATGGAAAACGGTTTTCTGCCTAGGTTCATAGACAAGAACCTCAAATCAAAGAAGACTTCCGAACAAGTTCAATCCGTTCCAAAGAAGATACTTTTGCTTAATCTAGAATTCAAAGGTGATATCGAAGCAGAAATCCTTCGCAAACGCCTCTCCAAATCTCTGAGGAAAACATACTTCGCCGCAAGCCTACGACTGACGTTTTCCTGCAAGAAACTGTTCAACCAGAACGCGAAAGACAAGCTGTCGCATTGGGCCACCTCAAAGTGCATATACCAGTTTACTTGCTCTTGCGGAGCTGAGTACATCAGTCCAAGTGAATAAAAGTGATATAAAATCAGCTTCAAGATCCAAAGAATTATTTATGCATTCTTTTTCCATCAATAGTAACTTTGAATGATAAACTTCACTTCCTTTTCCATCCATAATGAACCACTTACAACTAGTTTTGAACATTTAATGGATTAGTTTTCAGGTTAATGGCAACTAACCGTGGAATCTATCATGCATATGTTTTCCAGCTGAGAACTCGTCAGCTGAATGTACCTGAGTTCTCCAGTGATTGATGGTATTCCCCCTGATACTGGAATCCGATTCCCATCAAAGCGTTATCCACTAGACCAATTAGGCCATGAGAGCCACCTATTGTGCAATGCGGACAAGTCATTACATGTTTTCAATTCAATTTCGATTTTGTCGTTAGATTGATTGAACTGAAATTTCTGGCGTCTCTTGACGTATCGAATCTTATAATGGACTCTATGACGACGTCTGTGCAAATAACTTGAAGTAATTTGATGGACAGTTCTTTATACGGTTTATGTAGATTAAGTAGGCAGTTTGTCGCATTAATTTGCTTAATTATTACAAATTTCTATTTTGGTAAAACTGAATGATTAAAATTTGCATAACATTATAATCTTATTTTCAGCTGGCAGTCGCTTTATCTGTATGTCAGTTATACAAACATTTGTGAATGTATATCATGTTTAACATAGGGAACCTAAATCCAGTTTACCTTTACTGTAGCTAGTAGTTGATTTACTATTCTCAAAGTTTGCTTACGAGGGATTTGAGTGATTGCAACTTTGGTCATGAAATGACTTCAGCTGGAGAACCATTGTTTCGTCCATGTCTTTGAGTCTTCAACTGTACGCACAAATGATACTACGACGAATCAAAGAAAGGATTTCTACGTTACAAGGCAACCCCGTTGACTATTCACTGGCACCCAGGACGATGTCAGATGACTAATTGTATGAATTGAAATATCTGTTAGTTTGCAATATATGGCGCGATTGCCAGCTTATGTTTAGCCAGTAGCGAATTTCCGTTGACAACCTTGAAATGTAGTGAAACATTAGAACTTTTATATTGATTACTAATACTACTGATGGTTAGTTCATAAGTATTATTATTCCTAATAATCAATAATAATAATTTCAAATAAAAGGCATTTGCTGAAGGCAGAATTAATTCAGAATACTCAACTATGTGTTAGAATACACCAATTCTTAATGAAGAATTTCATTTCTGCTTTCAAGGTGACACTGTTTGCGCTGATAGTAAGTTCAGTACTGTGTTTATTTTCAGGGATAATAGAGGTACTAGTCATATTATCAGATGGAACGTCGTTTCATAGGGAAGTTTCCTTCCTAGAAACTGAAGGCAGTATATTCATCAAATGGTTTGAGTTAGGCATAATTGACATCCTACAGGTCACTATATTAGGGCTAATTTATTATATTCTGGGTTTCTGAGTGATTACTGTTTGCCTACTATTAAGGCAGCATAGTGTATTAGGCTCAGTAAGTAATTACACTGCTCAATTGTTTCATATTATCATTATTATTCGCTTGGGTTCTGTGTGGAGCGTAGGGCTTCAACAACACATCTCGACTTTCTTCCATCTTCTGCTGTTATTTTCAGCTTGGGCAGTGGTTGCCCACAATGTCTCATCTCCTCGCCACATGATCCCCTCCATGTAACACACGTATCAATGACCTACTCGTCGATTCCCATTGGGATTCTGCTCGAGAATTGGCCTGCATAAAGTGCGGCGTCATTCAACGGTCTCTTTATTGTATGCCCTATCAATCTCCATTTTCTTCCACGTATTTGTTGAGCGATCGGTTCTTGGTTGGTTTGTTCCCACAGTTTCTTGTTAATAATGATTTATGGCCAGCCAGCCAACGAAGGTGTCAGTTGTTGATGAAAGTCTTTTCTTTACACACTGGCAAAGTTTATGACCCTCATAGAAAGACCAACTTGACATTTGTGTTGAACAGAATCTGAATCGCGTTCCTTATGTTGAGTGCAGATGATTTCCAAATCGGTTTCGAGATGAAGGAAGCGTATATTACCTTTCCGATTCTGACTTCGGCATCTCAATCCGTCTCAATTGTAGATGAAACGATGCTTCCAAGACAAGTGAAGGAAGTAACCTCTGTTAAATCTCTGCCGTTGATGGTGATTGGTGCTGGTTGTTCTTGCTGTTGCTGTTGGTTGGTTATCTTAATCACCTTCGTCTATGTTCACATGAAGTCCTGTTTCCGATGTCTCTTCAGCCAGTTTGTTGGTTTTCGCTTGCAAGTCTTCGAGTTCATGTGACATTAGACATACATCATCCACATGCGAAATCCGGATATTCTAGAGTTTTTTCATTGATGGTCCAGCGTACTCCTGTCTCCTCGCTGCCCACAGTCTGACGCATAATCCAGTCCATTACAATTAAGAATATCATCGGTGATAACAGGCGAGTAGCCTTGTCTAGCTCCTGTATGCACATCGAATGCTTCGCTGAGTTTCCCTTTGTGGATCACCTGACACGTGATATTGTCATATAACCAGCTGTTGAATGAGTTTCATAAAGACTTGAGATACGCCGTAGTGTTGGTCAGCGCTGTCTCCTGAAGGCCTTTCCGAAGTCGATGAAGTTGAGGTGGAGTGAGGTTTGACTGCCATTCTGTGGTTTATTCTAGCACAGGCTGAGTATCAAAATTTAACAACTTAAATTTATTAATATCATAAGTATTTCACTTGACCACAGTTTGAAATCTACAGACGTTACACTTTGAACCCTTACTCCTACAATTCGCCAATTCTCGCATTCTGCCTATTATTCTCTATTGTTCACCCTTAGTTTTTCCCGGGCTACTGAAGAAAGACTATAACATATTACGCAGGATGTTAAAGGTTGTCAGCAGGGTAAGCAATGTGCCACTTAACCAGCTTGTTAATATTCTGGTTGACAGGCACATGGACTCATGTGAAAAATGGGTCAAATCCATTTTATCTAACTCACACCACCCTCTTCACTCACAACTCTCCCCTTGCATCTCATCAGGTGAAACCAGAAGCCTATATAGAAAACTTTATGCTCGCACTAGCAAGTACAAACACTCAACCATACCCTACTTAGCTGGTGTTCTATGTGATAAAGAAAGCACTAGGCGTGACACCTATAATTCATTAAATAGTCAGTAGTACAACTGGATCTCGTCTTTCCAACTCATATCATTTATAGGTACAACATTTTCTTTCTTTTCCTTTCCTCTCTCTTTTTTTTCCGTTATGTGCTGCTTTGTTTCTTTCCCTCGCTAACACCAGTAAATATGACAGCTCCCACTTTTCTAACACCTTCAAACACTGTTCAGCTTTTCCTTTGCAACCGACATGCCAATGTGTTGTTGTAATAATGAACTGTGATTTCCTTAATCTTTGTAGAATTCTATTTATTGATAATGTACTAACTGGATGCAATACTGTAGTAAGAATGCTGAGAATTCCATTCTGTATCACATGTACTGTTTTGGAATAAAGCAAATTATTATTATTATTATTTGAACACATTTCATTCAACCATATGAGTATAATGAATAAAATCTAACATCAGTTAATTCAAAATTTTGAAAACTTCTTTAGATGTACCCGCATCTCTACCTCGTTGTGAGTCTACATGCGTTTTCTATTCATGATAAACTGACGCTGTCTTTTGATTATGCAGAGTAACGACTTATGATGAGGCATTTGCTATTGTCAGGGAAAATAAACAGTTTCAAGTTGCCATGTCATCTATAATTCAGAAGAGATTTCAACAGGGTTGGTTCGTTAGGTCAATTAAGTTAACATGTATTTGACTATTCTTAAAAAAGCGGCCTGCTTGAATCACTGAGTTACCTGAATTTCCATTCAAAGAAAATTCAATCAAAATTTCTAGAATTCTTATTGTTTTAATCACTCACTTATACGTCCTTGAGTAGCAAAATCTACTCAGCGCAATTTTAACTGACTTTCAACCCACTCTGGTGCATTTCTACGGTAAAAATATTCTAAGGGATTCCCTTAATGCTACAGATAGAACAAGTAACTTTAAATGCTGTAACAGCATCAACTTTATGCTAACTATCTACAAGGTGTGTAAAACAGAACTAGCTACGAATAGATCTTGTTCGTCCATTGCTTAATCATTCTGAATGATGTTCAGAAAAGTGATGATGAACCTGCCTAACTGTACGCCCGATGTAGCTGGCTACGCAGCTGCAGTCAAACTGGTAGATGCGCATATAGGCGGCAAAACCAGGTAGTTTATCCTTATTTCTTGAAGGTAAAATACGGGTGGAAGGGAGACGATAACGAACCTGATCTGCACTGAATGCCATGTTAACTGTATTCTTTAGGTGCTGTGTTACTATTTCGTTGATGTTATCACTGAGGAACTGCAGTTTTATGAACAATGGTGTTTTTTTGAAGCTGTTGCCCAGCTGACTTGTTTCCGTGCTAAATTCGTATTTTTCTAATTGTACTTATCTCAGTGACCATTTTTTACTAAGTAATTCTCTAATAATCTTAAGGTCCTCATTGAGGGAGTCGTTTAGGCAAAGCTTCCTCACTTCATGAACGAGATACTTATTTTTATTTATTGATTTATTCTCAGGTTTATTTCACTGCGCCAAAACATGTAAGTAAAAATGTGTATTTAGCAAATAAAAGCACTTTCAATTTAAACTGATCAATAATTGTGTGTAATGGCCCTCTTAGTATTTGAACAGTTTCTAGTGAATCAAACAACCATTCCATTTCATGATGATCTTAATTCATACCCCTGTAAATTCATCAGTTTCCGTGGTTGAGTATTGCCACTTTGTGTGGCAGTATATATTGTAGCATTCGAATTGTAGTCTATTTAACGAGTACGCTTGAACAGTGCTCATTGTTGCACTAGGGTACCTTGAAAAATATACACTAGTTTGCTTACTGCTATGGAACCAAGTACGTTGGCCATACCATACTTCCAATTGTAAAGCGCGCTGCGGAACACTATCCAGCTCGGCTAGAAAACGAAGAACACAGGCGTGTTCATAGTAGCTTGGTAATAAAACATCCGATGAATTCAGTACATTCAGTTTCATTTGACACATCCTTCCAAGTCCTATACAAGACCCGTTCAAATCTGTAAAAAAGGGAATGAGATCAAAGCATCTAGGCATAACTGAGGCCCTAGCGATCCAAACGTTCATGCCTATGCAATGTATTCAGTAGAAATATGTCCAACCTCTATCGTTGCTATGGCAATCATAAACAGTCTTTTCTGTCAATGGTGATTATCCTATCAAGTTTCTTGTTTATTACTGTTATCATTACGTCCTTCTAATCCCTATTGTCATTACAATGTTTGATTTTTTTTAAATGGGATTCCTGTCTATTTTGATATGACTATGTTTTGAATTCCTAATTCCACAAAAAGTCCATTATTTCAATAATTATGATACTGTAAAGAAGAAAAGACCGAGGAGGCTGAAAGGAATGTTTATTTGGGTGAAACGTATGGTACATAGCTAAATTTGGTATACCATATTCTCAAACTGCCATTTGCACATCATTTACCACATCCTTGACGAATTGGTCGAATATCGTCTCATTCGATAGCTTCTTGGATTCTGCATCATATGGCAACATTCTTCTCATGGTTCTCTTGTTTGATTGCTCTTTCCAGTGTGCCAAACATATTGTTACTTCGTTTCTGATATACTACTTATATCGGATTATAAGTAGCACTCACCACAATACTACCATATTTTTGATCCGATCTTCCTGTTTATTCTATTATGAATCGATTTTAATCCCTAATCGTAATCTCGTTCATTTGACCTTCAACCCATAAATAGTTCTGCAGATTTCTCACTATATTGTTATACTTCATGTACATGAATGCACTTTTCCAAATAATTTCAGATCCTCCTAAGGAAGGCTGTAGTAAGTATCAGTATATGTATTTATACATGCATTCTGAAACTCGCCTATGTTATTATGCTCAAATATCATGACTTAAGTTAAACATACTTTTGAAGTATTTCAGTTTAGTTCTTATAATCTTATCAGTAGTACATCAGTAGACTTAACGTAGGTGGCCTGCTTAAAACCTGCGCTACAGAAAGCCCCCATGAATATAGGGCATAGAGATTTCTAATTCATTTTGTTTAAATCTAGTAAAATATTACTGTTTACTCTGGCGGGTATTTAAAACATTCACAACCTACGGTTTCGTAAATTTCTACTAAACATGAGTAAAAGCATGATGCTCCATGGCAGCCTATAGAAACACCACATGAGATGACCGCTCCTGAGTAGTGTTCTTGGTTCACAAAATGTACTCCTGAACGTTTCATAATTGACACTCAACAAAATGTCGTCGTGTATTTCTTGAAGCAGAGGAAGAAGAAATATCATACTGGTGGAATGGGTTCTGTTTCAGGTCAGATAAAACTGTGTTGGACAATCTACTGTCATGAAGAAAATAAAAGACAAATTGATCAGGGAAGAAAATTTTCTTTATCGACGAAATCATCTTCACAGGCTGGCTGTACACAGTCGTATTTATATTTACGGAAACACGTATAGTAGTCTATTATCGAGTAATAAGGGTGACATAGTTCATATAATTACTCAGAAGTGGCTTCAAAAGTAAAAATAAAAGTTGTAAATTACTTGGTACTCAATGGCACAAAGTTAGAAATTTGATAAGATTTAAAAAATTGCTATTGAGTGAGTGTCAATTTGACAAGTGTGCAGAAGTTGTGAAAATGTACAGAAGGAACATATGAGGCTGATAATAGTGAATTAATTATTAAAGTAAAAGCAAACTAAAAGTAAAGATTAAAATTGGAAATAAAATTGTTTATAGGGAACGACTAGTAAAGAGGTTAAGACCAAGGTAGAATAAGAGACTGGACAAACGTTTTCTGTATACAGAGTTCCGGGGTTGTATCCATGAATTGCGAGTGTCTGCATCATACACAAAGCCAAAACCTGACGCCCTTTGTACAATTTGGCCTCATCTTGTAGATAATTTTGAAAGACGACTGTGGTGGAGCTGCGTGGCTTGAACTCACCAAGTGCTAGAGAACTGAGCTAGTAACATTCTTGCATTGTCCTTCTGCTAACCATGCCGGATAATATTCAGATATGTGTTTGGAAAGTGTGAGCTTTGTGCGTCCAATATAACGAGATTCAAAGGTGCAGGTGTATTTATAAACACACATTGAATTGGCCAGTCTAAAGTGGTAGTTTATCCTTCACACATCCATTGATCATTTGTCGGCTGTAGAAACTGATCCGTGGCTCAGCCGTAAACAAAGCTTTCCTCAGTGATCTGCATAAATAATTCTTCAGGATCTTAGCTGCGGTATCACCTTTAAATTCAACGCTGATAAATAGCAGTTTCTTCGGCACCACAGTCTGAGTTCTTTCAAGCTTTTGCTATAACTTCATGTTTTTCTCGATATTTCTTGGGGGAATATCCATTCTCTATGAGAATTTGTCTAAGTAGCTCCAGTTCCTCGACTATTGTATCAATGGAACATATCCTTCCTATTGTTATTCTTGCTCAACTTTCAGATGATCTTCTATCTGAAGATTCTGGACAAAGAGAAAATATCACTGTAATAAACTCCGCTGAAAATTCTCTACATTATATTAACCTTGTTCAGAATAAAACTATCACTATTATTATTGTTATTCATTGTGGACGCATGATTATTTGAATTTTTAATACGCTTTGAAATATTTTCAGTGGTAAAACCAGATACAGATGGTAGAGAATGTGGTAAGTCGTATACTGACATTAAAACACCCTTAAAAACTTCTATTACTTTATTATTGATACCTGAACAGAATGGGTTTGTTTGTCTGGCCTGAGTCAAACTGGCTACACTGGCGACAAACTCAGTTCCAAACTGGCGAAAACCCAGTTCGGCGTATAGATCACTTCTATCTGGCTGGCTACAGAGCACTCCTGATTGACGTGAGCAGTATATGACTACTTATTTCAGTGAACAAGTAGTATATAGTATTATGCATGTTTTTTTGAGAGTAATGTAAGTAGTCAAATTCCACTGGACAGTTTTGTCAGTAGGCAAAGAATGTTTCACACAGAGATTCAGTTATTTCAGTCAGGATGATGTAACATCGATTTCTCAGCAATTCCTTTCTCAAAGACTAGGAGGCCAGTCATAATTTTTAAATGTAACTTAGCATAGTCTCAATTATTACTCCATCCGACAAAGGTGAGTTTCAAAGGAGATACTAACTTTCAACTTGATATCATATTTCACCGGTGTAATATGCGATGAATACAAATCGAAAGGAGCATAGAAACTACAACAATGCAGGACTAAGGTGATAGCTGAGTAAAATTCAAAATACAGTGTCTATCCCAAAGATGGATGTGGTCAGGATGTGCATGAAAACCGACTGAAGTGTGGTTTTATGACTGAAGATGAAAACATATATATGTGGCGGGAATGAAATATGTTAAGTAAAACTGAGTCTTAGAAGACAAGGACCGTTTTAGATGCGGAGGTGAAATCACCTTCTTTTGAACAGAAAACTCTGGAGCGCAGTTACGGTAATAGCTGCCGCTTGAAGTCTACCCTTCGCTGCCATATCACATTTAATATTGGCTGCTCACATGCTAGCGTCTATGGCAAAGAGGTAGAATGCTCACCATTCAGGCATGTGTTTCGAAGTTCGATTCACCACCAATGCACACCTTTGAATCATTAAGTCCGTAATTTGATCGATAAAGAGGAAAGGTTGGTCATGAGGCTAGCAACCTCATCCCGTAACAATAAACACCGCTGCTACCGAAACGCCGAAGCAGTAGCATGAAGGCCTATGTTCCACTGGAAACGTAAGGGAATAGAGAGAAAGTATATATGTGCTAACTTATGCATGTAAACTGTGATTCAACATCTTTTGAGAATAAAATCGCCAAAAAGAACCTTTTTCATGACATATCGATTGCATTCACTTCTGTATCAACGCTTTCCACTGGATCTAGCATTACCCATAAGCTTTTGATTTTCTCGCCACACATGGCCCACCGTTTCATTCTGGGAAGCCTAAATTGATACTTTCCAATCATTTTCAGCTGTGGACATGTCACTCAACGGTCTTCGCACTGTTTTGTTAGGTGGTAACATGTTGATTAGTATCTTGACAGAGCTTTTTCTGGCAGCCATTTGGTCTTCAGTATCGAGCGAAAGTAGCAGATGCTGCTGCTGTTGGAGATGATTTTAATGACACACGTATTACGTCTGTGAATCAAATACAAGCAGTAATTTGGTATCAGTGATTCAAATGCAGATCACGTTTCTTATTCCGTGAAAAGAAAAGAAATTCGTTCCATCTCAGAATGAATAAGACTCACTGGTGTTTTGAAATTGGATTAGAGCTTTTAACCTCATGTATAAAATATTTGTTGCCAATTTGTTATAGACATGTGTCTAATTGATACAATCTCTAAGTACTGGTTTGTAGGGATTCGACTGATTGGTTGCAGGATTTCATCATGAGCTGACTTTGGTATATCTGAAAACCTCTCAGACAGTATTGGACATCTGTTTCAGCAGCTTAGTTTGGCACTCTTCAAAATTACACACCCACTGAGGTCCGAACACAGGACTTTCTGGTTACCTGGCGAGCTCATAGACCACTTAGACACTGGGACCTAATCTACTGGCCCATAAATTCCGACTTCTGCTCTGTTCAAGCTCTAATAAGGTAGGCGGTTACCTGACATTCTATCAGGAAATCATGAGCAGTAAGGTACAGCAGGTGAGGTGTGAGGACAAATACACGCCAGCGAAGACATTGGCTAGCGGTCGTACTATGTTGTGAATTGACAGAAGTTGGAATCCATGAACCACTGCGCCGGATCCCAGTGGCTTAATGGTCTACGAGCTCGCTTTGTAACCAGAAGATTCTGGGTTCGAACCCTGTTTGGTGTGTACTACTGAAGAGTCTATAACTAGGTTGACGACGCAGCTGTCTTGAACTCCCAGGTTTTCAAATGGTTCTCTAACCGATGTCAGCTCATGAGGATACGATCTCATTCACAGTTGATATGACCAAGTGAACCGATGCATATGTATAATAATACTGACACAATGAACAAGCCAGTCGATATGGTAGATAAATCTATTCTTCCCTAGTACCTAACGCTTCACTGTGGCACATCAATATCGAAAGACAAAGACAGGCCTGTGACTGTTAGGATACGGTCTTCGTTAGGAAAAACACGTCATATTTATATATATTTTTAAACCACATTAAGTCACCCCAGGGCAGCGGGAAATAGATTTTCCTGATTAGTAGCCGACTAGGCTAGGTCGGCGATAAATCATTCTGGTTGGTTGGTGATCTGACCAAGACCAATATATGAAAGAGGCAGTGAAATTCTATGATTGGGTAATCATAGGATGAGTTACACAATGAGTCATAAGACGATTACTATTTTAATCTGATTCCTTTGACCTCAAGTCTCTAATATAATACTGTTTACAAATTATGTGTTGATTATGGTATATTTGCTTATTATAAAACATGAACTTTCGCTGAATACTTTTATTAAATTTCAGAAAATGAAAATTTATATGGATGTGAGAAAATATTTGATTTATATTAATATTTTCAAGTATTGGTTTAGTAGGGATTTTGTCTAATTGCATGGAGGATTTCATCATGAGCTGACATCAGTTAGAGAACCACTGGAAAACCTGGGAGTACCACTATTCTGAGAATAACTGATGCTAGTTTGCGACAGAAATAAGGCATAAATTCTGAGTTTTATGTACATTGAGTAGTTGTCAGTGAACAAAATATGCTTCAGGATCAATTAGGTAATTATACAGATCGTGAAAAAGGGAACTTCATGGCTAACAAATCACCCAAGTCGCTTTACTTACTCTCTTCTCAAAATAATAGTAAAAACTGTTCAATTGCATATGAATATTGCTGCATGAACTATATTTGTGGTCTATATCAGGTGAACATAGAGAAAACGGATGTGGTGATGAAGATTCCTGGCCAACAGCAATGGTAACAGCAACAACAACAGACAACAATCAGCATAAGAGGGAGAAATCTGAAAGAAGCAACCTCCTTCACCTATCTACCAACCTGGGTAGCAGCCTTTCAACTACAGGTGGACGGAACTGATGAGGATATCAAAGCGAGGATCAGGAAAGCAAGGCAAGCAAGCTTTCATTACTCTCAAGTCTGTGTGGAGATCAACAGCACTCAGCATCAAAAATAACATCCGGATTTTCAACTCCCATGATAAGTCAGTGCTACTTACTATACGGATCAGAGACTTGGTGCGTCATGGAGAGCACTTCAAACAAACTACAGACCTTCATCAACAGCTGTCTTCGCTCACTACTACTCAAGATCAGATGGTCGGCCAGAAAAGATCAGCAGCAGAAAGAGATCTCTGGTAGCGAACCAAATCAGCAGGAACGAATTGTGCCGCAAATATGCAAGTAGAAATGAAGGTGGATTGGCTATACTCTGAAAAACAAAGCATCAAGTGAAATTCCTAGACAGGTCCTCGAGTGGAAACCGAACGAGATGCGGCGAGTTGGTCGTCCAAGGGTGACTTGGAGGAGGTTATGTAAAGAGGAGATGAAAGCCTGTGGGCAGACGTGGAGCCAGGTGAAAACGTTGGCAGAGAAACGAAGGCAATAAAGACGTGCGTCTGAGACCCTGTGTTTCTCTAGCAACTAAAGGAAACAATAATAATATCAGCATGCGAGTTTATCTGCATTTCCACAAGTTTTCACTCAATCAAAATATACAGGCGGTAGCAAGATATGCTTTACATGTTCGCTGGAGATTATACATACACTTGATAAATGTTAATCCCAGTAGTATAAAACAGCCTTTTCACTTCTATACAATCATTTCTGTGCAAAGTTGGAGAAATCTGCTAGATTGTCAGTGGGTGCAACACAACAGGAAATACAGGAGTATTGTCTTCGCATTAACAAAAAAACCAGGTCTTTGGTGGATGGATTACAAGTGCCTGGGAAAAAATAAAGCTTGAAGTCAATTTTCATACATAACTTTGTTGTGTGCAGAATCCTTGAATTATAGTTCATTGATGTGTTATTTCGAAATCAGTGATATGTTTATCTCATTTGATCTGCAATGTCATTGTTGGGAGTAAATATACATGTTTATGGCCTATAGAAAAGCAATATAACACAAGGAATTGGGTGTTTTCAAATAATTCACCTCTCTACAAATAAGTCAAACCGAGTACATGGATAATGAGCCTGGCCGCAAATGATCAAAACGGTGGTCCCGTGTTTTTGATCACTTCGATTTGGCTGGCTACTGAGTGCTATTATTTGATATGAGTAGTATACGAGAACTCAGCACAGTTAATCAGTAGTATACAGTTTGATGCAAAAATAAATCTAATCTCTGTTACACTTGAAGTAGGCTATTTTATTATATTTTACTGAAAACAATTAAAATTGGATTTCAGGTGCAGATTGGTGCTACAAAGGGGAGGAGAGGTACGTTATTCATTGAAATATTACTCTAGAATGCATTAGTACGATAAAAATATTGACACAAACAATGTTATTCTCTTCGGACATTTTGAGACTAGCCATAAGCTTAGAACCAATATTTCCATTTCGAATCACCGAAATGACTCACTTCCATTTCGATAAATTATGAGGTAATTTGACGACAAGCAGGTTGGTTTATGTATCACGAAAAAATATTTCTTTTACTATGATGCTAGCACTAAATAGAAGCAGATATGATATTTTGTTCAAATACTATTTCCTCTGGCTATCACCTGCTTCCACTGAGTATTTAAGTAATTACTTATTAGCAACTGAAGGCGACCTCGTCGAGTTTACTAGCTCGCTGGTTCTCTAACCGGTCCCACACCCAAGAAAAGAAGGAGGGTTGGGCGTGGGGCCAGCAACCCTACCACACAAAAGCAATCAAACTCTACAGAACCTTCAACGCACAAGAAAAACATTATAAATACAAAGAAATATAAAACACAAACTTATTCTTCACTGGAACCGGAAAGGTGAAATGACACAAAGGGCTAGTAAAAGCCCGCCTGCGAGAAACCAAACAACCAGCTTATGTGCCTTCTTTCGATGAAAGCGAGAATAAGAATGGGTACGTGGAATTTCCGTACAATGTACGAGGCTGGCTGAGAAGGCTTCCCAGGTAGCCGAAGAAATGAGAAAATATGGTATAGAAGTGTTAGGAATCCGTGGAAGCAGATGGAATATATGTGGACTAGCCAAATTTTTAACTGGACAGTCAGATATCTACTTCGCTCTGGTGACACAGATGACAACCACGAGTAAGCAGAGGCAGTGAGTAGCTATCATGATGTCATCAGTGGCAGCCGAAGCGTTTATACATTGGAAACCCCCATTATACATCAATATAGCAATGACACGTGCCATGTGACCTGCAGCGGAAAATTCGCTCGACGAGGCGTTCGAACTGAATACAGAAGTGAAACAAGACTAGCTGCCCATTATCACTACCGATATTCCTAGTTGTGGTTGACTCGATTATGCGTCAGGCTGTGCTTTAGGAGTGAGAAGACAGGAATATGCTGGACTGACCCATAAGAAGACTCTAGAAGATATGGATTTCGCAGATGATATATGTCTAATGTCAAACAAACTGGGAGATTCACAGGCGAAAACCAAAAAACTGGCTGAAGAAGCTGGCAGGTAGCAAAGACAAGACTGCAGGTGAACATAGGGAAGAGGGAATTGATGAAGATAATCAACCAACAGCAACAGTAAGAACAACCAACACCAATCACCATCAACAGGAGAGATTTAACAAAAGTTACTTCCTTCACTTGTCTCGGAAGCATCGTTTTAACTACAGTTGGGACGGATGAAGATGTCGAAGTCAGAATCGGAAAGGCAAGATACGTATTCGCCAACCCGAAATCAGTTTGGAAATCTTCTGCACACAGCCAGCAGCATAAAGAACAAGATTTGGATTCTGTTCAACACAAATGTGAAGTCAGTCAGTTCTTCTAAATCCCGTCTGAATCTGAAAGCGGAATCAACAGCCCGACAATTGAAGAGATTTAGCCTAAGACCATCTGACAAGGACCGCTGACAAATTTCTGATGGAACGTAATTCATCTAAAACAATCTGAATGAGAAGTAGACAGTATGAAAACAGTCATGTCATCGACGTACTTAAAAAAATTATCTTCTGCTGTGATTGTGTTGTCTGAGCTGAATAACTAATTTGCGAAGCTTCCATTGACCTACAAGGCAACATCTTCAGTGCATACTTCGATTTGAAGCTTCAGAAATTAATTATCCAGCTCAGAGAACACAACCACATCAAAATCATCCACCTGAGCTATAAATCTTCTCCATCATATCTAAAATTGGCTTCATCAGTATGCGATTAGTCATGTAAGAAGAAAACAGAAAAGGAGAAAGAACAGCACCCTTAAGGAACACTGGCTGGAATAAGTAAAACACTGGAGGACTTCCCATTGTAAACAGTGTACTGCTTCCCATAAGAAGAATAAGAATGCGACCATTTACTCATTCAGCCTCACAACTGATTGTTGTATTTAATCTTTAAGTCTTCTGAGTCGTGAATACTCACCATATTCATTTGCGAATTTGAACAAATCACTTCTTCTAAACTCTTGATTGTTTAACCAAGTGTATTAACATGATGGATAGGAGGATCAGTTCATGGAACAGTTTTATAGATACATTTTATAATTGTAGGTTTTGATTTTCCACTGTTTTTGTTTTCTTCCTTCCTTCTTAGACGGCTACGCGAAAACCATTGAATCTCCATCTACTGATAATGTTCAATGCTTTAATTAACACGGTTACTCACTGTTTTAACTATAATTGTTGTTTACTAAAGTGTAATAACTAAGTAATTTTTTCCTTTATAAATAAATACTAATTTGCTTTCTATTAAATATCTGAAGTTGTGGTACTCAGAGTGTTCAGTTATCACTGGTATCTTCTATTTATCGATTTTCAATGATATATTCCGCTGATAATTTCGGGATGAGACCGCTTCGGTTTAACAAAACGTCTTCCGGCATTTACTTCAGGCAATCACCACTTCAATTCTCCACTGTGAATACAAGTGAATACTATATTAGTTTGTTTATTAGATACATCACAAAGTGAAACAGTTTCGTTAACTGGATGACGTTTCGAACAAAATTTTTTTTCATAATCATATCACGAGTTCGAAACTTCAGTTTTACAGTTTTCTTAATTTTTTTCCTATTTGTCGTAGGGGTTGTAGGATATTCCGAATGTCCACTTTGGTCAGGTGTTGCATCATTCCTTTTACACGTGTTTGCACTTGATTCGATAAATAAAGCTTCTATTATCAATCTATACCTCCACCCTGTTACATTAGATTTAAAAATTGTGATATTATCCCGTCCCACCCTATTGTATGGTTCTGTGTAATAGCAAGTGCTGTAGTGCTATAACTGAACTATTCTCCAGATTTCTTATGTTATTTAGGTCAACTAATCTAGATTTTGCTAGGTTTTTATGCTCTGCTAGATTGACTGACCCTGATCTACTAATTTGACCTATATATTTGACCTGAAAATCATTGCATGCAGGGTATTAGATAAAGTAAATTGTTTTGTTTAAGAGGCTCCACAGGATCCCTTAGCCGACTGAGCTTGTCTCTAATTGAGTTTGCGGGTTTGAATACCAGCCACTTTTATTCATGCCTTGATAAGAATTCGGAAACCTTAGGCTGAATTCTTAATCAGGTTGGAATAAAAGTTCCTGGCATTCAAACCCACAAACTCATTTAGAAACAAGCTTTGTCGGTTAAAGGATCCTGTCAGTGGAGCCTTTAATTATTATTGTTATTATTGTTCCCTTGGATTCCTAGTGGAACATAGGGCTTCAACTGCACGTTTCCACTTGCTTCTTTCTTCTGCTGTACTTTCCACCTGCATTCATGTTAGTCCATACTGTTTCAACTCCTCTTCGCACGATCTCCTCCATGTCACCCTTGCACCAACGAACCACTCACCGCTTCCGTTTCGGGTTCCATCCGAGCGATGGCCTGACGCGCGATGTCACCCAGCGGCCTCCTCAGCGAGTGTCCAGTCCATCTCCAATTTCTCCTGCATATTCGTCGCGCGATTGGTTCTTGTTTTGCTTGTTCCCATAGTTTCTTGTTGGTGATTGTTTCCGGCCACATGATCTTGAGTATAGAACGAAGACAGCTGTTGATAAATGTCTGCAACAGGCTGTTGGAAATATTCTTTGTGACCCACCAAGTTTCTGATTCGAATAGAGCAACTGACTTGACGTTTGTATTGAACATCCGAATTTCGTTGTTGATGCTGAGAGAAGAAACCTCAGGAGCCTTTAAAACAAAACAATTTAGTTTTGCTGATATCCTGTTTCAATGATTGTCAGGTCAAATACACAGGTCAAAGTAGTAGAACCAGTGCATTCAGACTACTTGAGCATAAAGAAAACTATAAAACTCAAGTTTCGAAGTCGTGTGATTATATTTCTCTGATATAGTTGTGAACAGTAATAAATTTTATTCGAAACGTCATCCAGTAAATAGCAATACTGTTTCACTGTGATGCATCTAATAAACAAACTAATATGGAATCAATTACTACCACAGTGCCCCAGTTGTACATGTATATTGCCGAGTAAATATGTTAAAGTCATTTAATTGACTGCAGTGTAGCAGTGAAGCCTTTGAATATTTTAGAAACTGACATATAAAAAGTTCATTGCGCCTACTTTCTGAGTCTACATTCTGATGCAGATATTCACTGGTGATGACTTTGATAAAGCTCACATTAATATAAACCATTGAAAATATTGGACGAATGCTTTCGGTTTATCTTTCATGAAATATAACGGAAGTCGTATTCTAGACCGTTGTGATTTAGATAATAAAATAGGGAAAAGTATACCTCAGTGTGTTTGTGAACCTATTTGTATACTATGTAAATGCCGATTTGCAGGAACTAAGTTGCTTTCTCCAACAGTAGGTAGATTCTAGTAATTGGAAAAATGTGGATAAATCAATGAATTCAAGTCTACCTTGACTGAATACTAGGTGGAAAGTAACTAGTTCCATGCGCCTAGTCCTTGAGTTAGTTGAAACGAATTTCTGACAATGAAGATTTAAATGTGGCAGTGCACACTGAACCGAGTTTAGATGATAGGATGCAGTCTGAAGCAAACGCTGGACTCAATTGCTGGTTTTCTCAAAACTTGCGATACAGAAAGCCTCCATCAATACACTGCATACAGTTTCCGGTATTCTTTTTGTTTAACTCTATTAAAGTATGACCTCTAATACTGTTGTTTACTCTGGCGAGTATTTAAAACATTCACAACATGTGGTTTCACAAGTTTCTACTAGGCTTGAGTAGAAGCAATATTCTTGATGGCAGCTTATCTCAATACATGAGATGACTATTCCTGAATGGTTTTCTTGTTTCACGAAATGAAAGCCTGAACGCTTCATAGTTGGCATTCAACAAAATGTCGTCGTGTATTTCTCGAAGGAGACATGGAATAGTTATCATAATGTTGAACTGGTTTGTGCTTTAGGTCAGAAGGTACTGTGTAACACAATCTACTATCAATATAGTGCTTTATTTGAAGATCCTGTACGAAGTGAAAATATCGAGCAATAAACTCCTCTGAAAAATTTGTTCATTGAATGAACCCTGTTCAGAATAAAGCCATTATTAGTTTTATTATTATTAAATTTTCGTGGCTGTTGGCATTCACAAATCAGTATAGCATATCAGCAGTACCTACGGCACTGATATATCTTCTGAAATTAGAATCCACTTCACCAAGTGATGATTTCGGGTTCTCGATTAACTCCTTATAAAACTCTTATGGATAGTTATATATCGGTTACTACTTAGTAACCAGCGTCGTACTTCTAATCTCTTTAGTTGCTGTAACTTATAACAGACGTCACCAGGCATCTAATTAAACGTCAGAGTTTATTTAATAATAATAAGTTGGTTAGTTAGATGATTGTGTTTTTCAAGCGAATGACAACAAATAAGATAACAGATACTCAGTGTTAACTAGTGAGACATGATTTCCTTAGGAATTGCAGATACGCCATACTAACTCATGTGTGCCAACCAATTCGAAACCTAATTAGAAAGCTTCCTGACGAACGTCTCCGGGTATCTAATAGCAACAACAACCATTCATTATTATTACTGTCTAGGGTTTTGAATGGAAATTAGCGCATCAACAACACATATGGTTGTGTGTAGGTGCTTAACACTAGATAATTGTGACCTTCGTTCCTTCCCTTTGAGTTGAAACTTGCTGTCATGATCCTGCAGGATGAAATTGGTTCCCACCGCGTTAGGACTCTAGCTGCCACTGGGGGACATCATATTAGCCTCTCACTGCCTCAAAGTGCTCGTGGTTGTCGTCTGAGTGACCAGATCGAAGTAGATTACTGACTCTCCAGTTGACAACTTTCATAATCCACATCCATTCCATCTGCTCTCGCAGATACGCAGCACTTCTATGTCTAAAATGTCTTCTCATTTCCTTGTCTACTCCCGAAGCAGCCTTTCACCAACACGCTATGTCATTTCTCCTCTCCGATTCGAGAGGAGAATAAGATTGTTATTTGAAATTTTTGTATTTATAATATATCTTCTGTGCGTCGAAGTTTCTCTGGCAGTTTGATAGCTTTCGTGGTGTAGGATCGCTAGCTCCACGCCCAACCATCCCTCTTTACCTGGACTTGGGACCGGCTAGAAAACTAGCAAGCTAGGAAAACTGGCAGACCACCAAGCATGTTGACCACATTTCAAACTTGACTGATAGAATTCAGACTGCACCAACCAAGGATTCAAAATCATGACACTAGCTACACCACCTAGTGTCCCATCAGCTTTCAACTTGCATTCCCATCGAATAAGAAAAATTCCGTAATTCATGACACATAGTCAGATTATATCGGTTCTGTCCATTATCTTTCTGAAGTCTTATTCTCTTCTGACTTAGTCCTTGAATGATTTCGTCAGACAAGGAATTTCTAACAATAAAGTTTCTATGAGCGGCTGAATTAAAGTTAAATTTCGGATTGCATTTATTTCACTATTTTATACAAAAGTGTACTGGTATAAATTTTAATGGTGATAATACATTTCCACATTGCATTCTACATTCTACCAATGAAATTTATGAAGACGTACTTAGATAGTATCACTTACAAAGGAATATGTCAAGAATTAGTTCAGTAAACGGGGCTGTATTAGTGCCAGGAATGAATAGTAATGAATGATTATGGTTGAATTCAATTGTAAAATTAGTTTGCTATAAAGGCTTTCACTATTTGTAAACGAGTACTGACGATATGCCATGGAGAAATTCAGCTGTCTGATATCGGTTTGAAAATCTCCTACACTCATCACAGGAAATATAATTCGGCTTTTCGAAACCGACGTTCAGTAACTTCTTCTATATGGGTCAGAAACTTGCACTGAGTGTCACGAAAACATTTCCGATGTGTAAGTGACGACTTTTATCAGCAGCTGACTTCGATGGCTGCATAGTGATGTTCAGATGAAAAGAAAGAATTAGTGATATGAAACTCTGAGAGCGAACCAAACAAGAATCTATTGCGAAAATATTCATTCAGACATTTAAAAAAATCAAAATAATTGAGCAAAGAATATAGTTTTCGATAATTTCCTCTTCTGTTGTGCTTCTCTGTGGATTTCCAAACATCAACCAACGTGGTTAAGTAAAGTTCAAACAAAATCTATTCACAGTGCCATTCTATCTCATCTTGTGGATACAGAACACAAAAATGATGTTAAAGAACCAGCTTTCAAAGTCATTTACCGCATACCCACCAACGTAACTTAACTTCGCCTTATGAGTTCGTTTACTAAATATTGCTGAGGCTGGCTGTTGGGATCCACATTAAGAAGCGTAATCTGTGTTTCTGAAAGAAGCTAGTTCAGTGAGTAATTGGAGCTAGTAGAACTCTCAAAATTGCGATATTTACATAATATTTGTTGAATAGAATGCTGTAAAATTTCGGTCATATCTACTCAGTCAACACCACATCATCTATTGTGTGAGTCTGTGAAGAGGAGACGGTTGAGATAAGTAATTACCTCTATCAGTGGTTAATAAATTCCTTGAAGTTTGCTCGATTTCATCTCAGTCGTAATAAGGAGAAGTAAATTTAGACCATTTCAAATATTATTGAAGAAGATAAATCACTGGAAACCATCAAAATTTGTTACTTTTACAACGAGTTTTGATTTCGTTGTAGATTGATATCAGCAATAGAAATCACTGGATGTCGAAGTTCATTGGATAGCTTTCTTGTTTCTGTCCTCATTATTTCAGCAGTTAGCATGTTCGACTGGTATTCAGGTAATGACACTACGGAATGTCAGGAATCAAAGAAGCGACTAGAGAAAGCTCTGCAAATAACAAGCCCTGTGCAACACTGAATGTCTAATAAAAATAATTATAACAATACAGTAATAATTTAGCCACTTTATTCTAAACAGTATTATTGAAAACAATGGCATTTACAGCTTTTGAACAAATTAACCCTTTTTTACATATATAAATACACAAAATATTAAAAAGCACCGGAGAGTTAGTGAAATATCATGAATAATAAATAAATAATGTGAAGTCAGTGCTACTTTATGAATCAGAGTCATAAAAAGCACTTCGAGCAAACTACAGACCTTCATCAACAACTTTCTTCGCTCTGTAGCGGTAAATAATTCCCCAAAATTATTAACCACAGCAATCATCACTCAACATTGGATGCTGACCATCACTGTTTAAGTCGACTTGTTTAGCTGAAGGCTTACGGTCAAGCATCCCCGCCATTTGGTGCTCCGTCGTGTCACGTGCGTGCACGATTACTAGGTAGCTAAGCATTCACCTCTACCCGCGATTTTGTCCCGAAATATAATACGTACTTTGGACGACAAAATCTGGTCTTTTGCTTTACCATTTGGTACTCGAAGAACGAACACTATAGAGGTTGTTGGTATAAGATCTTGCGTTAGTATAATCCGTACAACTCGCGAACGTCGATACCGTCAACCACCAAACTGGTGAGCCCAACCTCGAACTTCATCTTCAATTCACACGCAGATAAACCCGGTGAGTTCGTTCCTTTTTGTGTTTATTCTTGTACTATATTGTTATCGGCATACTTTTCGTCATGAGTGATCCTAGCCCCAAGGTTATTCGGATTCGCTCAACCGCCAAAACAATCCAGCTAGTACCATATTGGCCAGATAATGCTGAAACGTGGTTTCAGATTGCTGAGTCTGATTTTTGTGAACATGGCATAACTGATCAACGTTCACAGTTCCTTGCAGTTATTCACGCCCTACCGCGGGAATTCAGCAAGTGCGTAACTCTGCAGATGTCGGTAAGTAACTCGTACGAGTTGCTCAAAGCATCTATCCTCAAGAGAAACGTTCTCACAGATCGACAACGTCTGGATGAGTTATTTCGTAACATCGAGTTAGGAGATCAGTCAGCCGTGAGCATGCTGGCAAGAATAAAAGAGATCATTGGCCAAAGTCAGTTCGACGAAGGACTGTTCAGAGAACTATTTTTATCCAAACTGCCACAGTCAGTTCAGACTGTACTTGTGACACCTCAAAGTATTCTCATAGATGATTTATCTGTCTCTGCAGACAGAATTCTAGAGATAACGAAACGGCCAGTTACCGAAGTATACTCTGTTACCGAACAGACTTCGAAGAAGGATTCTGCAATGATAGAGTTAATCAACTCCGTCCAGCAGATGCTTAGGTCAAACAAGCCTAGCGATTCCTCCTATCGTCGTTCTAAATCCCCTCAACGGCAAAGTGCACGTGGACGATCTAAGTCCAACACACGTTCTCTCAAAAATCCTGACTGGTGTTGGTATCACAACACCTATGGCAAGGAAGCGAAATGTTGTCGAAAACCTTGTGATTTCGGCAAAGCCTCCAAGTCTGTGGGAAACTATCCCGCCGGCACGCGTTAGCGGCAACCGTCGCCGGTGGCACTAGCCGCTTACTTTACATCCACGATGTAATTAGCCAGACTAGATATCTAGTCGACACAGGCGCCGAAGTCAGCGTCCTTCCTGCTACAGCAGCAGATCGACAGAAGGATCCTAACTTCAACCTACAGGCTGCAAATGGAAAACCAATTGCAACCTATGGTCGGAAATACGTCTATCTGAACGTAGGTTTACGCAAACCTATTCGGTGGATTTTTCTAATCGCTGACGTCACAACGCCCATCATCGGCACGGACCTACTTAATCATCATGATTTGCTCGTAGACGTCCACCGTAAACGACTAATTGACAACACTACTAGTTTGTCTATCAAAGGCATAACTTAAGTAGGCCCCAGCTTGTCAATCGTTAAGATGAAAGCAATCCTCGATCCAACTTTTCAACCGATTGTTAACAAATATCCGGAACTGAATTGCCCATCTAACGATCTCCCGTGTATAACCAGCAATGTTATGCACCACATCATAACCTCAGGACAGCCCGTGACATCTAAAGCACGACGACTGGCCCCTGACAAACTGAGAATTGCTAGAAATGAGTTCGATCATATGCTCACCCTTGGCATCATTCGGCCATCGAATAGTCCATGGGCATCCCCATTGCATATGGTACCGAAAAAGGATAGTAACGATTGGCGACCCACTGGTGATTACCGGCGAGTGAACGCCAAAACAACCCCTGATTACTACCCTTTGCCTCACATACACGACTTAACGGCAACGTTATCTGGAGCATCTATATTCTCCAAAATCGACTTGGTTAAAGCATATAACCAAATCCCGATGGCAACGGAAGATATTCCGAAAACGGCTATCATCACGCCTTTCGGACTTTTCGAATTCCTACGTATGCCATTTGGCCTCCGGAATGCGGCCCAAACATTCCAACGCTTCATCGATGAAGTATTTCGCGGTCTCGGCTTTGTATACGCATACTTAGACGACTGCCTCATTGCCAGTCCAGATAAGGAAACTCACCTTAGACACTTGGACTTGGCATTTGAAAGGTTACGCCAACATGGGGTTACCATCAATATACAGAAGTGTCAAATAGGCGTTGACTCACTCGATTTTCGGGGTCACACTATTGACTGTCAGGGCATTCGCCCACTGGCTACTTCGGTCGATCACTCTAAGAAAACGCGTTCTGGACGTCACGTTAGATTCCCAGAATACCTTCACACCTCTTTCACATAACTGAGTGACACATCAATTTTTTTATGTTGCATCATTAAACACAAGTAAATGATATTTTTCCTATAACCGTACATAAAATTAAATTAGATGTATATTTTTTTTTCCCGATATTTTGAACTTTACATTATTTTACTGTATAGTAGATGCATGTCATTTTTTTTGGTAAAAAAACGCTTATTTGGTACATTTTTCTTGACAAGGTTCTCAGCATTCTTGTTTTCTTTTCCAGGTGCAACGGGCACTGGACAGGAAACAAACGAAGCACGGGATCCAACGAACAACATTGAGGAAGCTATGTACAGACACCCTATTAGCATAGGCAGACAGACCAGCAGGCTCTCGATCAAGCCGCTCGGAAGATTTTTTCACCCATCAGGGAACCATCGAGATTTTTTTACTTCCGGCTGGTCATGTCTTAGGGTCCTCACAAACCCACTAGGGGGGCAGTGAGCTGTAGCGGTAAATAATTCCCCAAAATTATTAACCACAGCAATCATCACTCAACATTGGATGCTGACCATCACTGTTTAAGTCGACTTGTTTAGCTGAAGGCTTACGGTCAAGCATCCCCGCCATTTGGTGCTCCGTCGTGTCACGTGCGTGCACGATTACTAGGTAGCTAAGCATTCACCTCTACCCGCGATTTTGTCCCGAAATATAATACGTACTTTGGACGACAAAATCTGGTCTTTTGCTTTACCATTTGGTACTCGAAGAACGAACACTACAGAGGTTGTTGGTATAAGATCTTGCGTTAGTATAATCCGTACAACTCGCGAACGTCGATACCTACAGCCCCCTAAAGCTCAATACTACTCAAGATCAGGTGGTCAGAAAAGATCAGCAACAGAGATCGCTGGAAGCGGACCCTTCCATCAGGATTTGATTGTGCAACAAATATGCAAGAGGAGACGCAGGTGGATTGGCCACACTCTGAGATAATCACCAAGTGAAATCACTAGACAGGCCCTCGAGTGGAAACGGTGAGCTGGTCGTCCAAGGGTAACATGATGGAGGTGATTTGAAGAGAAGACGAAAGAATTCGGGCAGACGTAGAGCCAGGTAAAAACGTTGTCAGAGAATCGAACTCAATGCAGACGTGCGGCTGAAGCCCTATGTTCCTCTAGGAATTAAAGGAAACAATAATAATAAGTAAATAATATAATAAATAATGCATGTAACAATAATTCTGGTTATAATGTTCGCTTTTTGTTTACAGACTGTAATGCAGGTTTAGAGACTCTTTTCTGACATTCGTCTCTTCAAACAGCAACAATTATTAAAAAATATGGTGTGGTTAAATTTATGTATTTTGCTGCACAGGCGTAAACTGTTAAGAAATTTCTCCTAATTTACCCGACGAGATATATGGAAAAAGTTGAGAATAATGTAGGGGATGTTCGGTACCAGACATGATGTTTGCAGCCGATTGCTTTTAAGAATTAAAACGTCTATCAACAACAACGGTGTCAATTAGTTGGGTCAAAGGCACACACCGATAACACTACTTACAGCACTCAGAGTCCTACATATTATGGCCTAATCCTTTTTTGAAGAACCCAAGGAATAATAATTGGGAAACAATAAAGGAGAATGTGAAGAATACATGAATTAATACATTGTAAGAGAAGAGGTTGAGTTGTGCCACAAAGTCTCAGTTGGAAAGATTTCTTGGAAATCAACAAGATATGAGACAGCCAAGAGAGTTGTGAAAAGAAACTGATACCAAGATCAATCTACTTCCTGTCAGATTGTCATCAATGTTACCAAAATCATGGGACTGAGTCAGTTCACGCAAGTCTTGTTCACCTGTGAAATTAAGATTAACAATATGATATTTAGATGGATTTAATTTAAGACCATTGGAGTGAGACCACTTTTTAACTTCAAAACGGGCAGTTCGCTTGTCATATGTGAAGCAAGTATTTCGTTTTTTGAAAGAAAGACGGATTGGACAAATTCTGATGACACCGTCTTATGACAACGTGCGTTAGCCAAGCATTCGCTCAAGGGAGACGCGAATAGAAAACGACGAATGGGTCGTCCGCAGGTGACATGTAGGAGATTGTGCAAGGAGGAGATGAGAGACTACGGCAGATCTTGGGGCTAGCCAAAGAGGACAAAAAATGTATGACAAAGTGATGTGCTGTAGAGGCCATCTGTTCGCCTCGGAACCCAAGGAGATAATAATAGTATAGTAATAATCATACTTTAGAGGTTTCAAATAATGAATTCAAATGTCTCAGATGTGTTAGGATCTATTAGGTCTATAAAATCGAGTACACCGTCAATCATTTCAGCCTTCAATGAAACCGACCGATTTTCGTTATTTCAGTTGTGAACTTCGTCGAGTCACAGTGATTATACAGCTTCACTGAATAAAATTGCTGAATTCGGTGTTCTGTTCTTTTTCTGGTATGATTCCCTATGGATTCGGAGTAGATTGAAAATTTGAGCATTCTTTTCAGCTGAAACAAGCTTTGCTGGTTAAAGGATCCTACCATTTTTTTCAGCTTCGTGCCCATGAAATACAAACGCAATCTGATAAAGTCCTTGGTTCAAAGAGCAAGAGCAATTTGCTCAGATGAATGTCATGATGAGGAACTTAATAATATCAAACAGTCGCTGAGAGAAAATGGTTATCCTCAAAAGTTTATTGATAAGAATGTGAATCTAAAATCAAAGCAGCCCAAGTTACCAAAAAGAAGACTTACTCTTACAAATGCTGTTCCTTGGGGACAACATCAGCGAGATACTAACACAACGTCTTAGAAATGCTGTAAAAAGAACATTCCCTGCTGCTGAATTACGTTGTGTCTTCAAAACCACTCCTCTTATGCGTTCGGTAGTCAAAGATAAACTGCCAAATTTCTCTTCTCCGATATGTATCTACCAATTTAACCGCTCCTGTGGAGCCAGTTAGTTGTATAGGTCGCACAATTAGGCGTGTTTCTCGTCGAATTTCAGAGCATCAGCCTGCATAGTGGTTAAGTAAAGGACAAACAAAATCCATTCATAGCGCTGTTCTACCTCATCTTGTGGATACAGAACACAAGATTGATGTCAACGAGACTTTCACAGCCATTTAATGCATACCAACCAACTAATCTTAACTTTGTCTTAAGAGTTTGTTTACTAAATATTGCTGAGGTCGGCTATTGGGATCCACATTAAGAAGCCTAATTTATGTTTCCAAAAGAAGTTAGTTCAGACATTGTCCTTACCTGCTTGACCATCTAGGCTCGAATGACCTTAAATTTGTAGAAATTTCCTCAATTTCAGTTGATATTCTATTTGCTATTACAATTTTTATGTTTATTATAACTTAAGCATCTTTAATGAACTGTAATTCCATTGCGATCTTACTTAACAAGTCAATAATATTTAAAAAACACCAGCATTGTTACCGACTACTATTCTATAATATTCTTTGTATATAAACATGCATATATAATTGTAGAGCCGGAAGAGAAAATTATCGAAACGGATATTCTTTGCCCAATAATTATTTTATAGATGTCTGGATGGATATCTTCGCTATATTGAGAAGGCTTTAGTTTCTTTCTTCTTGTGTCTAGATCCTCACTGTTAAATAGGGATTTAAACCTAAAGTAAAACGCAGTAGGGCTCAGTCAGTATTATTATTACTGTTTTTAGTTTTATTCCTACAGGCTTCGAGTGGAACATAGGGCTTCAGCAGAAAATCTCGTTTTCATCCTGGTCTGTACATTCGTGTTTAGCTAGATGCACAATTTCCTATGAGCTGTCATCTGCTATACACACGATCAATCCTGTGTCACCCTTGGATACCTGACTCATTGCTTCCCCTTCTCACTACACTTGAGTGGCATCCCTGTGGAACCGTTTCACTCAACTGTCTCCTCAACGTGTGTCCGATCTATCTACATTTTTGTCGAGTGATTTGTTGAACAATAGATTCTTGTTTGGTTCGTTCCCAGATGTTTCAGTCACCAATTCTTTCTGGTCATCTGAACATCAATATGCAGCCATCGAAGACAGCTGTTGATAAAAGTCTTCAGTTAACCATTGAAAATGTCCTCGTAACACTCAGTTCAAGTTTATTACTCATGTGGAAGAATTGGCTTAACGTCGGTTTCGAAAAGCCGAATTATATTCCCTGTGATGAGTGTGGGAAATTTCCAAAAAGCCAACTTCTGATAACTGGATATCTGCCTTGCCTTTCGTCAGTACTGGTTGACAGATAGAACAACAATAGTGAAAGCCTTTGTAGCGGAATAATTTCAGCATTGAGTTCTAACATAATCATTCATTACTATTCATTGCTGACACTAATAGAGCCCCGTTTACTAAACTTATTCTTGACATATTCCTTTGTAAGTGATACTATCTAAGTACGTCTTCACAAATTGCATTGGTAGATTGAAGAATGCAATGTGGAAATGTATTATCACCGTGAAAATTTATACCAGTACATATTTGTATAAACTGGTGAAATAAATGCAATTCGAAATTTAACTTTAATTTAGCTGCTCATAGACACTTTATTGTTAGACATTCTTTGTCTGAAGAAATCATTCAGTGACAAAGTCAGAATAGAATAAGACTTCAGAAAGATAATGGACACAACCGATATAACTTGAGCATGCGTCAAGAATTATGGAATTTTTCTTATGTGATGGAAATACAAGTTTAAAGCTGATGGGACACTAGGTGGTAACTAGTGTCATGAGTTTGAATCTTTGGCTGGTGCAGTCTGAATTCTATCAGTCGAGTTTGAAATGTGGTCAACATGGTTGGTGACCCGCCTGGTTAACCAGCTTGCTATTTTTCTAGCCGGTTTGAAGCCCGGGTAAAAACGGAGGGTTAGGCGTGAAGCTAGCGACCCTACACCACAAAAGCTTTCAAACTGCCAGAGAAACTTCAAAGCACAGAAAATATATTACAAATACAAAAAATTCAAATAACAATCTTATACTTCTCTCGAATCGTAGAGGCGAAATGACAAATGGGGCTGGTGAAAGCCCACCTTCGGAGAAGCCAGTTAGCCAGCCAATGTGTCTTCACTCGATAAAATTAAGAAGAAGAATGGAGATGTGGAATGTCCGTACAATGTTGGTTGAGAAGGCTTCACAAGTAGCCAAAGAAATGGGAATATATGGCATAGAAGTTCTAGGTGTCTGCGATAGTAGATGGAGTGGGTGTGGATTGACAACACTGTCAACTGGAGAGTCAGTCACCTATTCCGATGTCGCCACCCAGAAGACAACGACGAGCACACTGAGGCAGTGAGTGGCTAACATGATGTCTCCCAGTGGCAGCCAGAGCCCTAACGCGGTGGGAACCAATTTCATCCTGCAGGATCATGACAGCAAGATCCAAGTCAAAAAGAAGGGACGAAGGTTACAATCACTCAATGCTACTCACCTACACACAATGTGTATGTGTTGCTGATGTGCTATTTTCCACTCAAAACCCAAGGGAATAATAATCATGAGTTGTGGTTATTAGCTTTCCACTTAGTTTTCGTATTGGTTGGCTCACATGAGTTAGCAAGGCGTATCTCCAACCTTTAAGAAAATCATGTCCCACTAGTTGGTTAACACTTGACTGCTGTTATCTTATTTGTTGTCATTCGCCTAAAAAGTAACAATCAGCTAACTAACTGACTTATTATTATTAAATAAACTCTGACGTTTAATTAGATACCGGAGGCCGTCTGTTCGAAGGTACAGCAACAAAAGACGCTAGAAGCATGACACTGTGTTCTCAGTAATAACCGATATAAGTATCCATTACAGTTTTATAAGGAGTTAATCGAGAACCCGAAATCAGCACCTTGTTACACGGATTCGAATTTCAGACGAGATATCAGTCCCGTCATGACGGGACTGCAGTATCACTGATATGCTTTGGTGACTCATGAGTGCCAAGAAGCACGAAACTTTAGTAGTAATAATATCATTATTAGTTATATTAATTATTCTGAACAAGGTTTATATAATGTACAGAATTTTCAGAGGAGTTTATTGTTCGTTATTTCCCCTTCATCCAGGATCTGCTAATAAAGCAGTATATATATATATACCGACAGTAGATCGTTTTACCCAGAACCTTCTGATCTGAAGCGCAAACCAGTTCAACACTATAATAGCTATTCTATGTCTCCTTCGAGAAATTCACGACGACATTTTGTTGAATGCCAACTATGAAGCGTTCAGGCTTTCATTTCGTGAAACAAGGAAACCATTCAGGAATAGTGATCTCATGTACCGAGATAAGCTGCCATCAAGAATATTGCTTCTACTCAAGCTTAGTAGAAACTTGTGAAACCACATGTTGTGTAGTTTTAAATACTCGCCAGAGTAAACAACACTATTATAGGTCGTGCTTTAGTAGATTTAAACAAAAATAATAAAGGAAACTGTATGCAGTATATTGATGGAGGCTTTCTGTAGTGCAAGTTTTGAGAAAACCATCAATTGAGTCCAGCTTATGCTTCAGACTGCATCCTATCATCTATACTCGGTTCAGTGTGCACTGCCACATTGAATCTTCACTGTCAGAAATTCCTCTCAACTAACTCAAGGATTAGGCGCATGGAACTAGTTACTTTCCACCTAGTGTTCAATCAAAGTGGACTTGAATTCATTGATTTATCCACATTTGTCCGCTTACTGAAATCTACCGACTGTTTGAAAAACAGCTTAGTTCCTCCAGCTTGGTATTTACATCCAATATCCAATATCCTGATTACGAGCTAGTATAAACCAGTGATTTCTTTGAGCTCGCTTCTTGATTTTAAGGTAGAGGTTCCAGATCTTCGGTGAACTTATGCGTAGTAAATCCCGCCACTCGACTGCTTTAGCTCTGGTAGACTCCAGGAGGAGTGATGCGAGGATTGGTCAAGATTGTGGTTTGTAGTGTGCAGTATGTTAGGACTCAGCTGCTGCCGTGAATGGAGTTTGACCTAACACCCGTCGGTCATTCGGTATAGTCATAAAAGTAGAGTAATAATAAGAATAATGATAATGATAATAATAGGTTGTAGTGTAGATAATATAGGTTGAGATAAGTGAAATAATAAAGAAAGAAAGATAAAGAAAGAAAGATAGAGTAGTCGGTACAGTGGGAGAAGACAGGACGGGTCGTGAAGATTTAGCTTGTATGCTTGTCCATTGACAATGTGGTTTCAAATTTTAAGAGGGTAAGCCATTGAGACACAAACCATGCATTTCTGCATGATTGTCCAGCTTCCGCTTAAAAATCTCCACAGATGGAGCTGTAGTTACGGCCGCCGGTAAAGCGTTCCAGAGACGGCAAACTCGAAGCGAGAAGAAATGTGAACGCACTCGAGTCCTTGGTCTCTGGTGTGCTATCCTTAGCGGGTTACCTCGTGGAAGCCTATAATCACTTAATGGCAGGATGCTCTTGTTAGGATGGGCCTGGTCATTTAGGATCTTATAGACGGTGATGAGGTCTCCCCTGTGACTACGGTAACTAAGTGTGAAAAGACTTAATTTCTTCAGTCTCTCCTCATATGATTTGTTGCGGAGGCCGATCACCCATTTTGTCGCTCGTCTCTGGACACTTTCTAGCATGTTAGCATCCCTTTTGAGTAGCGGAGGAGCAATGATATTATGCACCTCAAGGAGTGGCCTCACGTATGTCGTATACAACGTTAGGAATAGTTCAGGAGTAAGAGCTCCCAGTTGCCTATGCATAAAGTGTAAAGTGCCGTAAGCTTTGGCGACGTCCCTCGTGTAATTTACACTGGTGTCTAGCTTTTCTGTTAAAATAAGGCCTAGATCGCGTTCTGATGGCACACAACTCAAGTTCTGGCCACCAAGGGTGTAATTTGCACTCTGTGACCTGCCGGAATGAAGTTGCACTACTTTGCACTTCTTTAAGTTGAAAGGCATTCCGTTAGCCAGAGCCCAGTCCCCCAGCGTTTGCAGGTCAGCCTGCAATCTGTCGGAGTCTTCCGATGAGTTTATTGCTCTCCAAATCTTTACGTCGTCAGCGTAAAGAAGCGCAGAGCAATTCAGTTGACAGGGCAGGTCATTGATAAAAATCAAAAACATCAACGGCCCTAAGATAGAACCCTGAGGAACCCCTGATGCCGAGGTGTGCCAGGATGATCGGATGCGGTTGACTTTGGTGCAGAATTCTCTCTCGCCTAAATAATCTTCCAGCCATGCGAGAAGTGCTCCAGAAACACCCGCTTTGCTTATTTTGTGAAGGAGCAGACCATGGTGAACTGTGTCGAATGCTTTCGCAAAGTCGAGAAAGATCACATGGACTGGTACCTTTACATCCCAGGATAGTGTCCAATCGTTCCAAGCTAGTAGAAGATTCGTCACACAGGATCTTCCCTTCCTGAAACCATGCTGTGCTTCATGGAGTAGGTTAGTCCCGTCGAAGTATTTTCTCATGTGGTCGTCAATGAGACTTTCGAATATCTTCGATATCACTGGGAGTAGCGCAACTGGTCTGTAACTGGTCGCGTTCTGCCGGTCACCACCCTTGAAGATAGGGGATAGGATGGCTCGTTTCCATTCACATGGAAGTTTCCCTACATCAAAGGAGTGTTGAAACAGATCACTTAGGGGTTGGCAGAGACTTTCTGAACACTGCTTCAGGACGGATGGTCTTATGTCGTCGCAACCTGCAGACTTTCCCGAAGCCAACTTTCCCAATTTTATGAGTACCATAGCCGGGGTAATTTGAAATGTACCCAGCAGGTTTTCGCACGTTGGTCTTGCATTGTAATCTTGATGTTTTGTGAGGGTAAAATCCTCGTTACTGTTCAGTTGCCTGTGAAAGGCTAGACTGAATGTCTCTGCCATTTCAAGACTAGTAAGAGATTTCCCATCAGAACCCACTATATTGCAAGCTCCCTGGTTGGTCGGTTTTCTTTCAGACATAAACCTGTATAGGCTTTTGGGGTTCACGAGAAGCTTATTGGCGAGGTTTCTCTGAAATGTCCTTCTATCACTCCGGACTCGTATGTTACACCGATTCCTGAGTTCGAGGTACTCTTCATGTTCGGGTTGACTCTGCGATACTCGCCACGCAAACCAGGCTTTTCGCTTCGCCTGTAGAAGGCGTTGTGTCCCCCTTTTTAGCCATGAACGTTGCTTTCTAGCTTTAGGTGTGACCAAAGGAACAGTGTCTGAGATCGCCTGGTGAATGATCTCCTTTACCACTCTCCAGTGTTCTTCTACTGTAAGCTCTGTCCAATTTTTTGGCCAATTTGCTTCAGACAAAAGTCTTCGCATTTCGGCATAATTGGCTTTGTTATAACACAGATAGGGCTGTGTATTGTCCCACTGTAAACGCTCGCGGAGGACTATGTCGAATGTTATGACCGCATGGTCACTACTACCTATGGGAGTCGTGATCTGAACGTTTTCCACTAGTAGCTGGTCACTAGTGAGCACGTAATCCAGTCTAGAAGACTTCCCATCTGGGCCCCATCTAGTATCCATTCTGACATTTTCGGTGAATCCGGCCTCCGTGATGGTATGCAGCAGATTTCGATCAAATCTGTCCTGGGCACATCCCGTCATCAAGTTAAGAGATGGGGCATTGAAGTCTCCAGCTATGACAATTTGATCATAACCCAGGTCATGTGTCGCTGAAATTGCATTCAGCAGTACCTGGTTGTGGTCTGCTCCACATGAAGGTGATCTGTAAATGCTGCCCACTAGATACTTACAGTACCCAACGGTGAAATGGCACCATATGGAGTCAGGGAGCTCAATGAGGGGAGGGTCGATTGCATGGACACATCTGAGCTGTTTGTCGACGTATATGGCGACTCCACCTCCTTCTTTCAGATCCCTATCTCGCCTGACAAGGACCATATCATTTATACTGACTTCGCTGTCTGCCACCGTAGGGGTTAGCCAGGTTTCCGTCAGTATTATGATTTTGGAGTTCAGCTGTGATTGTAGGTATCTAAGTTCAGCTATTTTGCCTCTTAGACCTCTCACATTACTGTACAGGCAACTGGTAGTCAGTCTCACCACGTCCCCGTATTGGGGGGTGGTTGACGTGATGTGGGCTGTCGGTTGAGGAGTTATCCTACGAACTAGTTGGCCGATTCCCCGGGAACCGGCCTGTTGGAGTTTTTTTCTTCTGATTCAATCGGAGCACTTGGATGGCACTGGCTATCATCGTCCGTGCTGCACCGCTGTATTGTGACTAGGGGTTGGGGATGTTCTATGACAACGTTTTGCTCTCTCCTTTGGGTACGAGGCCGGCTCTCGCAGCAGCGAATGTGTCTGCTGACCTTGTCTTTGGTCTCGTACCATCTCTGGAGAGCAGTAGTCAAGTGGTCTCGGGAGCTAAACTTAACAGCTAACAGATGTGGGGTGTTAATTGACATTAGGTGAGTGGGTCGAGGCAGTCTAAAAATAGAGACAGCCCCTGAACTTCCCAGACCCATCTGGGATGCCAACCATCTCCATTGCTGGACATCGTGACAGTGCTTCTCACAAGCGTTCCCAGTTTCCAGTTCAGGAATGCCGTGAACAACCATGGAGGCAGAAGGAATAAGCTCTGGCGACTCCCTCGCCATCTGTCTTTCCTTCCATGGCCTATCTGGCCTAACACGTATATTGCAGGTCCTCCCTATAGAAAGGACTTGGGAAGTCAATAAAACTTTTTCGGCATCTTCGGCAGAGCCTAGTGTTACCCTCAGTGGGGATGGTTTGCCTTGAGGAGCAGCAGTGCCCTTATACAGTCTGCACAGTTTTACTGGTTGAATGTCCATACCCAGTGTGCTACATAAGTTGGACCACTGTTCCTGATCAAACAGGGCCCTGTTTTCCAGCAGACTACTGCTACAGTCTGGTACATTAAAGAGGATAACGCAGTTTGATCGACTGACCGTGGATTTAGGTTCGGTCCTCGCACATTTGTCATCCCCCTTAAGACCGTTTTGTTTCATCTGGTGCAACTGGGTATTATTATGTGTCGCAGTGCTGTGGCCACTTTTACTGGTGGACGGTAAAGGTCTTTTCCCGGCGACAGGTACCCTTGGTGCTTCAACCTCTGTGTCTGGGGCAGTTATGGCAGGAATTGCAAGTATAACCGGTGTGGATTTTGGTATCCCCGATTTACATGCAATTGTGCTGTTTTCTGAGTTGGTGGGAGTGAAACGTTTCACGTTTTTTCCTGATATCTCTATGACATCTGTAGCTTTCGAGGAACTACACGAGGCTGCATTAGGACGGCAACTTGGGCAAATGTACCAGAACCATGGGCATGGGTTCTTACGCATAAAATCGTAATATACCTTTGGTACCCCGGTGTCACATCTACAATGTACCCATTGCTTACAAAAGTTACATTCGAAAGCAGAATCTGCTTGTTCGACAATAGAATTGCAGACCTTGCAATCGTCTGCCTTCTTGGGGAACGTTTTCGTCGTCTTGCGACGTCGTGAACGTTTCTTATTGGCCTTCCTGTTTGTTTCAAGGCCTACTGTGGATATAGGTGTCATACTATTCACCTGTTTGCTTAGTTTGGCTGAAGCTCTGGTGACTACGGTGCATGGTCTCCCATTACTTATCTTGGGATGAGAATCTATAGTCATTTTACTCCTAAAATAATACCGATGATTAAATGATAAGAGAGAGTGGAGTTTTGTCCAATAGACTGACAGCAAAAGACAGTAGAAAGCACAGAACAGAAAGATAAAGTATATAAGTAAAAGCTTTTGACTTTACCTGTAACTTTCGGGTTATTCGGCTTCACAACAATCACGTAACAGACCAACAAGTCCTGTATATTTGAAAGAGTGAGGGGGATGTTGCTACAGAAGTAGCACCTGAAGCTTGGGCAGTAGTTCGAGACAGTGGGAAGTACCAAACACAGGCTCGGTGAAGAAGAAATGGTTGAATAAAATTCGCCGGATAGGAAGATCAGGTTTCCCAAACGAATTATTCACAAAAGTGGATATTTCCTGTTAGACGGAAAAATGCACGTCGTATTCAAGGAGCGCGCGTATCCAAATAGTTCTACAAACACCCTGGGGTATACTTTTCCCTATTTTATTATCATAATCACAACGGTCTGGAATACGACTTCCCTTTGTCTTTCATGAAAGTTAAACTGAAAGCATTTCTTATATGTTTTCAATGGTTTAAATTGATGTGAACTGTATCAAAGTCATCACCAGTGAATATCTGCATCAGAATGTAGACTCAGAAAGTAGGCGCAATGAACTTTCATTATGTCATATCTAAAATATTCAAAGGCCTCACTGATATACTGCAGTCAATTAAATAACGTTAACATATTTACTCGGTAATATACATGTAAAACCTGGGCACTGCGATAGTAAGTGATTCCATATTAGTTTGTTTATGAGATGCATCACACAGTGAAACAGTATTGCCATTTACTGGATGACGTTTCGAACATAAATTTATTACTGTTCACAATTATATCAACGAAGTATAATCACACGACTTCGAAACTTGAGTTTTATAGTTTTCTTTATTCTTTCCTATTTGTCGTAGGGGTTGTACGATTTTCTAAGTGTCTAGTTTGGACAGGTGTTGGATCATTCCTATTACACGTGTGTGCACTTGATCCGATAAATTAAAGCTTCCGTTATCAATCTCTCCCTCCACAATGATTATCAGGTCAAATACACAGGTCAAAGTAGTAGAACAGATGCATTCAGAGTAGCTGATCATAAAAACCTAACAAAATCTAGATTAGAATTAGATCAGAAATTTTGCGAATAGTTCAGCTATATCACTGACTACATGCAATTGCACACAACCATAAAATAGAATGGGATGGGATGAGATGAGAATTCTAAAATCTGATGTAACAGGGTGGAGGGAGGGATTGTTAATTGAAGCTTTGTTCATCGAATTAACTGCAAACACGTGTAATCGGAATGATTTAGCACCTGTCCAGCCGGACATCTAGAAAATCTTACTAACCCTACGACGACGAATAGGAGAGGACAAAGAAAACTATAAAACCCAAGTTTCGAAGGTGTGTGATTATAATTGATTGGTATGATTATGAACAATAAATTGTGTTCAAAACATTGTCATCCAGTAAATAGCAATACTGATTCACTGTGTAATACATCTAATAGACAGTCTAATATGGTGTTCGCTTGTATTCACAGTGGACAATTGATGTGGTGATTCCTTGAAGTATATGTTGGAAAACCTTTTTTTAAACCAAAGCGGTCTCATCCCAAAATTAGCAACGAAATACATCATCTGCAAATCTGTCAGTCAGATATCTTATGACTGCACTGCTCAAGGATTTACTTCCTCTTCTTCATTTCAAACACTGGTATGTGTTCAGAAACTCTTGGATAGGCCCTTCTCTTTACTGTTTCAGTATATCGTCTGTCGTAGCTACAAGTTAATTGATATGTCCAGCTGGAGCTAACAAAAGAAGGTTATCTTTCGACTTTTAATTGACTAATCCAACATGTTATTTGGTACAGAGAATCTTCTAACAAGTGAATTCTTCAGTCATCTGTTGGTCATCGCTGGAATGTCGTCACCTTCAAAGTCAATACAGGTGATTTGTTCACTGTAGCCCGCCTTATTCTAACAAAATCTAGCCATTCATCTTGGAGGAAGATCGTTGTTTCGTAGACATTTTTCCAGGATTTGCAGCTCCTCCGACAATTTGTCACTGGAGAGTATTATTCTCGCCCCGGTGAAATAGTGTTCTGACTAATGTCGGTTTGTAATTAATCAGACGCATTTTTCTTTAATGTCCATACACTCTGAGTACCACAACTTCAGACAAATAAACTCAGGTATTTAATAGGAAGCAAATTCGTATTTATTTATAAGTGAAAAAGTTACTTAGATATTACACTTTAGTAAATAACATTTATAGTTAAAACAGTGAGCAGTCATGTCAATTAAAGCATTCAGCACCATAAATCGATGAAGCTTCAAAGGTTTGAGTTTATCCGTCTAAAAATGAAGGAAACAAAAACAGTGGGAAAATCAAAACAGACAGTTATAAAATTTATCTATAAAACTGCTCCGTGAACTGACTCTCTTATCCATCATGTTAACATACTTGGTTAAACAATCAAGAGTTTAGAAATCCTGATTTGTTCAAATTTGTCAATGAATATGGTGAGTATTCACGACTCGGATGTCTTAGAGAGTAAATACAACCACCATCTGGAAGGTTGAATCAATAAGTGGCTGCATTCTTACTTTTGTGATAGGAAATAATACCCAGTTTACAATGGAAAGTCCTTTACCGCTTCCCCTACTCCAGCCGATGTTCCTTAGTGGTGCTGTTCTTTCGCCTTTTATGTTCTCTTACTTCTTATATAACTAGTCGCATTCTGATGAGGTAAGTTTTATTAAGTGCGCCAATGATCCAACTGTTCCTGCGCGGATTAAGTCTCAGTCATATTGTTCTGAAATGAATAACGTTCCATCAGAGGTTAGTCAGTGACCCTTATCAGTTGGTCTTCAGGTAAATCTCTTCTGTTGTTGAGTTGTTAATTTCACTTTTAGACATAAGCATGGTTTAGAAGAGGTGGTCGACTGCCATGATTCTTGTGTCATAGAAGGCATTGAAATTGAAACTGGAGTGAATGTTTAATACCCTGGATTGTGTATTTCCTCACATCTTCCCAGGCCTTAACACAACATATTAGTGACTAGAAAGATTGTTCATTTAACATTCTGCACGGAGAAGTCAAGACATTCAGGTGTCACTCAGCCTGGAATTTTACAATTTCTTAATTCTTGTATTCTACCTATTATTCCTTATTTCTCCCGTGTAATCTTTTCCACGCTCCTAATTAAATGACTTTATTGCATTGCGAAGTGAGCCCAAAGCTGTCAGCGAGTGAGTGGGCTGCCGGTAAACCAACTCGTTAGTGCTTTTGTAGACAAACCGGGAGTTGAGCGTGTGGCCGAGCATTTATGTGCAAGCATGGACCCAGCTTAAGAGGACAGCAGAAAATAGAACAAAGGAGAGGTGTATTGGTGAAGTGGTATATTCCATTTGGAATTGAAGGGAACAATAATCATAATAACCAGGTCAAAGGGTAATAAATGATGTTGAACCTCGTCTTTGTTTTACTTCAACTCCTGTTATTAGACACCAACATTTTGTGTATTTCTTTTATCTTAACATTATCTTATACTACTGATAACAACTGTCTTAAGTCCAAATGTACTTAATCTTCCTATGATCTGTTTTTCGCAAGTATATTGAACTTCATCAGTAGTAATTCCATACAAGGAAGGAACCTCGGAAGCCTTATGCAGAATTCTTAACAAGGTAGGAATAAAAACGGCATTCAAACCCACAAGCTCAGTTAGAAACAAGCTTCGTTGGTTAAAGGATCCTGTAGAGCCTTTAAAACAAAACAATTTAGTTTATCTAATACCCTGCCTGCGATGATTGTCAGGTCAAATACATAGGTCAAACTAGTAGAACAGGGGCAGTCAGACTAGCTGAACATAAAAACTTAGCAAAATCCAGATTGGATGACCTGAATAAGATAAGAAACCTAGAGAATAGTTCAGCTATAGCACTACATGCAGTCACACACAACCATACAATAGGATGGGATAGGATGACAGTTGTAAAATTTAATGTCACAGGGTATAGGGAGAGAATGATAACAGAAGCTTTGTTTATTGAATCAACTACAAATACATGTAATAGGAATGATTCATCACCTGTCCCAGATATCTGGAAAAGTCTGCTACCCCAACGACCACAAAATGGAGAAAACAAAGAAAACTATATAACTCAAGTTTCGAAGTCGTGTGATCACAATTGATATGATTATGAACAATAAATTTTGTTCGAAAGTCGTCATCCAGTAAATAATACTGTTTCACTGTGTGATATACCTAATAAACAAACTAATATAGAATTCCAGACTCTGCAACCTGCACTGTTGCCTCGCAACTGATCAAAGAGATAATATTGATTCTAAGTTTATGACTTGTCTCAAAATGTCCGAAGAGAATAACATTGTTTGTGTCATTATCTTTATCATACTAATGCATTTTAGAGTAATATTTTAATAAATAACTTACGTCGATTCCCCTTGGTAACACCACCGAACACCTGAAATCCAATTTAAATTGTTTTTAATAGAATGTAGTATAAAATAGCCGACTTCAAGTTTAACACAGATCAGATTTATTTTTGCATCAAGCTGCATACTACTGATTATCTGAGCTGAGCCCTTGTATACTACTCATATCAAATAATAGTAGTCAGTGGCCAGCCAAATCGATGTAATCGGAACACCGGATCACCGTTTTGATTGTTTGCGGCCAGACTTATTATCCATGTACTCGGTTTAACTTAGTTTTAGAGAGGAGAATCGTTTGAAAGCACCGAATTCCTTGTGTTATATCGCTTTTATATAGGCCATAAACATGTTTTTGATTTCAGAGTAGTTCCCTCAAAATCACAGACTTAGTTCTCCTATTGTCAATACTGGAAAATGCTTTTTTATTAGTCTCGAGTTTTGTTAACATCCAACGAGTTCAAATTTTCTTCGTTTTAGTGATATTACATTCAAAAATTTCTCCAGCCACACATGGAATTCGGATGCAAGAAGTGAAACCTTCCGGAAATGCAGATAAACTTGCGTGCTGATATTATTATTGTTGTTTCCTTTAGTTCCTAGACGAACATTGGGCTTCAGAGCATGTCTCAATTGCTTTCGGTTCACTGCCAATGTTTCCATGTAGCTCTGCATCTGCCCATCCACTTTCATCTCCTCTTTACGTGACCTCCTCTATGTCATCCTCGCACTGACGACAAACTCGTCTTTTCCCATTCGAGTACCAATCGAGCCATGGGCTGTCTTGTGGTGTCACTTGATGAAATTTTTAGAGTATGGCCAATATATCTCGATTTCTTCCTGCCTATTTGTTGCAAAGTCGGCTCCTGTTGGGTTGGTTCTCTCTGAGAGGACCCTCACTATTGCTGATCTTTTCTCGTACGCCATCTGGTCTTGAGCAGTATTGAGCGAAGACAGCTGTTGATGAAGATGTGTAGTTTGTTCGAAGTGGTCTTCATAACGCGCCAAGTCTCTCCTCCATAAAGTAGCACTGACTTCACATTAGAGTTGAAAATCCGGATCTCATTTTCATTTTCATGCTGGGTGCCGTTGATCTCCTCCACACAGACTTCACAGTAATGAAAGCTTGACTTGCTTGCTTTTATATCTTCGTCAGTTCCGTCCACCTGTGGTTGAAACAATGCTCCCCAGGTTGGTAGGTAGGTAAATGCGGTTGGTTCTTTCCGATTTCTCCATCTTATGCTGATTGCTGTCTGTTGTTGCTACTGTTGCCATTTCTGTTGGCCAGGAATCTTCATCACCAGCAATATTCATATGCAGTTGAACAGTTTTTACTATTATTTTGAGAAGAGAGTAAGTAAAGCGACTTGTGTGATTTGTAAGCCGTAAAGCTCCCATTTTCACAATCTTTTCAGTTGCCTAATTGGTCTTGAAACGTATTTTGCTCACTGATAACTACTCAATATACATAAAACTCAGAATTTATGCATTATTTTTGTCACAAAAGTAGCATCAGTTATTCTCAGATTTCTAGATTCTTCAGGCGACTGCTTTCTTAGAAGCAACCATAACGTAATTGCCCAGCTTTATTCTCTTGCACTGAAGTTTTTGTGTACAGCCGTTAATAATACCCTAGAATTTGAACTTAGATGTAATGAATTTTTACATTTTGTACTACATATTTATAAACAAATGCGAAGAACAGTGCGAAAGAAAGTTGGTTATCTCATGTATCCCCCAGGATTCACTCTGTTTACTCAACAGAGTCTAATTGGCCCTCCATACTTCAAGCAATTCAGTTAATTCATTATTCTCAGACTCCCTCTGATTTCAACTAATCATATAACGCCTGTTCCTGTTTCAGATTTTCCAGGTAATGACTGTGATTTATCTAGTCAAAACCCAATTGTGATAAGAACATAAATCAAATATTTTCTCACATGGCATTAATCCACCATTTTCTGAAATTTTATAAGGGCATTCAGCGAAAATTTGTGTTTTAGTAAGCAAATATACTGTAATCAACACACAAATTGTAAACACCATTCTATTATAAACTTGAGGTGAGAGGAATCCGAATAAAGTAGTATTCGTCTTATGACTTATCGTGTGACTCATCCTATGATTATCCAATCATAGAATTTCATTACTTTTTTGTCACATTGGTCAGGAAGTACTGGATAGTTGTTTTGTTTTAATTGAGAACTCTTCATAAGTACGCACCCACCACCTGGTACGAACTCAGAATCTTCTGGATACAAGGCGAGCTCGTAGACTATTAAGCTACTGGGATCCAATCTACTGGATCATGGATTTCAACTTCTGTCAGTTCATGACATAGTGCAATCGCTAGCCAATGTCTTTAATGGCGAGTATTCGTCCTCAGACCCCACCTGCTGTACCCTACTGGTAATGACTTCCTATGGAACCTCAGGAAACCGCCTAACTCAATAGGGCCTGAACAGCGTGGAAGCCGGAATTCATGGGTCAGTGGATCGGTTCATACTGTCTTAATGGTGTACGAGCTCGCCAAGTAACCAGAAAGTCCTGTATTTGAAACTCAGTGGATGTGTACTACTGAATAGTGCCAAACTAAGCTGATGAAACAGCTGTCCAATACTACCTGGGAGGTTTTCAGATGGTCCTCTAACCAAAGTCAGCTCATGATGAAATCCTGTAACCAATTAGTCAAATCCCTACAAACCAATACTTAGAGATTGTACCAATTAGAGACAGGTTTATACAAAATTGGCAAAAAATATTTTATACATGAGGTGAGAAACTCTAACCCGATATCAAAACACCAGTGAGTTTTATTCATTCTGAGATGGAAAGAATTTCTTTCCTTTTCACAGAATAAGAAACATGACCTGAATTTGCATCACTGATACCAAATCACTGCTTGTGTTTGATTCACAGAATTAATACGTGCGTCATTAAAATCATCTCCAACAGGTTGTGTACTTTCCGCAGCATCTACTACTTTCGCTCAATAATGAAGGCCAGATCGCGGCTAGAAGAAGCTCTGGAAACAAACTAATCAACATGTTACCGCCTAACAAAGCAGTGCGAAGACCGTTGAGCGACATGTCCACAGCTGCAACTGATTGGAAAGTGTCAATTTAGGCTTCCTAGAATAACACGGTGCATCATGTGTAGTGAGCAAGTAAAAAGCTCATGGATCCAGTTGTAAGCATTGATAAAGAAGTTAATGCAATCGATATGTCATGAAAAAGGTTCTTTTTGGCGATTTTATTCTCAAAAGATGTTGAATCACAGTTTGCATGCATAAGTTAGCACATATATACTTTCTCTCTATTCCTTTACTTTTCCAGTGGAACATAATTTTTAATTTTTAATTAATTTTGATTACAGCTTGATGCCACACCGTATTTTTAGGTACAAGTATGGAATTTTCAGCATGGATATCGGTAGCCCAAATTTTGCAGGCCGACCAGAGATATCAGGTGTGCGCCGGCAGGCCTTCATGCTACGGCTTCGGAGTTTCGGTAGCAGTGGTGTTTATTATTAAGGGATGGGGTTGCTGGCCTCATGACCAAACTTTCCTCTTTATCGATCAAATTACGGACTTAATGATTCAAAGGTGTGCATAGGTGGTGAATCGAACTTCGAAACACATGCTTGAATGGTAAGCATTCAACCTCTTTGCCATAGACGCTAGCATGTAAGCATCCGATATTAAATATGATATGACAGCGAAAGGTAGGCTTCAAGCGGCAGCCGTTACCGCAACTACGCTCCAGAGTTTTCTGTTCAAAAGAAAGTGATTTCACCTCCGCATCTAAAATGGTCCTTGCCTTCTAAGGCTCAGTTTTCTGTAATATTTTTCATTCCGGCCATATATATATGTTTTCATCTTCAGTCATAAAATAGCACTTCAGTCGGTTTTCATGCACATCCTGACCACATCCATCTTTTGCATAAAAATTGGATTACACTCTACTCAGCTGTCGTCCTATCCTACATTGCCTTAGTTTCCATTCCCCTTTTGATTTATATTCATCTCATATTACGCCCGTGAAATTTGATATTAAGTTGAAGGCTATTATCTCCTTTGAATCTCACAGTCGTCGGATGAGATATTAATCGCAACAACGCTATTTGCATAAATTATGATAGGCCTCAGAGCTTTTGCGAAAAAAAATCTCTGAGAAAGATGTTACAACATCCTGACTAAAATAAATGAATCTCTGTGTGAAGTATTTGTGTCATCCAAAAGAAACTGTGCAGTAAGATATTGACTACTTACAGAACTCTCACCAAACATGCGCAACACTACGAACCTACTGTCTGACTGGCTGAAATGATTAGTTGTATACTGCCTACATCAATCAGGAGTGCTCTGTAGCCAGCCAGACCGAAGTGATCTATACACCGAACTGGGTTTTCGCCAGTTTGGAACTGAGCTTGTCGCCAGTGTAGCCGGTTTGACTCAGGCCAGACAAAAAAATCAGATTATATCCTCGAATGTGCTGACAATAAACACTCAACAAATAAATGCAAATATGTTCGTTCTTTCTCTCTTCAAATGTAAATAAATTATCTGTCTTACTGTGTAGCCATGAAGGTGTCGCAAACTTTTCTTGAAGCAGAAAAATGACTCTCTACCTCTTTATATCCTTTTTGGTACTTAGAGACGTCTAATATTCATATCAGTAGCGGCGTGTATAAACGTATTACTCATTCTGTTCAGGTATCAATAATAAAGTAATAGAAGTTCGATAAATGTTTGTTTTTTTAAGGGTGTTTTAATGCGAGTATACGACTTACCACAATCTCTACCAGTTGTATCTGGTTTTTCCACTGAAAATATTTCAAAATGTATTAAAAACTCATATTATCATGAGTTTACACTCAGTAATAATAATAATAATAATAGTAATAGTGACAGGTTTATTCTGAACGGGGTTAATGTAATGTACAGAATTTTCAGTGGAGTTTATTACAGTGATATTTTCTCTTTGTCCAGAATCTTCAAATAGGAGATATGTTCGAGTTATACAACTGACGGGGAACTGGAGCGACTCAGACAGGTTCTCATAGAGAATTGATATCCCCCAAGAAATATCGAGAAAAACATGAAGTTAAAGCAAAAGCTTGAAAGAACCCAGACTGTGGTGCCGAAGAAACTGCTGTTTATCAGCGTTGAATTTAAAGGTGATACCGCAGATGAGATCCTGAAGAATCGAGTATGCAGATCACTGAAGAAAGCCATCTTTATGGCTGAGCTACTGATCAATTTCTACAGCCGACAAATGATCAAAGGATGTGTGAAGGATAAACTACCACTTTAGACTGGCCACTTTAATGTGTGTTTATAAATGCACCTGCACCTTTGAATCTCGTTATATTGGACGCACAAAGCACACACTTTCCAAGCACATATCTGAATATTATCCAGCATGGTTAGCAAAAAGATAATGCAAGACAGTTACTAGCTCAATTCTCAAGCACTTGGTGAGTTCAAGCCACGCAGGTCCACCACAGTCGCCTTTCAAAATTATATACAAGTTGAGGCCAAATGGTACAAAGTGCGTCAGGTTTCGGCTTTTGTGTATGGCAGAGGCACTGGTAATTTGTCAACACAACCCCGAGCTCTGTTTACAGAAAACATTTTTCCAGTCTTTTATTCTACCTTGGTCTTAACCTCTTATTTTTAATTTTCAATTTCACTTTTAGTTTGCCTTCACTTTAAAAATTAATTCAATATTATCAGCCTCATATGTTCCTTCTGTACATTTTCACAACTTCTTCACACTTGTCAAATTGACACTCACTCAATAGCAATTTTTTAAATCTTACCAAATTTCTAACTTTGTGCCGTTGAGTACCAAGTAATTTCCAACTTTTATTTTTACTTTTGAAGCCACTTCTGAGTAATTATATCAATTATGTCACCCTTTGTTACTCAAAAATAGACTACTATACGTGTTTTTCATAAATATAAATACGACTGCACAGCCTCTGAAGATGGTTTCGTCGATAAAGAAAATTTTCTTCGTTGATGAATTTGTCTTTTAGTTTCTTCAAGACAGCAGATTGTCAAACACAGTTTTTTCTGACCTGAAGCAGAAACCAATCCACCATTATGATATTTCTTCTGCCTCTACTTCAAGAAATACACGACGACATTTTGTTGGATACCAACTGTAAATCGTTCAGGGGTACATTTTGTGAGCCAAAAACACTACTCAGGAATGATTATCTCATGTGCTATGATGGAGCAGAATGCTTTCACTCATGTTTAATAGAAATTTACGAAACCATAGGTTGTGAATGTTTTAAATACCCGCCAGAGTAAACTATAATATTTTACTAGATTTAAACAAAATGAATTAGAAATCTACATACACTATATTTATGGAAGCTTTCTGTAGCGCAGGTTTTAAGCAGGTCACCCACTTTATATCTACTGATGTATTACTGACAAGATTATAAGAATTAAATTGAAATACTTCAAAAGTATGTTTAACATAAGTCATGATATTTGAGCATAATAACATCGGAGAGTTACAAAATGCATATGTACATATAATGACACTTACTACAGCCGACCCTAGGTTGATCTGAAATTATTTGGAAAAGTGCATTCGTGTACATAAAGTATAGGAGTGAGATATCTGCAGAACTATTTCAGGGTTGAAGGTCAAATTAACGAGATTACGATTAGAGATTTAAATTGATTCATAAGAGAATAAACAGAAAGATGGGATCAAAAAAATGGTAGGATCACAAGTATTTAAATAATCGTCTTTCTGTGCAATTAGGAATTCAAAACGTAGTAATAACAAAGTAGACAGGAATTTCAGATGAAAAAAAATATTGTAATGGCAGTAGAGATTAGAAAGACGTCATGATAACAGTAATAAACAAGAAACTTTATAGGATAATCAATATTGACAGAAAAGACTGTTTGTGATTGCCATAGTAACGATAAAAGTTGGACGTATTTGTACTGAATACATAGTATAGCCTTGAACGTTAGGGCCTCAGATATGCACAGATGCTTTGATCTCACTCCCTTTTGAGAGATTTGATTAGGTCTTGTATAGGCCTTGGAAGGATGTTTCAAATGGAGCTGAATGTCCTGAGTTCACCGAATGTTTTATTAGCAAGCTATGTACAGACCTGTGTTCTTCGTTTTCAAGCCGGGTTGGATAGTGTCACAGAGTTTGTTCTAGAAGTTGACAAATGGTGAGGCTAATGAACTCAGCTCCACAGGAACAGGTGATCTAGTATGTGCATATTGAAGTGGAACAGTGTGAAAAAGAGTACTGCTAAAGCATACCACAGTTTAAATGAATATCACTAGGATACAATTGTAAAGGAAGCTTTTCCAACACCATAGGCTAAACATATGCTAGCATGAAATCAAGAAGATGCAGTTTTATACTTCAAAGCCTAATGCTTAAGTATGACTATTAAACAATATATACTGCCTCAAAGTAGCAAGATTTCATTATTATTATTTCCTTTAATTCCTAGAGGAACAAAGGGCTTCAGCCATACGTCTCCATTGCGCGTTCGGTTCTCCACCAACGTTTTCACTTTGCTCCACACGTCTGCCCACATGCTTTCATCTCCTGTACACATTACCTCCTCCATATCACACTCACACTGGCAACCAGCTCACCGCTTCCCGTTCGTGTTCCACTTGAGCGATGGCATGGCGTGTGACGTCATTTGATGGTTTCCTCAGAGTATGGCCAATACACCTGCATTTCTGCCTGCTTAATTGCACGATCAGCTCCTGATTGGTTCACTGCCAGAGATCCGCCCCTGTTGCTGATCTTTTCTGGCCGGCCATCTGATCTTCAGTAGTAATGAGCGAAGACAGCTGTTGATGAAGGTCTGTAGTTCGTTCGAAGTGCTCTTTATGACGTGGCACTAAGTCTCTGATCCGTATAGTAAGTGGCACTGACTTTACATTGGAGTTGAAAATCCGGATCTTATTTTCATTTTCATGCTGAGTGCAGTTAATGTTCTCCACACAGACTTGAGAGTAATGAAAGCTTGTCTTGCTTTCCCGATCCTTGCTTTGAAATCCTCGACTTTATCGTTGGAACTGATGAATTTACGTGTGTATGCTTTAAAATCACGATGAAATAAAGTGGTTCTCTAATTCTCCAGAAAAACTTAAAATATTAGGATGACCATTAAACACAGTATTCTTAGTTAATTAATTAAAGTATTGATCAGTTTAAATTGAAAGTGCTTTCATTTTTCCTTACGTGTTTTGGCGCAGTAAAATAAACCTGAAAATAAATCAATAAATAAAAATAAGCATCTCGTTCATAGAATGAGGATGCTCTGCTTAAACGAATTCCTTAGTGACGAGCTTAAGATTATTCACAGAATTACTTATTAAAAGTAGTTACCGAGATAAGTTCATTTAGAAAAATGACAGTTTAACACCAAAGCATGTCAGTAGGTTAATAGCTCCAAAAAATTTACCACTGTCCATAAAACTGCAATTCCTCGGTGATAACATCAACGAAATAGTAATACATCACCTAAAGAATACAGTTAACAGAACATTCAGCGTAGAAGAAGTTCGCCTGCAGAGGAACCAACTCAAAGCTGACTACTCAAAAAAATATGTAGGAGAATCTGGAAATGGATCGAGCAAACACACTGGCGAGATTGTTGAATGACATCGCGCCCGGGAATGGATGAATTTCTCGTCGGTGTGAGGGTGACATGAAGGTGATCATGTGATGAAGAGATGAGGGATTATAAGGAATCATGGACCCAGGTGAAGAGGACAGCAGAAAAAAGAAGCAAATAGAGATGTATTGTTGAAGATGTATGTTCCACACAGAATCGAAAGGAGTAATAAAGAAATAATTAAACACAGAAGAACACATTGATTGGTTCCGTGAGTTCAGACCAGAATGATTACGGTCTGGTAATTACAAGCCGTTATATTTATTTGTTTAGATTTCAGTAGCATCAAGCAGACCACATAGTTGATCGGGATATTTTAACTCACAAAGAAAATATCCACTGAGTTATGAAGAAAATAAAAGACAAATTCATCAGCTAAGAAAATTTCTTTTATCGACGAAATCATCTTCACAGGCTGCCATTCAGTCGTATTTATATTTACCAAAAATGCATACTGGTCTATTATTGAGTAATAGGGGGTGACACAAGTGATATAGTTACTCAGAAGTGGCTTGAAGAGTGAAAATTATCAATTGTAAATTAGGTGGTACTCAATGGCACATAGAAAGAAACTTGATAAGGTTAAAATTGCTATTGAGTGAGATTAAAGGTAGTTTAGTACCAGTTTAACAATTGTGAAGAGGGTGTGAAATGTAGAGAAGGAACATATGAGAGTGATAATAGTGAATTAATTACTAAAGCAGAAGCATACTAAAAGTAGAATTGAAAATTAAAAAATCAAAAAACATTTTTTACACGGAACGATTAGCGAGAAGGTTAAGACCAAGATAGAACGAAAGACTGGACAAACATTTTCTGCACACAGAGTTCAGGGTTGTATTGATGAATTGCCAGTGCCTGCACCATACACAATAGCCGAAACCTGACGCCCTTTGTACCATTTGTAGATGAGCTTGAAAGATGACTCTGGTGGAGCTACGTGACCTGACGGCCTGGCACTGGCGATTCGTTAATACAGCCCTAAACTCTGTTCACACAAAAAGTTTCTGCCAGTCTCCTATTCTCCCTTGGTCTTAACCTCTTCACTAGTCATTCCCTGCAAAAACGGATTTTGACTTTTTCTTTTCCTTTTTAATTTTCCTTTTAGTTTGCTTCTGCTTTAATAATTAATTCACTATTATCACTCTCATATGTTCCTTTTGTACATTTTACACCCTCTTCAAACTTGTTAAATTGACACTCAACTACCACCTTTATTCTCACACACTCAATAGCAATTTTAACCTTATCAAATTTCTAACTTTGTGCCGTTGAATACCACGTAATTTACAACTTTTATTTTTACTTTTGAAGCCACTTCTGAGTAATTATATCAATTATGTCACCCTTTATTGCTCAATAATAGACCACTATAGATTTTTGGTAAGTATAAATATGACTGCGCAGCTTCTGAAGGAGATTTCGTCGAAAAAGAAAATTTTCTTCGCTGATGAATTTGTCTTTTATTTTCTTCACAAATAAAAACTCAGATGAATTCTACCTCAATGACTGAAATAAAGCAAACTGTAGTTTTATCGAAATTCACTCCAAAGTGAGAGAAAAACTATCTATTGATAGAAAAAAATAAAATAAAATTTCTTCCAATTTCAAGAATTTAATGAAATTATCTTCGATTTCCAGGTGTATAGATAACGGGAAATTCATAAATGTGCATAGAAGAAGCAGAATCAAGGTTCAGAAAAAGCGTTTTTGGTTTCAAGTATTAAATCGCTGGAAGTATTCACGGAGTTGACCTCAGGCTAAATAAACTATTGCATATAATTTCAATGGACCGTTGCACTATTTGCATAAATTTAAACCAACTAACCCTGTTGAAATCTCTTGTGGATTATAGATGCTCCAGTAACTTGAAACTATATACTTTCCCTAACAAGAGGAGATACCTCATCAAAAACTGTTATTATATAACCAAAAAAAAACAGAGTAAATTTATCATGAATGGAAAATGCACAAAAACTCACAACGAGGTAGAGATGCGGGTATATCTAAAGAAGTTTTCAAAAGTTTCAAAATTAACTAATGTAAGATTTTATTCATTATATTCTTATGGTTGAATGAGATGAATTCAAAGTGTAATGTTTGTAGACTACAAATTATGGTCAAGTAAAATACTTATGATATTATTAAATTAAAATAAGATATACTGTCACACATTAAAGTTTGACACTCAGACTGTGTTAGAATAAACCACAGAATGGCAGTCAAAACTCACTCTATCTCAACTTCCTCGACTTCGAAAAAGCCTTCACTAGACAGCGTTGACCGAGAAGTAATTTGGATACTATTTTAACACTACGGCGTATCTCAAGTCGTTGTCAACCTCATTCAACAGCCGGCTATATAACAGTGTCACGTGCCAGGTGATCCACAATGGTAAGCTCAGCGAGGCATTCTAAGTGCATACAGGAGTAAGACAAGACTACCCGCCTGTTATCAACGATGATATTCTAAATTTTGGTGGACTGCATTATGTGTTAGACTGTAGGGAGTGAGAAGACAGGAGTGCGTTGTACCACCAATGAAAAGACTCAATGAGTATCCGGATTTCGCATGTGGATGATGTATGTATAATGTCACATGCACTCGAAGACCTGCAAGTGAAAATCAACAGACTGTCAGAAGAGGCAGGCAGCGAAAACAGGACGCCAAGTGAACTCAGAGACGATGGAGATGATGAAGATAACCAACCGACAGCAGCAGCAAGAACAACCAGCACCAATCACCATCAACGGCAGAGATTTAACAAAGGTTACTTCATTCACTTGTCTCGGAAGCATCGTTTCAACTGCAATTGAGACGGATGAAGATGTCGAAGTCAGAATCAGAAAGGCAAGATATGCAATCATCAACCTGGAACCGATTTGGAAATTGTCTGCACTCAACACAAGGAACAAAATTTGGATTCCGTTCAACACAGATGTCAAGTTGGTCCTTCCATGCGTGTCATAAACTCGACCAGCGTGTAACGAAAAGAATATCCAACAGGTTGAAGACTTCCATCAACAGCTGACACCTTCGTTGCCTGGCTCCATACTGAAGATCAAATGGCCAGCCGGTCAGAAATCACAAGTAACAAGAAACTGTGGGAACAAACCAACCAAGAAACGACCGCTCAACAAATACGTAGGAGAAAATCGAGATTGATCGGGCATACATTGAAGAGACCGTTGAGTGACATCGCTCTTTATGCAGGCTTTCAGTTTTTGGGAACGAAACTTCCTTATAAAATGACATTCCATCTGATAATATAACTAACATCACTGTTACTATTTAAATAACCAGAGTACTGAGCTTACCATCAACGCAAACAGTTTTACCTTGAAAGCAGAAATGAAATCCTTCATTAGGAATTTGTGTATTTTAACATGCAGATGAGTATTGTGAATTAATTCTGCCTTCAATAATTGTCTTTTATTTGAAATGGTTATTGTTATTATTAATTATTGAGAATAATATTACTTATGAATTATTTCAGTAGTTTAATAATTCCCATTGTAGTATTAAGAACACAATATTCAGGGAAGAGACTCTTTTCAATAACGAATTTATTATCATGCTGTACAATCGAATATACATATATGGCTTTTTATATTGAGAAATTATACCCAGTGAGGGAATTGAATCATAGGTGTGAATGCATAAAATAATAATAGTAGTATGAAATGCACTTAAAATTAAAATGTTTGTGATTATAATCATAGTTAAATGTCAGGTGGCAAAAAAATTAATGTCATATTTACAATAATGCATAAGGTGTGTAGATGCTGGAAACGGGTGCATAGACACAGGATCAGTTGGCGAATATAAAGCCCTACATAACATGGTGTGAAATTTGATAAGACAAAATTTAATATTTAAAAATATCGCTCTTTACAACTCACCATAGAAAAGTAATCTTAACTAAGTATTCCGTTTCTTGATGCGTGTCTTAGTAGACGTAATGATGGATCTCTCGAAAGATCCATTCACTGGAAACGTACATGGAACAGACAACTAACTAATTTTCATAGTTGGGTGCCTATCTCCAGGAAAAGGAACCTAATTCATTCGTTCTGCTTTAGGATAAGAAACATTTGTAGTTCTGATTGTGTTGACTCAGAACTTGACTTCCTAAAAGTCACGCTTGCAGAATACGGTTATTTGAGCCAATTTATTGACATTAAAACGAAAGATAAGCAGTCTAAAATGGTCACCAACTCAGTTTCAAAGAAAACCTTATTCATGAACTTGGAATTCAAAGGTAATCAAGCTTCAGATATGCTCAAAATCCGTCTCCCTAAAGCAGTCAGTAAGACGTTCTTTGGAGAAAAATGCAAATGACGCTGTTCACCAGCCGCAAGTTGTTCTACATCTCTTTAAAAATAAGCTTCACCGTCTGGCCGCCTCCATGCGCATCTAACAGTTGACCTGCTATTGTGGAGCTAGGTATATTGGTCGTAGCCAGAGGACACTTTCCCCATGGATACGAGAACATATTCCAGCATGGTTTTACAAGGGAGAAAGGAAGTGTGTGCGAAGCTCTAATCTAGAACACCTGATCGACTTCTGTCACTCTGCTAACCCTGACCACGATTTTAAGATCATCTACCGAATCCATGCTAACTTCCCGCGTTTTCTTCGTTACAGACTTCTAAAGACAGCAGAGGCCTTGGTCATTCATGAATTTAAGCCAGACCTTTGTGTACAAAAGAAGTATGTACAATCCCTACTTCTGCCTTGGCTGTAGAGGGATAGACATTTATTTATTTTGTTTATTGAGTTAATCTATGTACCTTTCCCTTATTACTACGATTATTATTATTATTCTCACTCTAAATTCTTTTCGCTTTTCCCACTTGTCATTCTAAATCCAAAATTATTATTTTTTTTTGTTTTACAATATTGAATTCTATCTTATCAGATTTCACACCACGTTATGTAACATTTTATATTCGCTTACTAATCCTCTAATTATGCACCCAATTCCAACATTTATACACCTTATGTATTATTGTACAGATGACATTAATTGTTTTGCTACTTGACATTGAACTATGATTATAATCGCAAATATTTTAATTGCATTTCAGACTATTTTATTATTTCATGTGTTCATACCTTTGATCTAATTCCCTAACCGGATATAATTTCTTTAAAAAAACCATATATCTATATTTGATTGTACACCTTGATAATAAATTTGTTATTGAAAAGCGTCTCTTCGCTGAATATTGTGTTCTTAACTTATGGATCAACAATCAGTAGTATTAGTAATCAATATGAAAATTTTAATATTTCACTAAGTTTCAAGATTGTCAACAGAAATTTGCTACTGTCTAAACATTGGCTGATGGTCGCCCCATATTTCGCAAACCGACAGAAATTTCAATTCATCCAATGAGTCATCAGACTCCGTCCCAGTTGCTAAAGAATGGTCAACGTGGTTGCCTTGTAACGTTGAAATCTTGTTTTCAATCCATCGTAGTATCATGGGTGCGTACTGCTGAAGACCATGAGACATGGATGAAACAGTGGTTCTCCAGCTGTAGTTATTTCATGACCAAAGTTCCAATCAACCAAATCCCTGATAAGTAACCCTTGTGAATAGTAAATAAACTAGCGGGTACAGTGAAAGCAAACTGGATTTAAGTTCCCTATGTTAAACGTGATATACATTCACAAATGTTTGTATAACTGACATACATATAAAGCGACTGCCAGCTGTAAATAAAATGGTAACGTTATACAACTTTTATTCATTAAGTTTTACCAAAATAGAAATGTATAATAATAATTAAGCAAATTATTGCGAAAAACTGCCTACTCAATCTACATAAACCGTATCAAGAAAGTCCCAAGTGGTTATTTTTTTCTGTTAGAGACTGGAAACAGACGAGACTCTTCAGCTGACAAATCCAAATAAGGACTCAATGCACATCGTGGATTTCACTGTCCATAAAATTACTTCAAGTTATTTGCTAAGACGTCGTCGAATCGTCCATTATAACAGTTGATGCGTCAACAGACGCCAGAAATTTCAGATCAATCAAACTGGTACGCATTGCACAAAAGGTGGCTCTCATGGCCCATTCGGTCTACTCAGGAACTCAGGTACATCCAGATGATGAGTTCTCAAATGGAAAAAACATGCATCTCAGATTCCACGATTAGTCGCCATCTACCTGAAAAACTACTCCATGAAATGTTCAAAACTAGTTGTAAGTAGTTTATTGTAGATGGGAAGGGAAGTGAAATTTATTATTCAAAGTTTCTATTGGTGCAAAGGGAATATATAAATAATTCTTTCAAATCTCAAAGCTGATTTCATATGACTTTTATTCACTTGGACTGGTAACTTCCAAGTGACACCCCGTCCACAATTTAGCAGTTTGGATTACTTGAACAAATGCCACATGTTACCCTGATATCTAACTTAAAGTTACTTGCCCGGTAGTGGCTATTTTTCGTATTAGATGGTTGGAGGCGATCGGCCATAGGAAGGTCAACCTGACCTAGATTTCATACTAGCTGGAACTCATCAGTCAGCCAACAAGGCCTGCCTGAAACAGTGAAGGAGCTCGTGTCTCTTCTGAGATTTTTGTAACCGCGTCGCCTGGTGAGCGCTGCAGTCAGGGGCGACGTTACTGCCACTGAGCCATTCGGGTTGGCTCCCGACTAACCTCCTATATGATCGACTGTATTTGATACTTTTAATTGGACACTAGTCAGTAACTAGTGTAATGTGTCTAGTCCTATCTTCGGTGCAGACTGAATTCTATCAGTCACGTTTGCAGTGTGACCACCATGCCACTTGGTGGCTCAGCATCAAGGAGCACAGTGAATTGTTGATATTAAATGCTTAGAGGCAACCGTCAGGAAGCCTTGACTATTTTTAGATTATTCAATAGTTATTGACACACAATAGTAAAATTTCGAACAGGTTTACTGCCATCAGTAAAATCTAAAATGGGTGTTTCTAAATGTTTTCTTCTATTCTGCAGTATCCCAGAAGATGATGCTTTGATATTTTTGAAACAATGGATTGAAACACTATGGTTCACGGGGATGTGAAATCATCTAACTGATAAGTTTAAGAGACAGTGAAAGATACGTCGTTGACCCGTCTGCCAACCACCGTCAAGCGAATATCCCAAATTATTCAATAACTGATTAGGCTTTTGAACAAATTTTTTACATTGATTTAGAAAACTGAAGATCTTAAGATATTGAAGATTCACACACAAAAGTAATTTCGTTCCCACTTTCCTGACATACAGTGTGTTGCCAGACAATATGTCAGTATAATTCTTCATGGCTTTCTATGATGGCGATCATGTTTTCTTTCTAACGACAAGGCCTGACAGATGGCGAATACATCAAAGATAGTTGGGGGGTGAACACATACATAGTTAGAAATGAAGATTTGAACTGTGAAAATACTGTTTATTTAGCCAGTGTTGATTATTATTATTATTTCCTTTAATTCCTAGAGGAACATAGGGCTTCAGCCATGCGTCTCCATTGCGTTCGGTTCTCTGCTGTAGTTTTCACCTGGCTCCAAGTCTGCCCACACGCTTTCAATTCCTCTTCACATGATCTCCTCCAGGTCACCCTTGGACGACCAACTCGTCGCCTCCCTTTCGTGTTCCACTCGAGGGCTTGTCTAGTGATGTCACTTGCTGGTTTCCTCAGAGTGTGTCCAATCCATCTCCATTTCTTCCTGCCTATTTGTTTCACGATCGGTTCCTGGTCGGTTCGCTCCCAGAGATCTTTGTTGCTGATCCTCTCCAGCCATTTGATCTTGAGTATTGAGCGAAGGCATTTGTTAATGAAGGTCTGTAGCTTGTTTGAGCTGCTCTTTGTGACACGCCAAGTCTCTGATCCGTATAGTAGTACTGACTTCACATTGGAGTTGAAAATCCGGATCTTATTTTTGATGCTGAGTGCTGTTGACCTCCACACAGACTTGAGACTAGTGAAAGCTTTTCTTGCTTTTCCGATTCTTGCTTTGATATCCTCGTAAGTTCCGCCTGTAGTTGAAACGATGCTTCCCAGATAGATAGGTAAAAGAGGTTGTTTCTTTCAGGTCCCTCCCATTTATGCTGATTGTTGTCTGTTGTTGTTGTTGTTGCTGTTGGTGGTGTTGCCAGGGAATCTTCATCACCTCTGTTTTCTCTATGTTCACCTGAAGTCCTTCCTATGTTTGATGCTTCTTCTGCCAACTTGTTGCTTTTCGCTTGCATATCTTCCAGTTTGTGAGAAATCAGACATATATCATCGGCGAAGTCCAGATCCTCCAAGTTTGTCCTTGTGTGTGTCCATTTTATGCCTGTTTCCTCGCTGCCCGCTGTGTGTCGCATTATACAGTCTACTGCAATCAGGAAAATCATTGACGATAGTAGGCAGCCAGCTTGTCTTACTCCTGTCCTCACTTAGAAGGGTTCCGTAAGTTTCCCGTTGTGGATTACTTGGCATGCAGCAGTGTCGTACATCTGTTGGATGAAATGTATAATTGTCGGTGGGACATCATAGTAGCGAAGTAGTTGCCAAATCACCTTTCGATCAACGCCTTCTGCTGAAGGCTTTTTCAAAGTCGATGAAGTTGAGATAGAGAGGTGAATGCCATTCCAAACTTTGTTCAATGATAATCCGTAGGGTGGCGATTTGGTCAATGCATGACTTGTTCCTCCTGAATCCGGCCTGTTCCGGACGAAGTTTTTCATCTAGGGCTTGTTTAATTCTCTCCAGGATGATGCGACATAGTATCTTGCTTGGAATGGACAGAAGCATAATTCCACGCCAGTTTTTACATTGACTCAAATCTCCTTTCTTTGGCAGTTTGAATAAGTATCCGTTCTTCCAATCCTCGGGTACTTTGCCCTATTTCCACACCTTCTCTAGTAGTGGCGTCATCAAGTACGCTGTTGTCTCTGGGTCTATTTTCAAAGCTTCTGCTGGGATTCCATCTGGTCCTGGCGCTTTCCCAGTTTTAGCATCTTGATGGCATTCAGGACGTCGGATTTCGTCGGAGGGTCGATGTTCATTGGTAGTTCTGCTTCCGTTGTTGGTATTGTTGGACGCGTTGTAGGTGGCGGACGATTTAGAAGTCTTTTGAAGTGTTCAGCCCAGTGCTTCCTCTGTTCCACCTCTTTGGTGATTGACTTTCCATTGTCGTCCTTTATTGGCTTAATCTGTGTCGAACTTTTGCCCGAAAGGTGCCTAGTTGTTTGGTATAGTGTAGCGAGGTCTCCTTTGCCTGCAGCTTGTTCTGCTTCGTTTGCCATGGTTTCACAATATTTTCTTTTGTCTTCCCTGGCACTTTTCTTCACTCTTTTGTTCAGTGCATTGTAGCTTGCACTCAACTCCTGTTTCTGTTGCTCGTCGGTGCACTGGATAATCTTTTGTTTCGCCATCCTCCTCTCTTCTATTAGTTTCCAAGTGTCCGTAGAGAGCCACTGTTTGTCCTGTCTCTTTTTTCTGCCTAGAACTTCCATGCAGGTTTGACTCCACACCGTTTTCAATTTGTTCCAGTGCTTTTCGACGCTGACCTCTTCGCCAGTGTTGATTTGTGTCTCGGCTTCTTCCTTATGTTTGCAGTGAAGATGTCCTTTGTATCCTGGTCCTTCAGTTTTAGAGTGTTGAACTGGGCTTGTGGTCTATCTGCAGCTCCTGTTTCTCTGAAAGCCTTTAATTTGATTTGGATTGTCCCTTGTACGAGATAGTGGTCTGAGCTGACGTCTGCTCATCTTCTTCCTTTTGTGTCAAGTAAGCTGCGTCTCTACTTCCTTGAGCAGCATTCAGATGAAGTCGCTTTGGTTTTTGGTTTGCCCATCTGGTGACACCCATGTAGCCTTGTGGATATCCTTGTGTTTGTATACGCTGCTACAAATCACTAGTTCATTGAAGGCGCAGAAGTCGGTGAAGAGTTCTCCGTTTTCACTAATTCCTCCGAAAGCTTCTCTACCCATGATGAGTTCCCTTCCTGTGTTGTCTGGTCCCAGTTTGGCGTTCATATCTCCCATTAGTATTTTAATGTCACCAGCTGGAGTATTGTCTATTGCTGCCTGTAGTTGTCTGTAGAATTCTTCTTTCGTTTCGAGGTCTGCGTTGTTGGTGGGTGCATAACATTGGATTATTGACACTTTTCTTCCTTTGGAGTTGAATCTGGCGGTCATTATCCTGGACGAGATCGCTTCCCATTGCATCAGGGCTTTCGTTGCCGTTGGTGACATCATGATAGCCACGCCCTTGGTGTGCGTGTGGTTATCTTCTGGGTGACCGGAGTAGATCACTGACTCTCCCGTTGATAATTTGGTGAGTCCACTTCCATTCCATCTGCTTTCACATATTCCCGGCACTTGGATTCTGAATTTTTTCATCTCGCTGGCGATCTGGGCAGCTTTGCCAGTCTCTTACATAGTGCGGACATTCCATGTCCCCACACAGACTTTTTCTTTTGTCGCAAGGAGATTGCTCATGGTGAAGTTTCTGTAGCAGGTTTGTTTACAGGGTGGGGTTGCTGGCCTCACGCCTGAGTTTCGTCTTCGGGTACCTGGAATGGAAGAAAGGTTAGTGTTGCGTGACCGCAGAGCCCAGGGGACATCTGCTTGAGGCCGGTCACACGCGGCCTGGTGTGTCTCAGTAGTGTACTTATCACTTCTGCCCTGTGACACGGCAGCAGAAAGCGCGGTCGTTGTTAATCCGGGCCACGGCCGATCCGGCATGATATTTCTTGGATTTGTTGGGTTCATGGGTTTGGATTGATGAATGATGGCGACTAAGTCCAGCCCCCACTGATACCGTCGCCAATGTATCAGTAGGTTGTGAGGTTTGAAAAATTTCGTTGGCGTCCGCTGCTACTGTCAACGGAGCTACTCAAGGAGCGGTGTGACGACCCAAGTTATCTTCTACTGATACCGTCGCCACAGTCATACCAGTAGAAGTCCGGTTAAGCTGCCGGTCAGCCTCGGGATCAAGCAAAAAAATGGAGACAACCAGCCAGTGTTGAGCAACTTACTAATCACTTCACAGTCGACTTTGCCTGGAAATATTAGAGTTAATTGCACGGTAAATGTAGGAATACAATGAGGAAACTATAGCAGAGTATAATGCTATCAGTGACATCAGAATTTATCAATTCAAATTACTCGGTGATAAAGTGAAACAATGTCAAGCGTGATATCGTCAAAACAAGAGAAATCTGTATTTCTAATTTAGACATTTCCTTAATAACAATTACAGAACACGATTTAAGCAAGCGAATACGTATTTCGGTAAATCCATATTTACATAATGATGAAAGATTAGTCATAGGCATTTGATTTTAAGTGGTTAATTGAATACACTATCTTCTTTGATATGGTTGTGTTCTCTGAGCTGGATAGTTAATTTTTGAAGCTTTCATTGCCCTACTAGACAACAAACATCTTCAGCGCATACTTCAATTCGTTGAAGTGAGCTTTTAAATTTCTCCACGAGTTTGTTAATCATCTCTCCTGGTGAGTGAAATTGAGCGTGATTGGTTGTTTTCGTTTGTTTTCGCTACCTCTAGGCTGCTTGTATTCGAGGTGATTGTTTCTTTGACTTGAACTTTGACCCTTTGTGTGTGTGGTTTTCTTTCTTATCGGTTGGTAAATTTTGTCTCTCTCGTTGTGTTCACTGATTGATGATTCACTGGAATACCAGGCAGCCTTCTAAAAATACTCTAGCATTCTTGGTGTTTCCTCTGTCTAATATTTGAACGGTGGTTGTCCCAGTCGAATTGATGTCCATGGTTGTCTGTATGCAGTAGGGCGATATGAGGGAGTGGACAGCTAGCTTATGATCATGAATAAGAAGACGAAGGGGACGTCCACTCTGGCCAATGTAGTATTTTTCACATTTGTTACAATTTATTTTGTTGATGATGTTGGTTTTACCTTCTTTCTTTGCTGAGTCTTTTGGTTGGCATAGAACTGAGTGAAGCATTTTTTCGGTTTTCGGTGCGACGTCAATTCCTAAAGGTTTGAAGAGTCTTGCAGTGACTTCTGAGATGTCATTTGTATATCGTAGGGATATTATCTTTGTGCTTTCCTTGAAGGCCTTTGATTTGATAGGTTGGTTTGGCGGTATATGCCTTTGGATGAAATTCTGTGGGTATCCGTTCTTTTGGAAGACGTCCATGAGATATCTTTCTTCAATTTTCCTTAAGGTGGGAGTGCTGTGATGAGTCCTGGCTGGCTGGCCCTCTAGAATAGTGTTTGTATACAACTCCTTCTGTGTGCTATTGGATTGTTGCTGTTGTAATTCAGTTTTTGATTTGTGTGAGATGATTTTCTATAAACTTGAGTTTCTAATTCCCCTGTGGTTGTTCGCTTGACTAAGACGTCCAAAAACAGGATTTTGTTCTCGGATTCCTCTCCTCTTGTGAATTTGATGTCATTGAAGACGTTGTTTATCAGGTTGTGAGTTTTATCCAACTCGCTTCTTTTGATTGTTACAAATGTGTCGTCTAAGTAACATATCCAAACTCATCGATTAGTTCCAATAGAAGTAGTCTAGAGGGTGTAAAAACACACGAAAACAACCAATCACGTTCAATGTCACTCACCAGGAGAGATGACTAAAAAACTCATGGGGAAATCTAAAAGTTCACTTCGAATTGAAGTATGGGCTGAGGATGTTGCCTGGTAGGGCAAATTAACTATCCAGCTCAGAGAACACAATCACATCAAAATCATCCACCTGAGCTATAAATCGTCTTAAGTATATCTAGAATATACTGTCAGAGCTCAGAAGTGTGGATGAATGGGTAACAATCAGAATAACTCCTGAATGACTTCACGACACTTTTACTTAACCACGTTGAACAAGTCCTCCGGAAGGCAACGGTGTTCTTTCCGAGTCGTTCTACCAAATGTAACTGTCACCAAATGAACAGTTAGATTTATAAATGCACACTGAAGTGGCCAGACTCAGTAGCTTATCCATCATCAGCTTTAGAATCATACAGCCACTGGTGAATTTTAAACACAATGTTGTGGCAAAGAATGTTTTAGCTATTATTTTTTGAAGTTCCGATGCCATCACTTCAATTTCTGCATCTTCTTTGAATGGTAGAATGACATATTTAAGTATACGCTTCCTTTGCATCGATTGCAAGGAATTTCTTTCCATCTGTTCTCCCCATTGAGACTTTAACAAATGTTCCAGGGTATCCGTTCTCATACAAAACGTCTCTATTTTCCTCGTTGGTTGTGCAGATTCTCCTACTGCGATACATCAAGATACTGATAAGATTTCGTTTGTGAGCAGGAGAAACAATCAGAATGACTCGATTGGGAGCAAATGTTTTGAGCTGGGTAGATATTTATCACAATGTGACAGTGCTATATGGCAATAGTTATTTTCCTCTGTACTCCTAGTGTGGTGAGAGCTGTCTGCAAGACGAAATTGTAGACAACAGTTGACGTCACTGTTTACGTCCCAAATCGAGATCATGAGAACAACAAGAACAAAGCCTAACCTTCCGGATCTCAACAACAATCACAGCAGACCTAGCGTGGGCGGATACGATTCGCAGGTATATGGCTTAACTTCCTAAGAAACGGTTACAAGCAGTACAGAATAACCCTGAGCAAGGAAACAACCATATATACATGATTACAGTTATGTTTGTTTGTCTTATTCAGTATGTCGATTACTTCAGACATATTTCTAGTTGGCATATGTATCGAATTTGAAAAAAATTTGGGCATTAGGTCTGTGATGTTCATTGTTATAAAAGTTTTTGAATTTCTCAATGAATGACCGAATCCCTAAGGGTTCTCAACCTGATTATGTCTACACAATAAAATGCTTGCTTGGAATGTGATGCAATATACATTGGACAAACATTGGCAGAGAGAACTCAAGGTAGTCAGAAGATATGAATACTGTTGTGGCGCCTCTGTTCGACCACAGAGAAATCCAGTTGAACTAGAAAAGCTTGACAAATCACCGGCCATCAGGTCACAAAATTAATTATGACAATATTGAAATCATCATCCAGAAAAATTTCAGGAATCTCAGAAAACGTCTAACATCAAAAATACTTGATATCGAATAGATTCCAAATTGTCTGAAAAGGAATTATGGCTTAAAACAGGATTTGACCTTGTTACAACGGCCCCTCTAACTCCAAGAAATGGCAAAATCAACACGAATGTGATAAACACATGCTGCCTTTATCATTTTATGCTCATATCAAATCCAAGAATCTACACAACGATGATTACATGGTCAAGTATAAGGTGAGATTTTATAAATTCTAGTTAAATAATATTGATTTGATAAAGCTGTTGGCAGTATTCAATAGAGAAACGCCATTGAGGACAATATCGTCTTATATTTTCCATTCATTGAGAAATACAGAAAGCCTTTTATAATAATGAGCATACGTATCGATTCTAAATTAAAAACAGTGTATAGGCAAATATAATTTACTTCTATGATTGTAAAACTGTACTATATCAAAATAAAAATGCAAAATTTACGTACAATTCTCCACGGTTAGATTTTCACCTATAATAAAAGAGATAGCGAGGGAGAGAGACAGTGAGTTACATTTACGGTGTAAATGCATCTATTACATTGAGGCAGGCTTACCTCAAATACCATCAAATATCCTCATTCCCTTCGAAATAGTCACTGTGACTTTCTGCACTCATTAACAAGTTTATTCTGCTGCTGCTGGTGGATTCAACGTAGAACTTGGCACCGGAGTGCAGCAGTTCGAGTTGCCACGTTCCAAAGAGCACACAAAGGTAGACAGGAAAATGAGAGAAGAGAATCAATTGACTTTTGACAAGTAACTAAAAGAGTGAAACAGAATGAGTAATGGTAGAAAGGAATATGAAGGTTAAAGAGACTGAATACATCTGCGCCATTGACAACGATTTTGAGCCATGTCACCTATTGTCTCCAGCCATTGATTCTTAGAGTCCGGAGGGCCGCAACCCGGAAGTCTGAATCTCCCTACCTGACTCAGTTTAACTGTCAGGGATTTCATGGATTGATGCCATGATTTTGTTTGGCCACCACTTACTCTTTTCCAACCTTCACCTATATCAGCTAGTAATGCCCGTCGGGGGAGGCGATGGTTAGGCATGCGCAGCACGTGACCTAGCCATCTCAATCTCTGTAACTTCATAGCCTCGTCGATTGATTTTCCCTCTTTGCCCAACACTCTACGCCTAACGTCAACATTACTTACCTTATTAAACCACCTAACGCGAGAAAGAGATCGTAAACATCTGTGGTCAAAAACAGACAATCTCTTCATGTCTTCCGCTCTCAATGGCGACGTCTCACCGCCATAGAGAAGGACGGAGCGAACTGCTGAGCAGTATACACGTCCATTGGTTGACAGCCGGATGTCACGCCTACTCCAGAGACGGTGTAAGTTAGCCAAAGCAGCCCGAGCTTTCTGGATCCGTGATGTGATTTCGTCACCAATCAATCCGTTGGCGCTGATAACAAGTTTATTCATGTGATAATCTAGAAAGTCTCTGTCAAATTATCAATCCGTGGTTAACTCATAAAAACGAAAATAATCCTTGAAAAACAACTAAAGAGAATTCAGCGTGTTACAACACGCTGGGATTAATTTAAATAATTTATAATGAAAGTTAAATGAACTCACCTTTACAATGTTGTTTACCTGCATATATGATTCAAATTTGTTTTTAAATACTTTAAGAGAACAGAAAATTATCTTTTACTACTGATGAGATATTCATATTCATGGTGTCAATGGACGTGAACATTGAACGTTTGTTTATTGGAACTGGCAGCCATTGGTGGGCAACTAGAAGGCGCGAATGGTACGATTGCGTGCAAGTTGGAAAAAAGGCGGAAAGAACACGAATAAAAGTACTTTATAACTTCATTTGTACTAAACATTTGTTTGTAGACTTTATATTTTGTCTTGCTTTAATTGCCAAACAATATAAATTCGTTCAAGGAATACTGGTGTTTGGGATTTAAAGTTGAAACAAATACATAGTCTTTATCGGTTCAATGCGTCTTCGTTACAATAGGAACTTAGGGCTAAGTTCCTTGACACATGGTGTAATTCTACTATTTCTGATGACTGAATTCTTCATTACCATTTTGATATTGTGCTTCTGATAAGATTTACCAGTTGTATATGAAGATGCGTTCATCAACATAAAAAACATCCAGATGGCAAGAAGATACATTGGATTGCAGTAAAGGGATATGATACAGAGTTGTGGAGATACGTGGAAGACATGAAAGAAACGTAAGGAAAAAGAGCAGAAGTACTACAACACGAAGATCTATGCAAACATTCTGTTGATGATAAGGTATACATAATTTGGGTATATAGAGATATCAATTACTAATCTCGGATTAATACGGGCTTTTGAACTTACATTCTTGGTATTCTTTGTCATTTGTTGCTGTGATAGAAAGGTGTACATATGTGCATAAGCTTGAGTTATTTATCGATTTACTGAAGTTACATTTTTTAAATTCTTTAAATTCTTTTTGTAAAAATGTACAATAAAGTGCATCAGTAGTACGAAAAATAATTCACTCTGGTGATAATGAACGAATTCTTCGTGTATATTGTCAGGATTAAATTGACATACACTAATATATAAATACCAACCTCGTCTAATTTAGCTGATCACAAACCAGGTCAAAGAAGGAAGGTTTGGCGTGAAGCTGGTCACTCTACCCCAAGAAAAGCAATCTAATCGATACAGAAACCTCGAAGCACAGCAAAACTACAAAAAACAACAAACTGATTCCTCCCTGGAAGCGGAGAGAAATGGTGAAATGACACACTGGACTGGTCAATGCCTTCGGAAAGCCAGTCAATCAATGATTCTTCTTTAAATGAAATCAAGAAAAAGTCTGGGGACGTGGAATTTGCACATTATTTTCGAAGTTCGGAAGTCCACTGAGGTCGTATAACAGATAAGATGCGGCATCGAATTGCTAGGAATCTGTGAGAGCTGGTGATGGAATCGATTTGAACTATCCAAATAACCAACTGGACAATCAGGAATTTACTGCGGTCACGCAGACGACAACCACCAATATTATCCAAAACTCTCCTGTAGGATAATGACAGCAAGACTCAACTCAAAATCAAGGAAGGCTTCAATTATCCAATTCTATGCACACTCAATTCGACATGGATTTCACCCTAAGGACACACTAGAAACCAGACACACTTCATCTCAGTGTTAAGGAAAGGGAGAAACAGTCTGCTAGATACGAAGTAGCAAATTCGAGCAGATATGGGCTGCAACCATTATCTAGTGCAAGGAACCTTCAAGATGAAGACGAAATTCTTTAGAGCGACTGTAGGCAGACGACAATTCAAGCCCATTGCACAGAAATGGAGAGCGAAAACCACAAAAGACACCTTCACTGAAGCTATCACAGTGAAGTTGATGACACTAAGTAGTATCAATGAGGAAATCAACGTGGGAGAACATTAGAACTCACTGAAGGTGAGTGTCAAGGAAACGTGTATGGAAGCCATAGGTACTGGGGACCTCAGAACACCAGATAAGATAACCAGGTAACCATCAGGAAAGAGATAAACACAGATGAGAGCAATGGAAGGTGGAGAAGAATATCTTATTACCAAAGAAGAGAAGGAAAGGCAAATATGAGGTTGTCAATCTAAAGAACTCTTGAAGCGAACATCAAATGAGACTCATCCAAAAAACCGCTGAAAAAACCAGCCATAGGACTCCCAGTAAACACCGGTCCATCATTAAAAGCAGACATCCTAAGTGCAATCAAACCACAGAAAATCAGCCGGGAATGAGGAAGGATGGAAAGAAATTACTCCCAAAGCAGGTGATAACAGCCCATGGGCAACCTTGCGTTCAGTAGGAGATGATGGCAGAGAACGGGACAAAATACAGATGCACTTTTGAAGATATATGTCTCATTTGGAACCCGAAGAAATAATGATAATAGGTAGTGCTGTATCGTATCTTCTTCAGCAAGAAAATTCACTACGGTTTGAACTAAGATTAAGATGTGAGCTTTCAAAAATTTGACAGTACACTGTTATTTTCTACGTAGATATGTCATGTTGATTTTCATACTTACCATTCCTTGCGCATCCCAGTGTACCTGAAATAAAAGCAAATGATTTTCCAGCATATTGATAATATGTACAGCATACTAAACAGACTAAGCATTCAGTAAAACAAAATGAATCTTCAAATACTCCCTGACTTCATATTTCTAATCTGATGAAATACTGACATTCAGTAAAAAGGTGAGAATAAATCAAAATTATCTCCGAAAAAACAAATCCAAAAGTGTGTGTGTGTAAAATAAACTAGGTGTCAATGATTGTGAACATTGAACGTTGGTTCATTGGACTTGGTCGCCATTGGCGGGCAACTTGAAGGCGCGAGTGCTTCGATTGTGCGAATAAAAGTAAAATACATTCCTTGTAAAACATTTCTTTATAGACTTTGTACAGAGTATTGATTTTAACTGCTGAAGAATACAATTTCTTGTCATTCCTTGTGTTTTGGAGTTAAATTCGATAATCGTACCTGGTATAATTGTCGATTCGAGCGGTTTTGGAAATAATAGGAACTTAGGGTTAAGTTCCTTGACACTGTCATTTGAACCAACAGTAAAGCATGGGTGGCTCAAGTGTAGGATGCTCTTTATTTACACACATACAGTCCAGGTTCAATATCCGGCCAGCATATTCCTCGCCGACCTCCCTCCGCTAGTTACAAATCTGGGGAAGAGGGGAAGTAGTGCGTAAGAGTAGCAACCTCACTTGGTTAGAACAACATCAACTTTATTGAAATTTCAAAGCTCGAGACTCTGTGTTCCCCTTAGAAATCTGAGAAAGAAAAAAGTTTGATTTAAAACTGACTAATTTGTAAAAGCGTGATTCTTATTAAAGTTTATGAATACTCCTATGAAAACATAGATGTTCGTTCTTCAATGTGCTCATACAAAATAATGTCTAAATAGTCATTTCATATGAATCTCTCTGACGGTAAAACACTTACAAGTCAAAAAACACTTAATTCATACAATTTTCATTATCTCCATAATAATAAGACACTTACAGTAGAATGTTTGTGTACCGGTTGCTGAATAAGAAAGTGAAAAAAAACAGAATCAGTTTACTGAAGATCTTCTCTTCCAGATTAATCATAAAGATCTAGTGAAAAGGGACAGAAATATGCATAAATTTTAGGTAATTCAAGTCATTTCTATTCAAAGAAACAATCAGTGTCATTTTGTCATCTTCTGCAAGGTGATTAACACTGTGGCGTGTGCTACTGATAAGATTTATCAGTAGTATATTTACAAAGAGATATTCATCGGTACACGAAAATAACAAATAGCAGAGAGATTGATATGACGTTAAAGAGAGTAAATAAACTAGCGTTGTAGCAAGACACGGAAGATACGAAAAGAAGACAAAGAAAGACAATATGAAGGACATAATTAGTGCACAACACTGAAGATCTGTTCAGTCAATGACGATTTTCAGATAAGTTGTACGTAATCTCCCCACATAAGTATGCCGAATTCCAAGTAAACATTCTGTTACCAAGTCTCGTGTTTTCTGCTTATACAACACTATTGTATTTTCCGTTGACTGATGATATCAAGACAGAAATGTTCGATCTCATTTTAGTCCTCAGATGGACATTGTTGAAGCTAGCAAACTAGTCGAAACCGAAATGTCAACGACGGTGAGACATTTCACTTTAATATAATCATTCATCGAGAAACATTAAAATTATCTTCCAGACAGATAGTGGATGTTATTTTCTCTGTATCAAAGTTGTGTGTCAAAAAATAATGAATGCTTTGCTTATGAATGAACTTGTTGAAAAGAATGTGACTTTACTCAACCTGTGAGTGGTCTGTTCTTCACACCTATAGTTTTTTGTTTTATCTCATCTAATCTAAAAGAGGAAGGTTAGTATGAAATCCATACTGCACTTCTCATAAAATCTGTTGGGATTAGCGAAGTCTTCAGCCTTGTCTATTGATTTTTGCTGAAAAAGTTTTTATCCCGCCATCTTGAGAATATTCTTCGTTATTCTCATGTATTTCTAACAGTTGATTTTGTTGTACAGTAATTTTCTATATTTGGTTATTAAGGATTAGTTTTGTCTTTTTACCGAGGTCCTGGGTTTGAACCCTGGCAGTGGGTGCGTACTGCAGATGATTCCCGAACTAGGATGAAACAGCTAGCTGTCCAGTACTCCCTGTGACTGGTTTTCAATGGTTGTCTAACTGATATCAATCCGTGATCAAATCGTGAAAAAACAAAACAAATTCTTACAAACCAGCCATAGAAAATTAATGTGATGCTCGCTTTTGGCTGACTTGTTACAGGACGAAGTTTCCTTGAGTCCTAGTGAGAAGTCGTGACCCGTGAGGTCCAGCCAGTCAAGTGTGTGAGGGTGGATATCTCACCGATGACATTGGTTGGTGGCAGTCGCGCTAAATCACAAATTGATAGAAATTAGAATTCATGGAATGACTACTGATTGAATCAGGTTACCTTGGCTGAATGGTAAACGAGCTTGCCTTGTAACCGTAAGGTCCTGGATTCGAACCCCAGTGAGTGTGTGCAGTAATTGTTTTTTCACTGAGGATCGATTGGATATGTATAGCTGCCTAACGGCACTGTTAAGGTAACTTTAAGTTTTAATATAAATTGTTATTGTCAAAAAGCGCCACTGATTTTATCTCACATAACTGTCCGTTCGTTGTCTTCAGGACAGTTTGTGACTGCGCATCACTCAGGAAGTTTTTGTTAGCTATACAGTAAAACGCTAAGATTAGTTTCCTGCGTTTGAAACACAGCACCCAGGTCTTCGTCATTGTAGTAGACAGGAGTGGATATGACATCTGGATGTGCTTGTGCTCAAGTTCGGCTCTGGAGTGGAACAGTAATGTGAAGCAACGTATAAGGTGTAAGTCCATATGCGATATGGAATGTATCATGCATGGAGGAGATTAGAGACACTGGGCAACGGTGGATCCATCTGAATTCAACTGCAGAGAACAGTGGAGGATGGAGATATACTGTATGTTCCACTGAAATCCTAAGGTAACTTCAATCGCACCCATTATTCGTGCTAGCGGTCAAAATCCAGGTGTTCTGCGAAACGAGATTATCAGGACTTTTTTAGAAAGGACCGTTTAAGTCTTAATAAAGTTGACATCGAATACACTACTATAAAATACATTTTATTTGATTTCAGTAGTACTGTTTACTAACCTGCTGAACACAGCGTACCACCTGAATTGAAAATGTCAGAACACAAAAATGAGAGTAAGAATTTCAGGATGATAATAATGATAAGCAAATCAACAGTCAACTAGGTCACAGGAACAAAGATTAACCCTGAGTAAATGACATTGCGTTTTACTACTAAAAATATATCTATCTGTCTAAAACTCTGGAATGTATCTTTGCTGCCTGAAATAGCATATCTGTAGAAACTGTAAAAACCTCGCCTAGATAAAGAGTTTGATAGTTTCTAGTGGATGCCAAGCCAGGATAAAGACGAAAGTTTGGGCATAAAGTTAGCAACCCTATGCCACTAAACTTATCAAACCGCTAGAGAAACTTCAACGCACAGAAAATACATTAATGATACAAAAACTTCAAATAAACGTCTTATTCTTTGCTCGAATCGGAGAGGCGAAATAAAACAGCTGATGAAAGCCTTCGGGAAGCCGACGTGTCTTCCAGCGATGAAAGTGAAGATAAGAATGGGGACGTGAAATGTCCGTACGATGTAGGAGACTGGGAAAGCTGCCCAGGTAACCAAAGAAATGCGAAGATATGGCATATAACTCCTGGGTATCCGTGACAGCAGATGGAATGGATGAGGTCTATTAAAATTGTCTACTAGAGAGTCAATAAGCGACTCTGGTCTGGTCACCTGGAATGTCGTCGTGGTAGTGAGTGACTATCATGATTCCACCAACAGGCAGCCAAAGCCTTAGTGCAGTGGGAACCAATTTCATCCTGCAGGATCATGACAGCAAGACTCAACTCATAAGGAAGAAAGGCAAAAGGGTCACAATTATCCAATGCTACAAACAGTGCTATAAACAACGCGGAACCAGTGGGGAAGAAATAAGACTTTTACAGACAACTACTAACGGTAATGGACAACATCTCAAATAGTAACATCAAAATCCCCATGGAAGATATAAATGCCAAACTAGGAACAGATAATACAGGAAGAGAACTCGTGATGGGTCGAGAGGCTCTCACTTGAGGAAATGAACGAGAATAGCGAATTAATCGCAGACTTCTGCGCATTTGATGATTTGGTGATTGGAGGCAGCGAGTACAAACATAAGGATATACACAGTGCAACATGGATTTCACCGGACGAACATACCACATACCAAAAGGATTTCATCTCAATGCTGCTCAAGGAAGTGGAGACACAGCCTGCTGGATACAAAGTAGGGGAGGAGAGCAGAAGTGGGCTCAGACGATTACCTCATGGAAGGAACTTTAAAGGTGAAGCTGAACCAACTTTGTACTATTTTTCAGTTGGCTGTAGAAGTTAATAAACCTCCAATTCTGTGTATTCATAAGTTTTCGTCGGATAAAGCACAACTATCCGTTCATGACAGTTAAACATTATAGATGCATTCATTCGAAGAACCGGTGAAATGTTATAACTGACTCAATTTAAATCAACCAAAAATTAAATGTGCAAGCAAACTCTGATGTTCCCCGGTGACTGACCACTGGTCGAAGTTGTTTTTGAAGTTCTAGTGAGAATTCATAACCAGTGGGTTCCACATGGTTGGACCTGAGGATGAATATTCACCACCAGTGACATTGGCTGGTTCCAGTCGAGCTAAAATCATGAACTGGTGAAAGTTGATTGGGTCTCAGTGGCTGAATGGTCTACAAGTCCGCTTTGTCACGGGAATGTCCTACGTTTGAACCCCGGCGGGTGGGCACTGCTGAGGAATCCCATACTACGATGAAACAGCTGTCAAGTACTCCACGATAGTTCTCCGCTATTCTCCAGTTTGAAAGAAATCACATCCTTAAAAATTAAATCTTGAAAAGTATAAACACATATTAGTCCATCGATTTATTGTTACGTCACAACACTGGTCCAATTATTGTTTTAAATAAAACATAAACTCACAATCATTTTTAGCCTTATCGTCTGCAATAAAATTGAATAAGTGGTTGTTAGTAATAGTATGATACCAACCTTTGAATGAAATTTCTGATTAATTGATACAGATTAATTAATAAAGAAAACTTGAATTAACTCATGGTTAACAAAAGTGGATATCATTTATTAAAACTGTTCTAAAAGGAAGAACTTATATCTTCCTTCCTTACAGGTCTACCGTTTTTCTATTCCTTCACGTTCCCAGTGGAACATAGGGTGGCTTCAAGCTAATGGCTTGAATTTTCACTAGCAGAGGTGTTTTGTTTTATAGGATGAGGTTGCTAGCCTCATGCCCAACCTTCCGTCTTTACCAGTCTTATTACTGGCTTTGGCAGGTAAAGGAGTGCCTCGGTGACCGGGGATCGAACCACGGACCACATGCGTGGTTGGCGAGCATTCAACCGCTGTATCACCAACGCACATTACAGGCCTGTGCATGCTGATATTTATCTGTGGTTTAACACATACACACCCTCTATATCTCCAGTCAACTTCCGTTAAATATGTATGAAACTATATTAAAGATTGTATTTTGTCAATATATTGATTCGTCCCTTTAACAAAAAGGATTTCCTGAGACCTCTCCTGGTATTAACACATCATGTTAATGGCCAGAAAGATATTTCGTCTAACATTCTACGTAAGGAAATGAAGATAATCTGGTATCACTAAGTCTCTTTTTTCCTGTACTACTGAAGAAAGGCTTTCGTACACCACGTAGGGCTCTAAAAGCTGTCGATGGGGAGACTTAGGTGTCTACAAAGTTATTCCATGAAATGACCCTCATATCAGTTATTTTAATATACTTGGTTAAAAAATCAAGAGTTTAGAAAAACTGATTTATTCAAATAAATGATTTTTTTATTACAGCTTGATATCACACCGTATTTTCAGTACAAGTATGGTATTTTCAGCATGGATATCGGTAGCCCAAATTTCACAGGCCGACCACGGATATCGGGTGTGCGTCGGCAGGGGTTCGAACCCCAGGCCATGTGTATGATCGGCGAGAGTCCTAACCACTGTGCCACCGACGCAATATGAAACTTGTGCACTGTGTTAGATTATAACTCCATTATGGATAAGATTTTATTTTGATAAATCACACAGTGTAGTGTTGTACAGTAATATTAACTGATTTATTCAGATTTGTAAATAAATGTGGTGAGTATACATTACTCAGCAGTGTTAAAGAGGTTGAATGAGTAAATGGTTGCGTTCTTACTTTTCTGATGAGAAGCAGTACACTTTTTACGACAGGAAGTCCTTCAGTGGTTTAATTATTCCAGCCAGTGTTCCTTAGTAGTGCTGATCTTTCTCCTTTCCCGTTTTCTTTCTTCTTACGTGACTAGTCTCATTTTGATGAAGCCAATTTTGTTAAGTACTCCGATGACCTGACTGCTTTCATGCCGACTACTTCTCAGTCAGACTGTTCTAAAGTGAATAACGTTCCATCATAAGTTAGTCAGCGGCCATTATCAGTTGGTCTTCAGCCAAATCTATTCAATTGTTAGGTTGTTGATTTCACTTTCAGACACAAGCGTGATTTGGAAGAGCTGGTCAACTGCCATGATTCTATTATCGTCGAAGGCACTGAAGTTGAAACTAGGTCGAGTGTTAAACACCTTCAATTGTGTATTTCCTCTCATCTTCCCAAGCCTTCACACATCACATCAGTGACTAGAAAGATTGTTCACTTAACGTTCTACCTGCAGAAGTCAAGACATTCCGGCATCACTTGGTCTCGAATTTTACAGTTTGTTAACTCTTGTATTCCACATAATCGTCTTCATTTCTCCCGTCTAATCTTTCCCCGGCTCCTTAACAAAGACTTTGTTGCACTGCGAAGCGCACTAAAAGCTGTCAGCGATTGAGTGAGTTGTCAGTAAACCAACTCGCTAGTGCTTTTGTAGACAGACACTTGAACTGATGAAATAAATTTACGAATATTATCTTGTCCGACTCTGAGCCTCCTCTATACACACAGCCCTCCACATGCATCGCGTCAGGCAGAACTAGATGTCGCTACAAAAGAATTATGCCTCGACGACTAAGCATAAGAAATCTATGAAGCCTTATTCTGTACACATTTCATGTTGTGAGAAACGTGTAAGACATGACACTACTAATTTACCGAGAAACACTAAGTAGGCTGCCTTAATATTCTTCCTTCCCTCATCAATTCACTGTTGTTAATATTCTCACAGAAACTTTAGTTTAATATTCATATCCTTATTGGACAGTATTACCAGTGTAGATGCCCTGTTACTTATTTCTCCCCCCCCCCCTGTCATGTAGTATGCAATGTAATCAGAAAATTAGATGCCATATTGTATTACAAGCTGAAAAATCCACATTGTATCAGAAATGCTGTTTGTAATACAACCATTATTCTAAAAGAGTGGTTACTGGACAAAGAACATTCACATTTTTGATAACCTGATCTCCACCAGGTTCTACAGTCACATATCCATCCATAATAGGGAATGGACTAGTGTTATTAAAAACAACATTAATGTTGTTTGAATAAAATTGAATCAATAATAATAATAATATCAGTGAACCACAGTTCAATAGCATCAACCTAAAAATAAATTAAATATCAGACGGGGAAACTAGGGAGGACAATAATACTGATTCCTGAATTTATAGTCTCCAATGAAGGCCGGCCAGGGCAGTAGTATTGGTTGGACTTTCTCCTTTGCATACAAAGCACTGGTTGTCTCACGCGAATCGCAGTAGCCTCTGCTGTTCGAAGTATGTGGTACCTTAATGATTCCGGCAATTTATTTGGTACTCGGTAGATGATTGAGAAGGATTCTTCAATGCTGGCTTTGTGGCCGGTTGGTTTTGAACAGGTGGTCTAAATTCGAATGGCTGACGGTTGTTGCTAAACCTCTATGTAGCCATACTGGTAGATGTTCCCGAAGAAGCACGAAAATTCAATTTCCTAGTGCAGTTGAATTAGTAGATAAAATTTGAAGTGGCTAGTCTAGGTACTTAATCTTTCAATGGAGGCATAACCATCGGTTGTGGAGAAAATAAGACTTGTGGTTTACCAGCATTACAAGTTCTTTGAGTAGATTTTCTCAACCTGTTAGTAATTATTTCACTAGATGCGTCACCCGTGAATTGCAGTCTTATATATATACAGGTTTCTTATATTTTTTTATTATTGCCTGAAACCACACAGTATTTTAGGTACAAGTATGAAATTTTCAGCGTGTAATATCGGTAGCCCAAATTTTGCAGACCGACTATTGATATAGGGTGTGCATCGGCAGGGGATCGAACCAAGGACCATGTGCATGGCAGACGAGAGTCCTAACCGCTGTGCCACTGACACACAGATGCAGAATAGTCGTTTTCTACTTTCTTGGCCATGCGTTTCTTGAAGAACTTTTCTGGATAACTATTTTCAATTAGGGTGTCATATGCAATCCCTAGTTCATCTTCAGTTATGTCTTCTGGAAACATAGCTCTGACCCTGTAGCTGAGGGTCCTTATTAAATTTCTTTTGTACTGGACGGAAACAAAGCTATGGAAATGTGTATATTGTCGTATCCATGTTCTTTTCTTGTGCAAATTTCTCTTTATACTACCATCTAGTTTTCTTGTGAGAAGGGCATCTAGAAAGGCAATCAATCCTATTTTAGGATTCCTCTTCACAAGTGAATTTCAAAGCAGAATGTACTTTATTGAAATGAGTCATTATTGCGTTCCTATTCGAATAATTATCACAAAGAAAAGAGGTGTCATCCGTATAATACCAGCAATGAAATGAGAATTTTCTGATGGGGTGGTTGTTCAAAGGTCCATTTTCTAGTTTACTTAGAAAGAAATCTGCTCAAATGGGACCCAGTTGATACTACTGATTCGATGTTATTTAAACAACATTAATGTTGTTGTTAATAACACTAATTCATTCACTCACTATTATGGATGGATATATAACTGTAGAACCTGATGATGATGAGCAGGTTATCGAAAAGAATATTCTTTTGAAAATAATTTTAATGGGCATTTCTAATCAGTTAACCCTATTGATATTATTATTATTGTAACTATCTCAACAAGAATTCTAACACTTTCGTAGATTTCAGAGGTTAGTAATGGATGTGATAAGACAAAGTGAAATCAATGAAGGTTGCTCTCCATAGTGTTAACTTACAGATCTCGCATTTTTCTTTACCTGTGTTTTACAATGCAATACAATTTTGGTTTCATTTAAAAGGTTAGACGAAAAAGTAAAATTAATTAACGGATTCTTATAAATGTAAAATTTTGGAGACGCTTCACTATCAAAGTTGAGCGACAACCCAAACTTCGTTCCGTTTCCTGTTAATAGTTATGGTCAACCAGTGGACAGCGTAAATTTTGGTAAGTGCTATATGCCACCACGTGGTTAAAAGCTACTCCAGGAAGAGAAGAACCTCCCGAGACACAGCAAAATGTTATTAAATACAATTATGGGCAATAAATACATCACTGGATGTATATTTACAAGATAATATACAAGAAGGAGGTGGAGACTCCTTGGAATGATAGTATACACTTGCAATGTTTAGTGAGAACCATATATATTGGTCTAAGCATGGAAACTATGATGTTTTCGATGAAAATATAGCTTATTTCAAGCATTGGTGTTGTTGTTGTGTTTTTTCACCAAAGCAACCAGAATTGAGGCAAGCGACGAATATGAGAAAAAAGCAAGTTTTAGCTTTAATAAAGGCCTAGGTAGTTAAGATCAAATAGAGTATAGTAGTGCGTAAATAAAAAGATTATCGTGGGGTAGATAAATAATAATTCAGCGAGAGGTGAATTCAAAGATCTGGAGGATTAGAACCCGTAGGACAAGCTGACCTGTAACATTTCTCACGAATTTCTGTAGGGTCCGTGGTGTAGTATCTTGACAAGGAGCTGAACAGGCTTGTAGATGGTAGGAGCAAACGCATTTTTTAATATATACCACACACAGAGTGAAACAGTATTATTTACTGGATGACAGTTTTAAACACAGTTTATTACTGTTCATAATCACATCAACCAATTATAATTACACAACTTCAAAACTTGAGTTTTATTGTTTTCTTTATTCTTCCCTATTTGTCGTAGTAGGGGTAGTAGAATTCTCAAGATGTCTCGGACAGACATCAGTAACGTCAGAATTGTCATCCAGCAAATAATACTATTTCACTGTGTGATATACACATATGTAATAAACAAATTAATATGGAATTATAAAGCAAGATAAATCGAAACCCCACAATAAAACATCTTTATTCTTACAAAAGTCGTCTGTAAAACGAAAACAAATAGATAAATGTTTTAGCTGATTTCAAGCGAGTTAGATACTTGGTAATTCTCGTCAAAATGTGTCAGTTTGAAGATTAACTTTAGGCATTCTTGTCCTCCGCTCATCAGTGTCAGTTAAGGAAGTATATTCACAGTTATGTCAGTCAAGGTAGGAGTTATCTTCACATATGATGAAAGTATCATCCATGTATCTTTGGTACAAATGGAAACTATCAATAGTAGGCCGTGAAATTCTAATCTCCAAACTTACCAAGAAACAGTCTGCGAGTAAAGGACCCAATGGTGACCCCAACGCCACTCCATCTCTTTGTCTATAAACCGTGTTGTTGAACTTGAGTTGAACATTTAGAGTGCACCTCAATAGTAGTTCCTTTAAGCAGTGGATAGGAACACACATTGAGGATAATAATGTAGACGTGTGTGTTCAGATCCACTCCTTAAACGAACTACTATTGAGATGCACTCTAAATGTTCAATTCAAGTTCAACAACACGATTTATAGACAAAGAGATGGAGTGGCAATGTGGTCACCATTGGGTCCTTTACTTGCAGACTGTTTCTTGGCAAGTTTGGAGAATAGTATTTCACGGCCTACTATTGATAATTTCCATTTGTACCAAAGATACATGGATGATACTTCCATTATATGTGACGACAATACTGACATCGAATTGATAACTAAGGAGTTCAACAGCTGCCATCATGCCATCCAATTCACGTCAGAATCAGAGATTAACTCAGAATTCCATCTTTTGGATGTTTTGCTAAAAGGTAGGAGTTATCTGTCAATGCATTAACAACCACTTGAGTAACTCTATAGTCGATTCTGAATAAACTGCATAGGCAAAAATTGCAATGGAGTGCAGAATTATTTTGTATGCCTTCTTTTTAATGCAAATCTGGTAGATAGGTGTATAGCTACATTACTTTCTGTCATATAGGATCATATCAACCCATAAGAGATAAGTTTCATCTCAGTAGCCCTGCGTCATAGTTCCATACCACAAGTTTGCTTCGTAGAAAACAAAATGCGAATCGTCTGTAGGTTTAGAGGTGGAAAACACCATTTTCAGGAATTCTCTACTTAAATCTTCTAGGCATCATTATCAGCGGACACAGCATCGAATAGTAGTTAAATCTCTACATCAACTTTATTGGCGACTTGGGAAAAGACTTCGACAGCATTGATTGTGAAGTAATTTGGAAACTAATTCAACTCTATGGAGTGCATCAAACTTTTATCAACTTCACTCAGTAGCTGTATGACAATGTCACATGTCAAGTGACCCAGAACAGAAAACTCGGAGAAGACTCTGAAGTAAAACCGTCAGTAAGAGAAGACCACCTGTCTGCTATCACTAGTGATATTCCTCATTGTTGTGAACTAGATTATACAGGAAGGATATCTGTTGGATCGACTAGAAGAATCTAGAAGATATGCACTTCGTGGACGCTTTATGCATTATGTCACACAAACTTGAAGTCATATGGGTGATAACCGACTGGTTGGCAGAAGAAACAGCAAGCACAGGACTCAAAGTGAACATATAGAACACGGAGGTGATGAAGAGAACCAAACAGCTAACAAAGCAACCAATCAACAACAATAGGCATGAATCAATATCAACGAGAGAAATTTGAAAGGAGTTATCTTCTTCCATCATCTAGGCAGTAGCCCTCCATCTACTAGCGGATGGCGCTGATAAAGATATCAAAACCAGATTGGGAAATGTATCACAGTCAGACCTTCATCACTGTGAAGTCATCCACTCTGAGCGTCACGAAGAGAATGTCCAACAGCCGTCTGATTACCTTTACCGGCAGGTGTCCCATAGGCTGACTACATTCTGAAAATCAGGTTCATGACTTATCAGAAAGAATTATGAAAAATCGACTATCCTGTTCACTCAAGAAAGCCTTCTTCGCAAGTGAACCACGACTAACCTTCTCCACTAACACTATGATTCGTATGGACGTGAAGGATAAGCTACTACTGTTGGCCTCATCAGTGTGCATCTACCAATTCACCTGCTCGTGTGGAGCCAGGTATATTGGCAATACCCAGCGCTCACTTTCCAAACGTATCACCGGACTCCCATCAGCATGGTTTTACGAAGGACGAAATCGATGCCACCGCAGCTAGATCTTGGAACATCCGATAGATTCCGGACACCAAGCTACTCCCCAAACAAACTTCATAATCGTCTACAGAAAACAAAGCAGTCTTCCTAAAAGTATACGAATCAAGCTTCTTTAAACTGCGGAAGCAATGGCGATTCACTTGCTAAATCATGAACTCTGCAGAAGAAGTTCGTTCAATCACTACACTTTCAATTGTAATATTTTACATTTTCAACTTTCCTGTTCTCTAGCCCCATCCGATTCAATTTCTACACCTCACTACCACTATTACTGACTTGACCAACGCTCACTTTCTAATCATTTATGCTACGTCATACAATTTATTGGCTCAATTTTAATCCTAATTTACATGGCACTATTCTCTACCCTACCTCTACTTAGTCTCTACCTGTAATAACCTCTGTTGCTATCCTGATCAAAGTTGAAACATTTTAGTCAATTATATCACGTCATCTAACTTACTAACTCAATCTTACTTTAGTTGCTGTCTGTTTAACCTTGTTTCTTTATTAGATCATTATGGTATTACCTGATTAATTATCTAAACTTGACAAACCTCGTTTACACACACAAATAATTATGTATAAATGCGATTGTATAGCTATGTGAATGAATTCACCGTCGAAAAGAGTCTCTTCGCTGAACGTTTTCTCTTTTTCATAATTATGAACAAGGAACTCTGGGAACGAAGGAATGAATAACACATTGCTCAATAAACAGTGTCTCACTCTTTAATAATACAAATCCACAAGTGTAAAATAACTTACCGTAAACATCCCACTCTTCGGTTAAATTGTATTTAAAGTTTAGTAAAATTTATAAGTAGCATAATATGACTGTGAGTGGAAAATATTCTGGAAATGCGTCCATTCAAATGCAAATATTGAAGTGAACATTTACCAGTGAGAACTATTTGCATTCATGAAACTTATTAGCGCAAAAAGTGGATAACCAAATCAATCATCCAAAAGAACCTTAATCAAAATTCAAAGACAGACATAAGTATCGGTCTATTTTCATGTTCATAATCAATTTCTGTGTTTCGCTTTATCGTGATCAGGTCAATGTATAAATCTTTCTCCCCGTTTGTTGGTTTCCAAATAAATTCTTATATCGTCTCCTTAATGATGGTGAATATCTATAGAACTGATGTGTTAAATTGACATCAAGTCAGCTTTGTTGGTATTAGATGGTTGGAGGCCATTAGCCAAGGGAAGCCTTGCACCAACTAGGTATCGTGCTAGTAAGCAGTCATCAATCAGTCAGCAAGGCGTATCTGCAACCTCGAAGGAACTCATGCCCTTTCTGAGATTTGAACCCATGTCATCCAGTGCTGTAGTCAGAGACGTTATCACTGGATTATTCGTGCTGGCTGGCGAGTGAACTCCTGTAGGACTGCAACTGGTATTTTTGATTGGACACTAATCAATGACTAGTATCATGTGTCTAGTCCTATCAGTGGTAACGTCTCTGACTGCAGGTGGCACCAGATGACGTGGGTTCGAATCTCAGAAGAGACATGAATTTCTTCGAGGCTGCAGATACACTTCTTCTGATTGATTGGTGCATGCTAACTAGCACGATACCTAGTTGGTGCAAGGCTTTTTGTGGCCGATTGCCTTCGACCCTCATAAACCAACAATTCACAATGCACTATGATGGCAAGCCAACTAGTGGAATGGTGACCACACTGCAAGCTAAACTGATAGAATTCAGTCTGCATCCAAGATAGGACCAGACACATTACACTAGTTACTAACTAGTGTCCAATCAAAAATATCAAGTCAGCTTGTTGAACAGTCTTCATACTGTATATGCTAAAGCTTCTAGATATTCAACACCATTACTAACAGACTATAAACCATTGTTCCAAAAACAAATTGTATTATTGTGATTCCTTTAATGAACTTAGATCTACTTACCAGCATATACGCAATCTGAAATTCAGTAGTTTACAGACAGATTTAAATGAATATTCTATGCGAAAATATTCAATTCACATTTCAAACAATTTCATAAATTTCAAGAAAATTATTGAAATCACTTTTTCATCAACAAACAAAAGAAATACTTTGATGCTTGAATTGACCAGCCATTAACGTTACATTCATTGAACATTTGACATTGAACATGGCAATCAATTATGTTTCTATCATACACCATAATTAAAATTTGGCTCCATTGTATTTTAATGTTCAATAGCAGTGAGTACCAAATAATTTACCAGGGCGATAGCCTTCTTAAAAAATGTTATACAAAGTTCATGTCAACTTTATTTGTAATACTGCGTTATTTCTTAAGTTGATTAACCTTCCAGATAACTATTGATTGATCAACTGAACAATCTCTTTGTATATGTGTATTGAAATGACTCAAAATGGAAAGTTTTTTCAAATAAACCGAAATACAAATGACTGAACAATTCAGATTCTTGAAATGTTCAATTAATTTGGAATTTAAGGGAGAATTTTGTTTAATTAAATCACTCCACCCCCCGATGATAAGAACTAAACGAAAGTTCTTGAATCTTCATCTAGCTGTTGGATATTTCCATTGTACTACAACATTTTACAAGCTTTGGAATGCTCTAAACGAAAATTCCTTCAAATTGATTACTCATATAACCGAAATTATAACGAAACGATTAAACTGTGTTGTACCTTGAACCACTGAATTTTTGTTTAAACGCATTCACACAATTTCGGCGCCACACCATTTTTTTGTTTTCCGACGTGACTGTTAACATGTGGTTCGCTGTCTTGTTGTGCTATCTATCATTCAGCACACTCTTCAAGCTTACTGCCCAGTCGAGGCATCAGATAAGTTGTATAGCACCCTTATTTATAAAAAGTGACATTTCATTTGTGAAAAAATACAACTCCCTTTAAGGCCCACTTCCAGTCCCAAGTCGTTATACTTTGATTTCGTTGGTCAGTACTTACACGTTAGATGGAGTATACTGATAAGGTTATTAGGCGGTGAAGTATTTGAGGTCTGTCTTAAGTATCACCTATCACTTACAATATTCCGACTACTGGACTCCAAGTCGCTGACTGTAGTAAAGTTTTCCTCTTAACAGACGTAAATGTAAGAAGGAAATGAGCATCCCATATCCTCCTTGTTGACTATTATCAACTAAAATAGCATCTTGCATAACTAATATTAACCGAAAATTAGGAGTGATACTCAAAATAGTGTATTAAATAAAATCTTAAATGTAATTTATGATATTTATGAGAGAAAATGAAAATGAATATGCGTTCATTACCATAGGCCTGCAGAAAGAGAATGACAACCAGCGAGTTGAACATCATCATTCTTATTCGTGGGAGCAGTTTAACTCGATTTCTCTCTCTGATTTAAAACACGGCTGTCTCTTCCTGTGTATATATACACTTTTCTAGTAAATAACACATGATTAAAACGATCCATCATGTTTTTTTGTGAGACAGGGGGAACAAACTGAGACGAAGATAACTGATTACTCGGCTGATTTATCAGTAAACACGCCACTCATTCTAATTTGTTTCATAGAACGTCTGTATTGTTTGATTACTGTTCATTAGTAGTCAGTGAGAGCTGTTCAACTCCTATCAATCAAATCATTTGAGACTTTATGTGAAAATAATAATGACTAATTTTTAAAAACAAACGTGTATCGAACATTGAACAAAGCCAAATATTTGAATAGAAGGCGATATATCATCCAAGTACATACTATTCTTAGCTGGATTATTTGCTTCGCATTTCTAATAATTTAATTGAGAAAATGTCATACAAAGCGAGAATGCTTTAATTATTGAGCAAAAATGGAATATTTATTACAGTACTCTATGTATGTATGTGCAGATAGATTAAGTTCCTATGGAAGCCATGGGCTCATGTTTCGAGTCTCGGTGAGGACAACATCACGCACTGATATAATGTCCTCAGGTCCCTTTTGCCTGCTGCCTTCTCAGCTTCACTGGTCAGGTTGTCGTAGAATTGTCTTTTGTCCTTCCTGGCACTCTTCTTCACTTCTTTGTCCAGTGCTGTGTAAGTTGAGCTCAGCGTCTCCTTCTCTTGTCCGTCTTTGCATTGAATCATTTTCTCTTTCACCATTCTCCTCTCCCCTATTAGCTTCCAAGTGTCCGTTGAGAGCCATTCCTTGTCTTGTTTCTTCTTTCTTCCTAAATCCGTTGAACACGTTTCGTGGAAAATCACCTTCATAGAGTTCCAATGGTCTTCCACGGATGATTCCTCAGTGGTGCCACGTAGTGTTTCCTGCTTTGCTCTGACAGTTGCAGTGAAAATGTCTTGTGTGATTGTGTCCTTCAGTTTTTGCGTGTTGAACGTGCATTGTGGCCTATCCCCAGGTATCCTCGAGGCGTTTATCTTCACCTTGAAAGTCTTTTGTACTAGATAGTGGTCTGAACCCACATCTGCTCCTCTCCTCGACCTTGTGTCCAGTAGGCTCCGTTTCCACTTCCTTGAGATTGAAATGAAGTCTATCTGGTTTCTGGCGTGTCCATCTGTTGAAATTTATGTCGTTTTGTGTATATCCTTGTGTTTGAACACACTGCCACCAATCACCAAATCATTGAAGAGTGGGAATGTAGTTACATCCACTAAATGGCGAGGTGCAGGTAGGGACAACATGCTCATGTCCTGCCTAGCACGCGATCACCATCATTATCAATATAGATAACGTTCTTATCAACTTCGAATTGTTGTCAATTTTGAGAATGATTAAAACTCTGTGTGAACATCGTTGTAACAAGTTATTCACTTACAACAGGGAAAAGAAGAGGGATGACACAGTTAACCAACATTTAATCTGAATGGGCAGTAATGCATCGACAGAGTTTTGTTTCAATATTATTTCAGTGAAATGCATGGTGTTGAGTTTCAGATTCAGTGGAAACACGCATAAACATTGGGATGCAGGAACATTCGTCCTGGACAATTATTGACCTCTATCTATTCCTGTAGGCCGTGTATCACCTGATGACTTAATCCTTATTATTTTTTCTTTATTCCTGTTTGCGTCCTAATTTAAATGATTATCATTGTGGTTGTGTGACTGTGTTGATAATATGTTGCTTTGGATTGTGATTTGTTTGAATGAAGTCAAGTCTTTCCATATTAGTTTGTTTATTAAATGTATCCCACAGTGGAAGAAACAGTATTGCTATTTACTGGATGACAAGGTTTCGAACTAAATTTATCGTGGTTCATAATCATATCAATTATGATCACACGACTTCGAAACTTGAGTTTTATAGTTTTCTTTGTTCTCTCCTATTTGTCGTAGTAGGGGTAGTAGAATTTTCCAGATATCCAAATGGACAGATGTTGAATCATTCCTATTCCACACAGTGTGTACAGTCTATTTCAGGGAACACAGTGACACATCTCTTTAACTGACTACAGCTGTACCACACTGACCAAATATACAGTTTAATTATAGGAGAATTTGAATATATATATATTTCTACTAATTTGCCTGACCAGTATAGTATACCTCCTATTAAGGTGATCTTCAATATTTGTACCTCATCTTCGTTTGTTTCTAATCTTAACGCTTCAATTTTAATTATGTGTGCTGTTAAATTTTACCAATTAGTTATACGTTGATGTTTCTTTTGTTATTGTGATATTTTTTTAGTCTGAATAAATTCAAGGTTACATTGTGGAATGACAGTTTGATGTCGGTTGGCAAGACTGAGGAAAACGTGTTTTCGTGTAGGCAGAGCTTTTAATCTCACTTTGCTGAGGATATGCCCTTTCACTGTCTGTTATCTGATGTGTAAACACAGTAGCCAAAATAATATTCTCTTGCATTCCATATCGCCATCAAAGTCTCAATCATTGTCGTCCTCAATGTTTTTGTGTGATTCGAGGAAAGAATTCGTTTGATCCAGACAATTTTGTTTTCGCAATTATATATTCAAATGAAACTCACAGTCTCGTGACTGCGTCAGACGCTTTGTTAAAATATAAAAAGCATAATAAAATACGTCTGCTTTATCTCATTTAACATATGAGGTAAATACAGCTCCATCTGTCGGTAACATATTGACAATAAATCTTTACGGAGGCATGATATGTCTTATTTTAGAAGGTCTGTGATGGGGAGAGAATTCCTTGTCATCTCATTTATTTATTCTACTCTTTGTGTAGGTGCTTTACAATGATGAATTACTTGTTTTTCCTCAAGTAAAAAAATCAATTTTGGAAGGCAACATTCATCATTAGATCAGCGGATTCTTTTCATGAGACAAGCAGTAATAATTTATACATATGCAGTGTAAAACGTTTTCATGTATTCATTATAATAAGTGAAAGCCTAAAATAGTTGGAGGAAACGATTTCGATTTCAATAAATACCTCCTTCCTTAGCCTCTATAATTATAAATCGATTAATTTGTTCATACAACAGCCAGCCAGTAAAAGACAAATTAGAATCATATCAGAAATGCGTGTTGTGGAATGGGATGCGGTAGTGGTCATTCACAGATTAAACCACGGATTGATAACATTTGAAGAAACAGGGAGTACTGGACAACTGTTTCGTCAGCCTAATTAAGGACTTATAGGCAGTATGCACCCACCACAAGGGTTCAAACCCGCGACCTTCAAATTACAAGGCAAGCTCGTATCCCATTCAAGCACATCCACTATGACCTGATTCAATGACACATGAATTCTAACTTCTACCAGTTTGTGATTTCAAAGTAACCACCAATCAGTACCACTGGTGGGAAATCCATCCTCACTTCGGACTGGATGGACTACACTGGTCACAACTTCATCCTGAAACTCCAGGCAACTTTTTCTTGTAGCCAGTAACTAGCGAACATTGAAATCGAGTTGGTGCATACCGCCGATGAGTCCCAAACGAGGATGAAATCGCTGTCCAGTATTCCCTGGTTTTCACTGGTTCTCTAACTGATATCATTCCGTGGTTTTACTCGAAAAAAAGAATACCTACGATTGAAAGTGCACTGTGATATTGAGCCATCTAGAATGGTGACCACATTTCAAACGTGACTAATAAAATTCAGTCTACACCAAAGAAAGGACTAGACGCACAACACTAGTTGCTAGTGTCCAATCAAAGTATTCAGTACAGTCCTACAGGAAGTCAGTCACGGGCCAGCCAGAATAGCTCTGTGGTAGCGTCTCTGATTGCAGCATTGGGTGACCTGGGTTCGAATCTCAGAAGGGACATGTTGCAGATACGCTTTGCTAACGAGCACCAGCTAGCATAGTACCTAGTTGGTTCAAGGCTTCCTATCGATTACCTCCAACCATCTAATATCAGGAATCTCGAACAATCTGATTCTGGAAAGTTGTCAGTTAGCGCCTTTTATTTTCGTTTAGAATCTGCATGGTCAATGAGAACACGAGATGAAACTATTTAGTGATAGTCAACAAAATTACATGTTTCGAGTGTGAGTGTAATCAATGGTGTGTGAAACAATATGAATACTAAAGAAAAATAAACTAACAAATGGGGTAGACTTGATGTATGTTCAAGGGTGACTGATAACAATAATAATGCTCATTATGGAATAATAATAATAATGATATGGTGTAAACTTAAAGGTACTATTTGTGAACGATCATCAAACAATATCACATAATAATGCATTTAGTGAAGTGAAATAAACAGGATTGTTTAAACATAATAACATGTTAGGAAAAAGCATTACATAAACCTAAAGTGATAGAAATCATAAGAAAGGTCATAAAGTCTTGGAAGTTTTGAAATGAACGTTTGTCAATAAAACGAAGGAAAGAAGATGAAAAATCGCGATGTGAATTTAATGTGCCAATGTTTATGGAGGATTTGTTGAACACCAAGGTGAACACAGAGGTTTGACATACTTTTACTGTGTAGAAAGACCTGTTCATCTGAGATTGATTGATTGCTATCTCTTCGGTTACTGAAATAGGGCGTAGTCAATCTCCTCTAGAAAGATTATCAGGAGCACTGTAGATAAATAAGAATGCACGCCTTATCTGGTTTTATTAATGTGTCCAGTATCTTCCAAGCGGGCTAAGACTGCACTATTTACTCGACTTTTCATAACTTCGTCAGTGTAGTCAATAAATAAATCCTTCAAATTCTGAGGAAGTTCATCAATTGAATAAAATCTTTAAGCAATATTTCTGTCTTATAAGAATAAAACTTGTGCACTGTGTTGTAGAATGGAATATTTCTCTCTAGTTTCGATATCTTTGTTTCAAGGAATTCGATTGGATGAACAGCAGATCACCTCGTAAATAAGAAATTCATAATATTAACCTAAGGACTAGATACAGGAATGACCGAAGCTAATCGTCCAACTGACTACAACCCGTCCAGTTTTAACCTTTCCTCTGTATGCCTAGAAAAAACAAAATCCGAATCTTTGTCTCTTGGTTTAAAATCCTGTGACAGGAGTGGTAAGGTTAAAGACCACCTAGATACTGATGTTCAATTTGAAAACGTATTTTCTCAGATAAACGACCTAATTCATGCGTCCAACCATAAGCTAAAAAGATTTAAATCTATCCTAATCGCTTCCTGCTACCAGTTTAAGTGAAAAAACCGCCCTGTCATATATGTGTGTATATATAAGACATCTGAATTCCAGTGACACAGAAACGAGATGATAAGCGACAAGGAATACTGTCAGACAGCTAATGAACCAATAACCTGCCATCCGACCAATTATACCCAGGGAAAGAAAAAGAGAATCGATAAATACTGGTGAGGTCGTTCGGTGACATCCATCACACACTATTCCGTCCCACGAATTGAATCCATCCAAATGAGAAGCGATGGGTTGGTTGTCCAACACAAGGCGACCTGGAAAAGATCACATGAAGAGGAAGTGAAAGATTCTAAGTAGTCATGGAGTCAGCTGATAAACATGACGAAGAACAGAATACACTGGAGATGTACTTCGGTAGTGTTATGATTCACTAGGAAATCAACGAACGACCAGTACCAACAATAATGATAATAACAATATAGGCATGAATATTCACCATCCGAGATAATCCTTCAAGTGAGTTTTTTTTCTTGTTCATTAAAACTGTTTAGTTCTCTTAGAAGTATAAATAACGACTTCTCAAGTATTGGTTGTGCAGGGATTAGAGTTGATTGGTTACAAGATTTCATCATGAGCTAACATCAGTCAGAGAACCATTGTAAGACCTGGCAGGGAGTAAGAGGCTACTGTTTCGTACATGTTTGGACTCTTCAACAGAACACACTCAACACAGAGGTTCGAATCCAGGACCTTCCGGTTGCGATAACGCGAGCTCGTAGACCATTCAGCCACTGTGACCCAATCGAATGGTCAGTGCTTGATTTCCAGCTTCTGTGGATTCATGGTATAGCACGACCAGAAGCCGAATATCAGATGAATTTCTTAAAACAAAGTGCAACCTTCACTAAGAGAAAAATTCATCCAAACCAACTGCATAACTCCAGTCAAGATGGAGGCTTTTCATGTTTGATTTATCTCTAACAAAACCGGGAGACATTTCTGTTTTAAAAAACACAAGTGCCTGCAACTGTCACTACTTAAATAAACTCATCTCTGGCGATTGTCTCGAATTTACTCACAAGATTCGATGGATCTGAGGCTTTTGAATATTTTGAAATTCAAAGACCGTGTGAGTTCTGTGGTTACCATAGTAACTCAACCCTTGAATATATGATAGCCGTTGAGTTAGGAGCCAATATATAACGTGGTGGAGACTTTTGAAATGTTTCTGTCTACTCCCGAGATCCATGAACTAATCGGGTCAGTATGATCCATTGCGGTTTTTGAGAGATTTTGTGTTGCGATGTATATACATTTGTCAAAACATCTTTCAAAATTATTTCGAACTTAATTATTCATCTTCCGCCATATATTGAGTTGATAGAATAGGGACGTCAATGCTGTACTTAGACGCGCTGACCGCGGACACCACTTGGCTTCCCATACAAAATTATATCACTGCTACCTGTTTCTCCTAGTCCGCTTTACTTAAACCACAACACACAGTGATGTGATATGGAAGGTAGAATTAACAGAATCCATACAAGTGCAAGCATATTATACGTATATATGGCCAATGGTGTTGTGTCAGTGTAATATCTAGACTACCTTGATCCAATCTCACCATAAACATGTGAAATATATGACTACATATCATTATTCCGAATGGGTTCATCAAGAAAATTAATCTATGCATTTACAGCAGTAGAAGTGGAGAGAATAGATGATAAATCCGTTAATTATCCTGTTGGAAGTAAGTTCTGTAATGCACACCCTAAGTCTCTGACCTATATAGAATCACTGACTTGATATCAGCGTTGAAGATCCTAATCTTCTTCCTTACTTTGAGTGCGGTTGAATTCCAAACTCATGTCAGAGTAGTGAAGGTGTGCTTTCTCCGCCTCTTCCACTAGGCTGTTAGTTTTTGCATGCGGACCTTCAAATGTGTTCTACATTAGCGATATATATCCAATCAGTTGACAATGCAGAATGTGAGGAATCAAAGAAGTGACTAGAGAAAGCACTGCAAATAACAAGCCTTGTGCAACACTGAATGTCTAATAATTAATTATAACAATACAATAATAATCTAGCCACTTTATTCCAAACAGCATTATTCAAAAGAATGGCATTTAAGGCTTTTGAACAAACTAACCCCTTTTTTAAATACATAAATACACAAGATATTAGTGAAATATAATGAATAATAAATAAACAATGTGAAGTCAGTGCTACTTTATGAATCAGAGACTTGGCGCCGCGTCATGAAGAGCACTTCGAACAAACTACAGACCTTCATCAACAGCTCTCTTTGCTTAGTACTACTCAAGATCAGATGGTCGGCTAGAAATGATCGGCAACAGGGAGGGATCTCTGGGAACCCAACAGAAACCAATTGTGCATTAAATATGCAGGATGAAATGGAGGTGGATTGGCCATACTCTGAGAAAACAAACCACCACCAAGTGACATCACATGCTAAGCCATCATTTGAGTGGAACCTAAATGGGAAGAGAAGAGTTGGACATCAGTGTTAAGGTGGATTGACATGGAGGAGGTCATGAGAAGAGTAGATGAAAGCACGTGAGTGGACGTGGAGCCAGGTGAAAACGAACGCGCAATGGAGACATGCAACTGAAGCCCTATGTTCCTCAAGGAATTAAAGGAAACATTAATAATAATAATAATAAGTAAATAATATAATAAATAATGCATGTAACAATAATTCTGGTTATAATGCTCGGTTTTTATTTACAGACTGTAATGCAGGTTTAGAAACTTTTCTGATATTCGTCTCTTCAAAAAACAACCGTGAAAAATATGGTGTGGTTGGATTTCCGTATTTTGCTGTACCAACATAAATTCTTAGGAAATGTCTCCTAATTTGCTATTACCTCACCTTATTTTTGAGATTTATGGAAAGACTTGAACCCTCTTTAAAGCGTCTCAATGACCCTAACAAGTTTGTTTATAAATATATAGGTGTACCTTAGATGCCGCTGTTGTTCTATATCATAATATAGTCTCTAGTTTAGATGGAGGAGCCAAATACGTTAGGTGTGCCTTCCTTGATTACACATCTGCATTTGATTCTGTACCTAGGTCTCTCTTGCTAAGTAAGCTTGCTGCATTACAGGCTGAGAGCTGGACAAATAAGTGGTTGCATTCCTATTTTGCTGATAGGAAGCGGTACACCGTCTACAATGGAAAGTCCTCCACTACCTCACTTACTTTAACTGGTGCTCCTCAAGGTGCTGTTCTTTCTCCTTTTCTGTTTTCTTTTTTCTTACATGACTTCCCCCATTCTGATGTAGCCACTTTTTTCAAGTATACTGATGACCTCTCTGTTTCTATGCCTGTCAACGATCAGTCAGATTGTTCCAGATTAAATTACTTTCTATCGGAAATTAGTCAGTGGTCCTCTTCAAACGGTCTTAAGCTAAATCCGTCTACATGTCAGGTAGTCAATTTCACTTTCAGACGAAAACGTGACCTACAGCAACTAGCGAGCTCACATGGCAACACTTTCATTGACGGCAAAGAGATTGGAACTACATCTAATCTCAAGTACCTTGGACTGAGTATTTCATCTGATCTTTCCTGGTCCTCTCACATCTTGCTAGTTACTAAAAAGATGTTTCGCTTTACGTTCTACGTTACGAAATTAAGGCAGTCTGGTATAAAGCAGTCTTTCCTTCCTCAGTTTGTCAATTCTTGTATTCTACTCATCCCTCTTTACTGCTCCCCATTAATCTTTCCTGGACTACTTAAGAAAGATTTTGCTTTGCTGAGGAGGGCACTAAAAGCTGTTAGTAGGGGAAGTGGGATTTCGTTAATCCAACTGGTTAACACCATTGTGAATACACATATAATGTCACGTAAGAAACTAGCGAATTCTATATTGTCAGACCCCGAACACCCTCTCTATACACAGCTCTCTCCTTGCATTTCATCTGGTAGAACTAGAAGCAACTGTAGGAGGCTATATGCCATGACTACCAAGTACAAAACTCCACAATACTTTATCTGGCACAGCTGTTATGTAATGAGAAATCCGTTAGGTATGACATGATCAACTTACTGCGGCACTCTAACAAATAGTTCCTATTAGTTTTTGTTTTCCTTTCTGTGTTACTATTATATTGTTGTTCACATCTTCTATCACACACTAATTCTGTATTTCATATTCCTGTGGTGCATTGTTTAAAATAAGAATGCAACGCTGTTCTTTTTTTATTTCTTTTTATTTATCTATTTTTTTGGTTGTTGTTGCCTTTTGTTTTTAAAATCTTATAAAATTTATGAGGTAATTGGATGCAATATTGTAATGCACGCTGAAAATTCCATACCTGTACCAAAAATACTGTTTGGAATAAAGCTGTTTTTTATTATTATTATTATTATTATTATTAAAATTTACCCGAGAAGATACATAGAAAAGGCTGAGAATATAGAGGATGTTCAGCACCAGACGTGTTGATCGCAGCCGATTGCTTTCAAGAATTAAAATGTTTATCAACAACAATGATGTCAGTTAGTTGGGTCAAAGGCACATACCGATAACACTGCTTACAGCACTCAGAGTCCTACATATTATGACCTAATCCTTTTTTGAAGAACCCAAGGAATAATAATTGGGAAACAATAAAGGAGAATGGGAAGAATACATGAATTAATACATTGTAAGAGAAGAGGTTGAGTTGTGCCACAAATTCTCAATTGGAAACTTTTCTTGGAAATCAACAAGATATGAGACAGCCAAGAGAGTTGTGAAAAGAAACTGATGTCAAGGTCTATCTACTTCCTGGCACAGTGTCATTAATGTTACCAAAATCATTGGACTGAATCAGTCCATGCAGGTCTTGTTCACCTGTTAAACTAAGATTAACAATATGATATTTAGATGGTTTTAATTTAAGACCATTGGAGTGAGACCATATTTTTTACTTCAAAAAGGACAGTTCGCTTGTCAAATGTGAACCGAATATTTCGGTTTTTGAAAGAAAGACGGCTTAGATTAATGCTGATGAGAACGTCTATTGACATCGCGCGTTAGTTAGGCCATTGCTTGAGGGGAACGCGAATGGGAGGCGATGAATGGGGAGTCCGAGGGTGACGTAAAGGAGACTGTGCAAGGAGGATATAAGAGACTATGGGCAATATTGGGGCCAGCCAAAGAGGACGGCAGAAAGTATGACAAAGTGGAGATGTGCTGTAGATGCGCTATGTTCCACTAGGAACCCAAGAATATGATAATAATAGTATAATAATGATACTGTAGAAGTTTCAAATAGTGCTATTAATAAATGTGTAAACTTGGGCAATGTGGTAGTAAGTAATTCCATATTAGTTTGTTTATTAGGTATATCACACAGTGAAACAGTATTATTTACTGGATGACAAGGTTTCGAACAAAATTTATTGTTCATAATCATATCAATTGTGATCACACGACTTTGACACTTGAGTTTTATAGCTTTCTTTGTTTTCTCCTATTTGTCGTAGGCGGAGTAGAATTTTCCATATATCTGGGACAGGTGGTGAATCATTCCTATTACATGTATTTGCAGTTGATTCGATAAACAAAGCTTCTGTTATCAATCTCTCCCTATACCCTGTGACATTAGATTTTAAAACTGTCATCCTATCCCATCCATCCTTTTGTACGGTTGTGTGTGACTGCATGTAGTGCTATAGCTGAACTATTCTCTAGATTTCTTATTTTATTCGGGTCAACCAATCTAGATTTTGCTAAGTTTTTATGTTCAGCTAGTCTGACTGACCTCGTTCTGCTACTTTTACCTATGTATTTGACCTGACAATCATCGCAGGCAGGTTATAAGATAAACTTAATTGTTTTGTTTTAAAGGCTCTACAGGATCCTTTAGCCGACAAAGCTTGTTTCTAATTGAGTTTGTGAGTTTGAATGCCATTTTTATTCCTACCTTGTTAAGAATTCTGCGTAAGGCTTCCGAGGTTCCTTTCTTGTATGGAATTACTACTGATGATTTAGATTTCTTATTATTGGTGTCGTCATTAATATTATTATTATCACTATTATCTTTAACATTATTATTATTATTATCACTATCGCTACTATCATTATTTATTTTATTTTTACATTTCCTTACATATTTCTTGATTAATTTATCCGGGTAATTATTAAGTTTCAAAGCTTCTTTTATGTGTATCAGTTCCTGTTTTAGATTTTCTTTGGCACTACTTAGCTTTTGTGCTCTCTCATTTAAACATTTCATCAATCCTATAGGAAGGAACCTCGGAAGCAAAACAATTTAGTTTATCTAATACCCTGCCTGCGATGATTGTCAGGTCAAATACATAGGTCAAACTAGTAGAACAGGGGCAGTCAGACTAGCTGAACATAAAAACTTAGCAAAATCTAGATTGGTTGACCCGAATAAAATAAGAAATCTAGAGAATAGTTCAGCTATAGCACTACATGCAGTCACACACAACCGTACAAAAGGATGGATGGGATAGGATGACAGTTTTAAAATCTAGTGTCACAGGGTATAGGGAGAGATTGATAACAGAAGCTTTGTTTATCGAATCAACTACAAATACATGCAATAGGAATGATTCACCACCTGTCCCAGATATATGGAAAATTCTACTCCGCCTACGACAAATAGGAGAAAACAAAGAAAGCTATAAAACTCAAGTGTCAAAGTCGTGTGATCACAATTGATATGATTATGAACAATAAATTTTGTTCGAAACCTTGTCATCCAGTAAATAATACTGTTTCACTGTGTGATATACCTAATAAATAAACTAATATGGAATTTCAAATAATGCTTTTGATTCTATGGGTCATCAGTCTATCCAAGTAGATAATTTGAATTAAAATGTCTCCAGTGGGTTAGGATTTCAGCCTTCAATGAAATCCATCGATTTTGGTCATTTCAATGGTGAAATTCATCAAGTGATAGTGATTATACGACTTCCCTGAGTAAAACTGCTGGATTATGACTTCTATTTATTTTGCATGACTCAATGTGGATTTGGAGTAGATCGAAAACTGACGAAAGAAAGTATCCACATGAGCATTGTAAATATATAATAAAAACAAAAATCCACTTATAAGTGAATATTATGGTAAAACATTCCACTGAGTGAAAAACAAAATCGTTCCTGTCACTCAGTCGACTCTGATGAACTAGTCATATAATTTTTGGATGTACACTCAGAAAGTGTTTCCTCGAATCTCTATGTGTTTAGGTTTTTCAGGAAAGTAAATTTATAAATCGTCCTTTTTATGATGCACCTTTACATGGCGGCCTGTTTAAAACTTGGGCTACAAAAAGCCTCCATCATTACAGCACATCTTATTTCTGGTGTTCACATTCTTTTAATGTGAAAGCAAATATAACGTCTAATGGTATTGTTTACTCTCACGAGTATCTAAAATGTTTTTTTCAGCCCTCTGTTTCGCAATTTTCTACTAATCTTGAGAAAAAGCATAATCATTGGTGGCGATAATTCTCAATACATGAAATGATTGTTCCTGATATTTTTAGTACTAATTGCCACTGCCTTCAGGTAACCAAATGTATTCGTGCACTTTTTTCAACTGGCTTTCAACCAAATATCGTGTACTTCTCGAAGGAGATTAAGAAAGAATATCATGACGGATTGGTTTGTGCTCCAGAGTGCATCACACTACCTGCCAGCAATTACTATTTTACTTAAAGATGCTGGAGAAAGAGAAAATATAATGCAATAAATTCTCCTGAGAATTCCTTACGTCTTATAAACACTGCGCTGAAGAGTGCTAATATTATTATTATGACTATAAGCAATAAATCTTTGGTTACAGGATTTCATAATGAGCTGACATTGATTAAAGAACCATTGGAAAACCTAGGAGTCCTGGACAGCTGTTCGGGACTCTTCATCAGTCTGCACTCACCGGGGTTGAGACCCAGGACCTTCTGGTTACAAGGCGACCTCGTACACCATTAGGCAACTGGGACCAGATGCCATGGGTGTGATGACAAATACTCACTGAAGACATTGGCTAGCGGTTACGCTATATCGTGAATTGGCAGAAGTTAGAATTCATGGTATGGCCATTGGATCGGATCTCACTGCCTGAATGATATACGAGGTCGCCTTGTAACCAGATGGTCCTGAATTCGAACCCTGGTGGTGGGTGTGTAACGCTGAAGTGTCCCAAACTAGGACGAAACAGCTGTCCAGTATTTCCAGGTGGTTTTCCAATGGTTCTCTAACCAAATGTCATCTCATAATGAAATCCTGTAACCAATCAATCAAATCCCTACAAACCAATACTTGAATAAATCTTTGCCCAGAAAAAGGTGAATCAATAATATTGTACCAATAAGTGTCGTTATCAAATACACTTATCCACTGATGGAACAATACTCTACCATGATGCCCAAGGTTCGCTGTTTTAGGTTGTTTCAAACTCACAGTCTGCAACATACACAGTTCAAGGTTGAATTTTATCATAGTTTTCAGTAAATGAAAAATCCCCATATTGAAATCAAAACAAGATTTTGAGCGAACAATTGTTTTCGATAACTTCTTCCTCAGGCTCTACAGTTATAAATCCATGAATAATAGAGTACATGTAGCCAATAAAGGCAAATGAAAATAATATCAGAAACTGTATTGGGGTGCATGTGTAAGCTGAGATGATAGTTCATTAGTTAACATAGTCAATCAAATGTGTATAGGGTATATAGTCAGAAAAATGTGATGAAGTGTGAATCAACAATTGGGTGATATAGTGCTGTTTTATAGTCAACAGAATACAAGTGTCATTGGGGTGAGAGAAATGAGATAACCACAAAATACTTACAAACACACATTAACAAAGGGGACACTGAATGTGAGGGCTGACCGATAATGTCTAATGATAAAATAAAGAGGCTAAATTGTAATAAGAATTCCATTCTGTATTATAAGTACTGATTTTGGAATAAAGTAAATTATTATTAATATTATGTTACAGAATTGGTAGGCTTAGTATAAAATCACAAATGATCACCTTTTGGTCCGGTGCTGGCTGATATTTTCATGGCAAGTTTGGAAAACGGTCCGCTGAAAGCAACCATCGACAAATTCTTCTTATACAAAAGGTATATTGATGATACTTTCGTCATCTGCGATAACAAATGTGATCAAAATATTGTTCTTCAAGTTTTCAATAGTTGCCACCCCGCCATCAAATTTACAATCGAAGTAGAAACCAAAGAGACAATCTCTTTTCTGGACATTCGTTTAAGTAAGAAGACCGATGGTACCTTGAACAGATCAGTACACAGAAAACCTACGTGGAACGGTCAGTTGACAAACTTCTACAGTTGGGTACCAATTAGTCGCAAGCGAAACCTGATAATATCTCTGGTGACTAGAATCCGAAAAATCTGCAGTCCTGAATCAATAGAGGAAGAGATCGCCCTCTTAAGGAAGACACTGCTCGAGAATGGTTACCCACCTCGTTTTATAGACAAGCATGTTAAGCCTAAGACTCATAAAGAACTGTAACAACAAAAGACAAGGGCCAGGCAACAGATCATTTATTAAGGAAATCAAAGCATATTTATATATTTTCATGTACATTATTATAGTTTAGTTAAGCAAACAAACACATTCTTCTGATTGGTTGTTTCTCACTTAAAGTTATTCTTTCATCTCTTTGTGACTGTTTCTTGACTGTCAGATCATCTACATGTTAACTGTATCCGCCTACGCAAAGTCTGCTGTGGTCGGTTTTGAATCAGCTTTGTTCATATTTTCTCACAACAAATCTTGAGAACGTAAACATTGATGTAAATTGCTATCTACCAATTTGGCTAGTAGACAGCTCTCACCACAGAACAACCCATTACAGTGCAGAAGATGGCCTACATGAATGTACCCTTCAAAGGTGACTTTCTGACTGACACCTTGAAGAAGAGGATATCTACTGCTCTCAGAAGGACATTCTTCGCTGCCACACTACGACTGACATTTTCCTCCGGGCCATTGTTCTTCAACTACCCTAAAGATAAACGATCGCATTTGACCACTTCCATGTGTATCTACCAATTCACCTGCTCTTGCGGAGGGAGGTATATAGGTCGTTCGACGCGAGTTTTATCTAAAAGAGTTCAAGAACACTATCCCGCCTGGCTACGGAAAGGTAACAACGGAGCAATAAGGAGCGCCATTATTGAGCATATACTCAACACTAGTCATTCGATTTACAAGGCGAAGTCGTTCAAAGTCATCTATAAATTCAAAAGAAGCCTTTCGAAATCGACAAGCTTCTGTATACTTTGTATTGCCAAAGCCTTAGCGATTTGAATAGAAAAGCCTGATTTATGCACACAGAAGAAACTTCTCCACCCCCTCCTACTACCGTGGGTTTCTTTTCAAGTTTATCTGTCATCAACATTTTGTTATCAAATTATTTTGCAATCTTCGTATAATAACTTTTAGTAACTAACCCATTCAATCTTTTCACCTATTATCTAGTTTATTTTCATAATTGTCTCCATACTACTTCACTAACATCTAATCTTTCTAAACATGTCTATATTACGTTACCCTACTCACATCTTACCAATCTTCACCCCACTTAGTTACAACTTTGATTATTAATCACACATTGTAATTTCTTAATTATTTTGATGATGTAATCAACAACCCACACTAACTGTTATTTTGATTTGATCTCGACAAACCTAATGTACACACACACACCCAAAATTAATTGTGTATATTTGCGACTGTACAGCTAAGTGGATGAATTCGCCGAAAAGAGACTTCGCTGAACTAATTTGTTCTTATAAAAAATTAAGGGTAACAACAGTTTTCTTGAGAAACCAAAGTTATTCAGATTATTATATGTGGTATTCACTATGCAATAAATGGCAATGAAGAGAGCAAGCATGAATGTGTAAGAGTTGGACTTGGGGTTTACTTCTACCTGACAATAACCGCTCTTACAAACTCGTTCACCGTTTATGACCTCAATTAGTACTCTGCCTACGTGCAAGTACTAAAGAACGGAATCAAAGTTAGAAGACTCGAAATGGCAATTGTAACTGGACCGGAATTGTATTTACACAAAGAGATATGGAATTTGATAAGAAATAAAAAGTACACACTTATCTGGAGGTGAGACGGTTGTCGGCTCGTAGAGTGTACTAGGTGAAAGTACAGCGAGAGAGCGAGACAGTAACCGTACAGGAGTACAAAGCGGAAGTGGGGTTAAACATGTCAGGTTGCGTTCATTCAAACAAAAGTTCAAAGGTACAATGTACACTACAGGTTATCCCCCCCCCTTAGAAGGTTGGTGGGATAACAGCAAGCTTCGATATATAAAAGTAACAAGGTGGCGTACAATAACAGTGAATGGACAAGAAAATGTGAAGATAGTAATAAAATAGTTGTTTCTCTTTTTCTTTTAAAAAAAATGTGTTGAGAAAGGAAAGAATGAAGGAAAAAAAATTAAGGCAATTTATGAGTGCTATGTACATGATCAATGGAGTAAGATGGAATATAAGAAGAAATAACGCTGGTGCCTTGGTGCAATTTCAAGCTTCTTAGTCGTCTGTTTTTTTTAACATCATTTATTTTTACTTATCTTTTTTTTCACTTTTTATTTTTATTTTATTTATTTATTGAGTTTTTTTTTTACGACATACTATTACGAGCTGGGTTATGTGGAGGTGTGATGGTTTACCTCCGTTACCCACGTTGTTATAACGGGAAGGTGGCTCATTATGTCTAAGTTTCCTCTTAGACTAATGCTCCATCCTTCTTCATCAACTAAAACTAGTAGTAACACCAAAGGCAATCAATATACCAGCGTATTAGGAGGAATAAAGTAAAAGCAACAGAAAAGAATAGAAGAAGAGGTTAAGATTTAAAAATCAGCATAAGGTGTTAACAAGAACTTAGGAGGAATAAATGCGAAGGAACTAGTGTAACATGGAAGTGGTACGCCAAATTGAAATAAAACAAGGGAAATTGCTAACACTGTGAAAACTTATGTCAGGTACAGAGAAGTGTGTGTACAACCAATAGCTATGTATAAGTACAATCACCATTTGTTAAAAAAAATGTAGCGAGCTGTATAATTAAAGTGATGCAAGGGAATTACAAGTATTGATCACAAAATAAATAAGCTTCGTCATGGTATAATTCGAGTAAAAATAGTAAGATCTGTGAAAATAGATTGCGCGGATTAAAATGTACAGCATAGAAGTGACGTATTTACATACAAAAAATATTTAACGGTCCGTTTAACTATACAGTGAAAGTTTTTGTTTTTACATTTTATTATTTTTTATCGGGTCCATATTTTTGTTCGATTGGTTTGTAATTCCACGAGAGTTGGGAGTCACCATACGACAATGGGAATGGACTGGTCTAGTTAGCGGTTCGAGTGCGACGCCAAAAATAAAATGTTAGAACACTGTAACGAGAAAGAAATCTAACAGGATTAGTAAATGAAAAAGTGGCTACTGCCCACAAACGAAACCCAAAAGAGTAAATATCATAAAAAATGAATGTAACCTGAGAAAAGACATGAAAGGTATGAGTTACTCTTGTAATTAAAAACGTTTAGTTAAGAAATTCACAGTATCGTCTAGGCCAGTGTACACGCCGACCAGAGCGTGTAACCGGTGCCTTACTTGTCTCATCCGAGGAACTGCTAGGTTTAGTAGGATTTTCGACCATCGGACTTAGCTGGAGTGTGAGTGCAGGCGTTTATTAAGCGCGTGGCACTTACCGAACAACAGAAAGTGCAGGAGCTATTCCGAGATGTTCACCTAGGTGATAGAAAGCCCACCCAACTGTTACGTCAAATGAGGCAGTTGGTGGCCGACTTCAAAATAGATGATGCCTCCTTGAAACAGCTGTGGTTACAACGGTTACCCCAGACGATTCAGACTATTTTAGCCTCAATCAACCATTCCCCCTTATCTGAGCTAGCTGAGGCAGCCGATAGAGTAGTAGAGACTACTACACCAAACACGAATATCTCGGCTGCCGTTACCGCTAGTTCCACGCAGACTAGGACCTCCTCTGCCGTGGGGTCATCCAACGTTGATGTGGTGGCTCACCTCAATAAGCTGTACGAAGATAGGAAAGTTAAAACTCGATAGGAGATCTAGAGGTCGTTCACATAGCCGCACCAGCTCGACTCGTGGCAGATCTTCGTCACGAGCTGGCAGCAGACGTCGTAGGCCTAAAAATTCCTAGCCTGGAGTGTGCTGGTATCACCGGCGTTATGGTGATAAGGCCCAAAAGTGCACTCGCCCGTGCACCTTTGATGGCCAGCAATCGGGAAACCTGTAAGCCAGAAGGTATTGGCGACTAACGTCGCTGGCAAACCACTTCTATGTTACCGACCGTACCACTGGGACACGCTTCCTAGTTGACACTGGGGCGGAAGTTAGCGTGATCCCACCAACATCTGAAGAGCGCAAGCGGCCACTTTCCTTACAGCTTCGCCCCGCAAACGGTTCGCCAATCACAACGTATAGCAAAAAGTTCCTGGACCTTAACATAGGCCTACGTAGGTCATTTCGCTGGGTTTTCCTTGTAGCAGATGTAACTACTGGTATTATTGGCATGGATCTCATGCAACACTATCAGCTACTGGTCGATACTGGCAAACACAAACTGATCGATTCAGCTACAAGCCTTTTGATCTCCGGTGTTGTGACACACACACACCTGCATTAAGCCCAGTATACTCAACCCCTGCCTCTAACGGCCCTTACGCTGATGTTCTTCAGTCCTTTGCCAATCTGTTCAAACCGGTTTCTAAACTTCCTTGTGTGACGTCTACTGTCACTCATCATATCGTGACCACTGGTCCACCGGTCTTCGCTAAACCACGGCGATTGTCCCCAGAAAAACTACAAGCCGTGAAGGCTGAATTCGAACATATGTTAGATATGGGGATAATCCGTCCTTCCAGCAGCCCGTGGTCTTCCCCTTTACACGTGGTACCAAAGACTAACGGGATAGATTAGAGGCCTTGTAGTGACTACCGCAGGCTTAACGCACAGACCGTACCTGATCGTTACCCCGTACCACATATTCATGACCTTACGTCGTCTCTCAAGGGTGCCACGGTATTCAGTAAACTGAACTTAACCAGGGCCTATCACCAGATTCCAGTTCACCCAGATGACATTCCTAAAACGGCAGTGACCACCCCTTTTGGTCTTTGCGAATTTCTTCGAATGCCGTTTGGTCTCCGCAACGCCGCACAAACATTCCAGCGGTTTATTCACGATGTTTTGCGAGGATTAGATTGCGCACATGCTTACCTCGACGATAATCTCGTGGCTAGCCCAGACGAAGCTAGCCACCGTACGCATCTACAGATGGTTTTCGAGCGGCTAACAGCCCATGGTTTGACACTAAACATGTCCAAATGTCAGATTGGCGTCCATTCATTGACCTTCCTGGGACATGTCATTAATGAGCAGGGAATTCGCCCGCTACCTGAGAAGGTACAGGCAATACGCGACTTCCCGGAACCTGCGTCAATGAAATCTTTACACACATTTCTCGGCATGGTGAGCTATTATCGACGGTTCGTTCCCCAATGTGCACATATTTTACTGCCACTCACAGACCTACTAAAGGGTAGGAACAAAACGTTCAGCATGACATCAGAGGCTCGAAAAGCCTTCCAGAATATAAAGTCGGCAATTGCAGACGCCACCATGCTAGTCCACCTTGACGTCCATCTTCCACTTAGCATCTCAGTTGACGCATCTAACAGCCATTGGAGCTGTTCTACAGCAACTGGTACATACTTCATGGATACCAGTTGCCTTTATCTCCCGGAAGTTGTCCGCCGCGGAAGCGAGGTATAGCACCTTTGGCAGAGAACTCCTCGCCATATATCAAACATTTTCGCCATTTTGTCGAAGGTCGGAAATTCACAGTATTTACCGATCACAAGCCACTGACGTATGCCCTCCACACTACTACAGATAGATATTCCCCACGCGAATTGCGTCACTTGGATTATATCTCTCAATTCACTTCGGATATTAGACATATTTCGGGGGTGGACAATGCTGTGGCAGACGCCTTGTCTCGGATATGTACCATGTCGGCGCCTCCAACCATTGACTTGAAACAAATGGCGCAACGTCAGCTTACAGAGTTAGATCTTGATAAGCTGTCGGCAAATACCTCCTTACATATCAAGCGTATACCGCTCTTTAATAACGACGTCTGCTGCCAGCTCGTGACGAAGATCTGCCACGAGTCGAGCTGGTGCGGCTATGTGAACGACCTCTAGATCTCCTATCGAGTTTTAACTTTCCTATCTTCGTACAGCTTATTGAGGTGAGCCACCACATCAACGTTGGATGACCCCACGGCAGAGGAGGTCCTAGTCTGCGTGGAACTAGCGGTAACGGCAGCCGAGATATTCGTGTTTGGTGTAGTAGTCTCTACTACTCTATCGGCTGCCTCAGCTAGCTCAGATAAGGGGGAATGGTTGATTGAGGCTAAAATAGTCTGAATCGTCTGGGGTAACCGTTGTAACCACAGCTGTTTCAAGGAGGCATCATCTATTTTGAAGTCGGCCACCAACTGCCTCATTTGACGTAACAGTTGGGTGGGCTTTCTATCACCTAGGTGAACATCTCGGAATAGCTCCTGCACTTTCTGTTGTTCGGTAAGTGCCACGCGCTTAATAAGCGCATGCTTGAGACGCTCGTACAAGCCCGGGGATCGGTCCGCAAGGACATCAGATACATCTTCCATGACGTGCTCAGGAAGACTTACTATAACTAGATTCACCTTAGTCTCCTGTGAGTGTGTATTTCGAAGTGCGAACATAGCTTCGATGTGTTCGAACCATCGCGCAGGATGCTGAGTCCGGAAGGTGGGGAGTTGCAAGGTATAGCCATTTCTGAGGCGGGACTGGTGTCAGTCATTTTGCACACGGGACGATATATTAATAAAATGACAACAAATATGATAACAAAAAATATGAGTAAAAACAAGGCAAATAAAATTTATAACTCCGAGTGAAAAACAAATTACCAATATGAAAAAGGACTATTTACACTTTAGACTACTAAGTAGGCAAACGGTGAAAACTCGGGCTCACCACTTGTAAGAGTTGGACTTGGGGTTTACTTCTACCTGACAATAACCGCTCTTACAAACTCGTTCACCGTTTATGACCTCAATTAGTACTCTGCCTACGTGCAAGTACTAAAGAACGGAATCAAAGTTAGAAGACTCGAAATGGCAATTGTAACTGGACCGGAATTGTATTTACACAAAGAGATATGGAATTTGATAAGAAATAAAAAGTACACACTTATCTGGAGGTGAGACGGTTGTCGGCTCGTAGAGTGTACTAGGTGAAAGTACAGCGAGAGAGCGAGACAGTAACCGTACAGGAGTACAAAGCGGAAGTGGATTTAAACATGTCAGGTTGCGTTCATTCAAACAAAAGTTCAAAGGTACAATGTACACTACAGATGCATGATGCAATGAATACTACTGACCGATTGAAGTGAGTAGTTCGAAAAGCATGTTAGCTACTTCAAATCATTCATTGAACTCACACCTAAAACGTTCTGACTAAAACTGTAGTAATAAAGAGGTAAGGAAATAAATAAGAAACACAACAGAAAGAAACGAGATAAGAGGAAAAGATTGACCTGAAGAGAGAGAGAACACGGTAGGAAAAACTCCTGAACGTTAATATGTGTTTGTTAGATATGTTAAAACCACGCACATGGTCCGGGGTTCGATCCCCGGCCGACGCACTCCTTTACCTCGCTAAGCCAGAAATAACGGTGGTGAAGAGGAAAGGTTGGGCATGAGGCTAGCAACCCCATCCTGTAAAATAAGCACTGCTACAGAAACTTCAAGCCACTAGCTTGAAGCCCTATGTTCCATTGAGGAACGTGAAGGAAATAAAAAAATAAAAAAAGATATGTTAAAACAAGTGGTTCAGAGAAGAGACTCTTTTCAGCGAATTTATTATCAAGCTGTACAATGACGCACACACAGTGTTCATTCGATTCACCTAATAATCCAGGTTTTAAGCCCAGAGACCCCCATCTTTGGTTTGCACGAGTGGAGCATTATTTGAGTACCAGTAAGCTCACGTCACAGACGGCTAAATTCGGCATTTTGAGTACAGTACTACCAGAAGAAGTCGCCGAGCAGGTACGGCAATACATCGTTCAACCCAGCACAGAAGCCCCTTACGACAAGTTGAAGGAAGAGGTACTTCGATGCACTTCGCTTTCGGAAAGGCAAGCACTCGATCGCCTGTCAAGCAATGTTGAGTTAGGTGATAAAACCCCATCGCAATTCATGAGGCATATGCAAAGCCTAGTAGCAGGAAGAGGAATCGATAAACACCTCTTTTACCAAATCTGGCTGCAACGACTTTCTGCAAACATCCAGCAAGTTCTTGCTTTGGGAGACGACGACATTGACATAGAAAGACTCACCGAAATTGCGGATCGCATGTGCGAGAGGTCTACACCTCAATCTGTCGCTTCCACAAGCAGAATACCAGACACTCACGACACGAGACAGACTCTAGAACATAAAGTCGACACCTTACTGAGTCAGTTAGCAAAACTGACCACACGCACACGACCAAGCCTTTCTAGAAGCTCGTCTCGTCGATGTCTTTCTCGGTCCCCTAGCACATCACGACATCGCGATAATATTTGCTGCTATCACCGTAGTTATGGAAGCAATGCACGACGGTGCCGTTCACCTTGCAACTTTCAGGTTGAACCAAAACATATATCGTCATGTATGAAAACTTCTACTGTCGGCAATCTACGATCTAACAGTCGTTTGTTTTATGTAACAGATAGAAATACCGGCACTACATTCTTAGTTGACACAGGAGCAGAGGTGATTGTTCTCCCTCCGTATACGCAGGAAGTCAACATCCTGACCCAGCAGTTACGCTCCAAGCTGCTAATAAGTCCAGTATTATTACATATGGAAGTAAACGAATGACTTTCGATTTTGGTCTGCAGAATACCTACACTTGGTCGTTCATCAGTGCAGACGTTCCATCCCCAATCCTCGGTATCGATTTTCAACAGCAACACAAACTGCTTGTTGATCCGATAAGTCCTAAGCTAATAGACTCGCTCAATAAAACGTACATCGCTGGTACGATTAGCCGTGCATCATCACTGAACTTGATGGTCACACGCACACCAGTATTTCCATATATCGACTTGGTAAATCAGTTTCCTGAACTTTTACAACCTTCTTTCCGAGGAACAGAACCAAAGCATCACGTGGTTCATCACATTAAAACCACTGGACCACCAGTTTTTGCACGTCCTCGATGCCTTGACCCACATCGACTTAAAATCGCAAAAACAGTTCAATAAAATCCTAGAGCTTGGTATTATTCGACCATCCAACAGCTCTTGGTCTTCACCGCTTCACATGGTACCCAGAAAGTCTTCTAGTGAGATACGGCCGTGTGGTGATTATCGAGCTTTAAACAAGCAAACGGTACCTGATCGATACCCAATACCACATATCCACGATTTCGCTAGCAACTTGTCAGATGTTAAAGTTTTCTCCAAAATCGATCTTGTCAGAGCGTATCATCATATCCCCATCCACCCGGATGACGTTCCGAAAACCGCCATTACCACACCATTCGGCTTATACGAATTCGTACGCATGCCCTTTGGACTAATGAACACCGCTCAGACATTTCAACCCCTAATCGACCAAGTACTCCGTGGTCTCCCTTTCGTCTTCGCATACATCGGCGACTTACTAATTGCACGTGCAGACGAAGCCGAGCATTTGAAACATGTGAAGACTGTGTTTGAAAGACTTCACCAATACGGCATGACTATCAACTGAGATAAATGCGAATTTGGTAAGACCTCACTGAAATTCCTCGGTCATTTAATCAACAGTCAAGGAATCAGACCAATCCCTGATGACGTACAAGCTATCAAAGATTACCCATTACCAGATTCTTTTAAGAAATTACGGCGATTTTTGGTCTCGTTAATTTTTAACGGCGTTTTATCCCAAACTGTGCTAAAGCTTTACAACCGTTTTCAAACTGCCTGAGAAACTTCAATGCATAGAAAATTTATTAAAAATACAAAAATTTCAAGTAACCATCTAATTCTTCTCTCGAGTCGGAGAGGTGAAATGATAGAAAGGGCTGGTGAAAGCCCACCTTCGAAGAAGCCAGTCAGCCGGCCGATATGTCCTCTCTCGATGAAAGTAAGAATAAGAATGGAGACATGGAATGTCCGTACAATGTACGGGACTGGCTGAGAAGTCTTTGGGTGTAGACAAGGAAATGAGAAGATATTTTTGACATAGAAGTGCTAGGTATCTGAGAGAGCAGATGGAATGGGTGTAGATTATCAAAATTGTCAATTGAAGAGTCAGTAATCTGCTCCATTCTTGTCACACAGACGACAACCACAAGCTCACTGAGTCAGTGAGTGGCTAATATGATATCCCCAATTGCAACTACAGTCCTAACGCGGTGGGAATCAATTTCATCCTACAAGATCCTGACAGCAAGATTCACCTCAAAAGGAAGGAGGGTCACAATTATCCAATGTTGCGCACATACAAACAACGCGTTTGTGTTGTTGATGAGCTGTTTTCCACTCGAACCGAAGGGAAAATAATAATGAGTTGTTGATGGTAGTGTTAGATATCTGGAGGCAATCGTCAGGAAGCTTTCCACTTTGGTTGCGTATTGGTTGGCGCATATGAGTTAGTAAGGCGTATCTGCAATCTTTAAGAAAATCATGTCCCACTAATTGGTTAAACACTTGTTAGCTGTTATCTAATTTGTTGTCATTCGCTTAAAAAGTAACAGTCAGCTGACTAACTAACTTATTATTGATAAATAAACTGTGAAGTATAATTAGATGCCTGGGGCCGTCTGTTCGAAGTTACAGCAACTAAAGAGACTGAAAGCAAGACGCTGGTTACTAAGTAATAACCGATATGTAACTATCCATGTGAGTTTTATGAGGAGTTAATCGAGAACCCAAAATCATCACTTGGTGACGCGGTTTCCAATTTCAGACGAGACATTAGTGCCGTCAGTTATGCGGATATGTTTTGCTGACTTGTGAGTTCCGGCAAGTAAGAAAATTTAGTAATAATAATGGCTTTATTCTGAACAGGGTTTATTTAATGTACAGAATTTTCAGGAGTTTATTGCTCGATATTTTCTCTTCGTACAGGATCTTGAAACAAAGCAGTATATTGACAGTAGATAAGGTTACACAGTACCTTCTGATCTGAAGTGCAAACCAGTCCAACATTATGATAACTATTCCATGTCTCCTTCGAGAAAAAAACGATGACATTTTGTTGAATGTCGATTGTGAAGCGTTCAGAGATACATTTCGTGTAACAATGAAACTATTTAGGAATGATCTTCTGAAGTATTGAGATTAACTGTCATGGTTGATAATGCTTTTGCTCATGTTCAGTAGAAACCTGGGAAACCCAATGTTATGAATGTTTAAATACTCACCGGATTAAACAACACTATTAGAGGTCATACTTTAATCGATTTAAACAAATAAAATACAGAAAACCGTATGCAGTATATTGATGGAGGTTTTCTGTAGCCCAAGTTTTGAGCAGGCCACCAATTGCGCCTAGCGTTTCCTTCAGAGTGTATCCTATTATCTAACCTCATTTCGGCGTGTACTACTGAAACGACAACATCCAATATCCAATATCCTGATTACGAGCTAGTATAAACCAGTGATTTCTTTGAGCTCGCTTCTTGATTGTAAGGTAGAGGTTCCAGATCTTCGGTGAACTTATGCGTAGCAAATCCCGCCACTCGACTGCTTTAGCTCCAGTAGACTCCAAGAGGAGTGGTGCGAGGATTGGTCAAGATTGTGGTTTGAAGTGTGTAGTATGTTAGGACTCAGCTGCTGCCGTGAATGGAGTTTGACCTAACACCCGTTGGTCATTCGGTATAGTCATAAAAGTAGAATAATAATAATAGGTTGTAGTGTAGATAATATAGGTTGAGATAAGTGAAATAATAAAGGTGAAATAAGAAAGAAAGAAAGAAAAGATAAAGTAGCCGGTACAGTGGGAGAAGACAGGACGGGCGGTGGGGATTTAGCTTGTATGCTTATCCATTGACAATGTGGTTTCAAATTTTAAGAGGGTAAGCCACTGAGACACAAACCATGCATTTCTGCATGATTGTCCAGCTTACGCTTAAAAGTCTCCACAGATGGAGCTGTAGTTACGGCCGCCGGTAAAGCGTTCCAGAGACGGCAAACTCGAAGCGAGAAGAAATGTGAACGCACTCGAGTCTTTGGTCTCTGGTGTGCTAGGCCAGGCAACAGATCATCCATTGCGGAAATCAACAGATATTTGTATGTTTTTGTGTACATTATTATTATTAAATGTTATTGCTAGCAGAGAAACAGCGCCTTCTGATCGACTGTTTTCTCGCTGAGCGTTATTCTGTCATCTCTTTGTGCCCGTTCCTTTGCAGGTCAGACCAAACCGTATCCGCCCATGCAAAGTGTGCTGTGATTTGTTTTTGAGTTAGTCTTTGTTCTTGTTTTTTCTCATGACCGAGATTTGGGACGTAAACATTGACGGTTAATGCACCTGGGCAATGCTGGCAAAACTTGGGATAAATGGGTAATTTTGATCGGCAAATATATAAATATATGTATAACTTTGTTGTGAACAGCATCCTTGAGTTAAAGTTTATTGATGTATTATTTTGAGTCAGTGATGTATTTATTCCATTTTTTTCAGCAGTCTAATCGTAGTTTTATAATAGGAAAGAAATTTGATCGTTGATATGAAAATTAGATAAGGTCATGTTAGATTGCTTTACTGCATCAAATGAGGCCGAGGTCGATTCTAGAACTATCCATTTGCGCCATTTGTGTCAGCATGGCAGACTGTACATGTAAGTTGAGTAATACATTGAAAACTGTTTGAAAACCAGTTGTTTCTTTATTTCAGATCAAGAATACTCCTTGTACAGAATGTTGGCCAGCGTTTTCAAATGGTAGCATATGGTAGGCCCACTCTTATTCATAATATATATAAACAGTATCTGTGAATGCTTTAGTGTAGGTAAACCAATACTATATGCAGATGACTTGAAAGTGACGTATAAATGCAAGAACACAGATCTTGGAATAACAGTAGACGCCATACAGCAAGAATTAGAAAAAATGGATAGATGGTGTGACACCTGGCAACTCCAATTTATTGTCGAAAAATGTGGCTGGCTCTGCATAGGTTGCAACAATTTAGAACTTGACCTGACAATTCAAGGCCATGCACTTCAACGACTGGAATCTGTACTGGACCTAGGGCTGAAATATTCACATAACTTATCATTTTCTGAACATATCTCCAAACAAGTGTCAAAGTCACGCAGACTTATCGGCTTTCTGCTCAGGAACTTCTACGGAAATGAGTCTAGAATTCTGTTGTACAAGGTTTGTGTGCGTCCTTTATTTGATTACTGTTCATTCATGTATGGTAGCATACGCATAGAGGACAAATTGAAAGTCGAGGGAGTGCAGAGGTACTTCACGTTAAAATTACTCGGAACTGAAAATGGTACGAACTACTCCACTAGATGTGATACCCTAGGACTAGAAACACTATGGCTAAGACGCCTGAGACTAAACTTGACACTTTACTATAAGCTTCTAAACCACTTAGTTTTTACCTCCACTAATGGCACTCGACTTTCAGATGACAATGGTTACAAACTAAGACACACTAAGGGTACAGTAGCTATCGAACAATGTAAAACAGCCACCAGGCAAAAGTTATACTTGATTAGGTATGCACAGATATGGAATAAACTGCCAATGGAAATGCGTCAAGCAAGTACATTGGCCTCCTTCAAAAAGGTGCTTAATGACAAACTACAAGAGTTTGCAAGCGATAGTAGTTCTAGTTCCTATCTGAGAGACTCCGAAATTATAGGTCCATTTAATGTATAAGCTTAAATATTACACCTGTTGTTTTTTGCCTATATTTATAATTCTAGATAAAACATAAACGGTTAAGATACGTATCCTCAAACAGACAAGAAATCTCGTTTGTAAAACTACTACCCAACACAATAAGTGGAATAAAATGGACATAAACCGACAACATGAAAAAGGTATAACTCACCACAACATCACATGGACAGATGTACGCTCGTTGGGCACCATATATCCCTCACCAACTGCAACCCACCTTTCCTTAGATAATGTGATGAACTTATATCCATAATGTTGCTGAGCAGCTAATATTCTCAACTCCTGTCGGAACAGCTGAAATTCATGAACCTTCCTAACGCTAAGAAAATACCCACAAGCAGTAGAAATCCATTAATGAATGCGTCTGAAGCTTATGTATTTCCTCCCAACAATGACATTGCAGATCAAATGAGATAAACATTTCACTGATTTCAAAATAACACATCAATGAACTATAATTCGAGGATTCTGCACACAACGAAGTTATGTATGAAAATTGTCTTCAAGCTTTATTTTTTTCCCCAGGCACTTATAATCCATCCACCAAAGACCTGGTTTTTGTTAATGCGAAGACAATCCTTCTGTATTTCCTGATGTGTTGCACTCACTGACAATCTAGCAGATTTTTCCAACTGTCCAAAGAAATGATTGTCTATAAGTGAAAAGGCTGTTTTATACTAGTGGGATTAACATTTATCAAGTGTATGTATGATCTCCAGCGAACATGTAAAGCATATCTTGCTACTGCCTGTAAATTGTGATTGAATTATATGGTTCTATTTCTGTAACAATTTGATGATGCCTGTAAAATGGCGTCCTTCATGTACTGTACTATGAGAATAAATTTATTTATTTAGAACTCATAGCCTCTCCCCTCACAAATCTCACAAAATTAACTCCACAGAAAGCGAAACCAAACAAAAGACTTGTGAGCTATAGTCTTACCCCTAAATTCGCCTTTCCTTCCTCTACTGTGGATGTAGATATGCATATGGACAGCCATAAGATGGAAATCAATCTCTCTTGTAAGCTGACAACGTCCTCTTCTAGCCAAAACGTGACAACGCAAATGGAACTCGGTAACAAAACATGCAGAAATACGCCACTTGTTGCGAAGAATCCCCAAAATATTCAGACTCCCAAGAATAACTCACGCTTTAAGGTAAATAATATTCAAAACCATGCTAGCAACCAAACTAAAAGCAAAGATAAGGACATAGAGTCCAAGGACAACAACGACACAACCTACTCGCATACAGTGCCAAGTCACACTGGTAGCTGGTGTAGTGACGCTATCACCCACGTCTTTCTGTAAACCTGATCTTGTTAGACGGAGTAGCATACATTCTCGACGTAATAATCTGCAGCGACGCCTTCATTTATATCAGCCATGCGTCGAAGATGTCAAAATACGGAACTCCAACGATGGTTGCTGCATGCCAACGAGTCCTGTATGCAATGGGACATACGGTTCAAAGAATCTTGCAAATTCCCGTTGTAATCTCTTATCGAGGGATGATCAGTCAACTCTCTGCAAAATACCTTCGCAGACTGTTTTTCACCTCCTTCGACATTTCGAACCTCTGCATCTCAACCATCAAAGGCTCTTTGAAAATCCATGATACTTATATGCGTGGAACGTATAGACTCAGACGTGGAAAACAATTGAACCAATGATGTTGTAAATTTATTTTCATATCAAACTACTCTGTGAGCGTTTACTGTACTACCATCTGTTGTAATACACTGCGAGACAAATTATGACACTCATACACATATACATACTCATTGAACCTATAGTACTGTTATGAACATCCTAAAGTACGTGACAATTTTGTTTATTCTATATCTTCTAATTGCTCCACACTATGTACATGCAAAGAGCATATTGTCCTTATAAAACTCTCCGATGTTAAAGACTATTGCTACACACAACTGTCGCTGATATCCCATGATTCACATATGTAAGCAACATCCAAATACTCAAAACTGAAAAGATTCTTGTATTACATTTAATGATTTTATAGATATTAGATATTAAAATCACGCTTCTGCACCACATATGAATGTCTCACATGGACACATGACATGAACAATCACACATAAAAATACACAAAACTGATAGTCCTGCAGTAAAAGTACATATTATTGGAAAAAACATGGGCTGCTGTGCAAATTTTCTTCTGTTTTTCTTTCTTTCTTTTTTACAATTATGTAATATTTAAGAAATTTTCCATGTATTTTTGTACGTGTATTCAACTTGAATATTGTAAAAATATTGTAAAACTTTTATTTAATATTCGAAAATAAATATGTTATATAAGTGATGGCACTTGGAGCTCAGCCACTAGGTACTCAGGGTCTACAAAGCATGACACACAAACTAACTTTGACAGATTATACAGAACAAGTCTTCTGGGAAACAAACCACAGTGCACCTGTGCATATAACGACACCCCTTGTAAGGTCTCTTGGAATGTCCACACATAGTAGGCAGATCAACAAGTCATGGGCATCACAAGGTACCAAAGATTTTTTATCCAACACATCCCTGTCAGCGCTAACCAAACAGCTGGTGGGGATGTTAACCCTTCTTAACCCGTACCACTAATTTCGGCCTCCTATAGTCAAGAAAACAGACATGGGCTAATGCACACGGAACTATTAATCACACCCAGTGACTGTACAAGCATATTCCAAATAAAAACCTCAACCCAAGTCTCCAACCTACCCAAGCCTAGGACCACGTCATCGTATAGTTTATCTAATAATCAAACCCATTACTCACTGAAAAAAATGGATAGTAACTCGGCAGACATAGGTGAACATGGTACCCAAACTAGTTGCAGCACAGGGTTGTTATGCCACGCGGAAACAGTGGATACCAATCCACACTTGAACCTTATTGACGAGCTTAAACACTTCAAACACTACTTAAAATCTCAACTCTAATTAATACTTATTAATGCTAGATCTTTCCTTAACGAATTACCGGTGCTCAGGGCACACACGCTGGTATACAAACCCCCTATAATCATTATTACCGAATCCTGGTGTCACTCCAATATACCAGACGAAGAGATAAGCATCGATGGGCACATACACTTTCGTTGTGACAGAAAGAGTGGTAAGGGAGGAGGCTGCCTAATGCACTTCCTGAACACACTGTATTACAGCTAGAAAATAGGGAACTCAATGACATACACGACACCCTATGGGTCAACGTACACTTCAAAAGTGCTACACTACTAATAGGATGTATCTACAGAGCACCTGGCACCTTTTCTCATTACGAGACACAACTTATAAATGTACTGGAGAAAATATCCACTCTTCCATACGAGCATAAGATCATAGGTGGAGACTTCAACCTACCCGAAATCAACTGGGACTTATTAAAAGGGCCAACTAAATATGACAAGCTCTTAGGGACACTGGACCTTTTCGGCTGGAAACAAACTGTCACTATCCCTACAAGAGGTGACAATGTACTAGACTTAATATTCTGTCACGACATGAGCCCCCTCTCAATCTTAGTGGGTTCTAAGTTTTCAGGTAGTGACCACAAAACAGTATTGTGTGCTCTGCCACTTCCACTGAGTAGCAATGCAGCTCATACCTCCACTTCAAAACAGGTGATATATAGGAACTATAGTAAGGCAAACTGGGCCCTAGTAGAATCAGTTCTAAGATCCTCCAATTGGGGCGAATACTTCACTACTAATGACCTCTCGAGAACTCTAAGCATCTTCTACCATAACTCAAACACATGATTAGATGCTGTCATTCCACTCCAGACACTAAAGGTTTCCCCACATAGAAAGTCATTCATAAAACCAAAGGATCGTACGAAGCTGAAGAGACTCTCAACAAGCTACTTCAAACATCACGACTTTGGCACACTAGGTTTAATACTTAACACTTTTAGTTCCATCTCACAAGCTCGAGATTTCCGTATGAGAAACGAAGAACGCATCGCAGTAGCCAGTCCTGCTAGAGTGTATGCTCTCACGGAAATCTTAAAAAAGCGAATTAATCGCAAAAGTCACAGCATTTCCCTCCTCATAGACAAAGGTAGGCTATGCACTAATTATGCGGACATGTGTGAATTATTTAGGTCGGTCGGTCGGTCGGTTTTCGACATAGAACTTTGCACATATGTGCGGCAGTTCAAGTCGTCACACTCCATGTAGCACACAAAGCAAGAGAAGAAAGTAGAAGAAATGCATAATATAGACAGTAAACAGAGGTGTGAGGCAAAGGAATAGTGATAACGAAGAACAAAAGTTTAATTGGAAATCATAAGTCACAGGGAGTGGATGCATCTGCGCCACTGAGAACCATTTTGAGCCATATCAACCATTGGTTTTTACCGTCCCAAGGACCCCAACCAGGAAGTCTACACCTTCCTACGTGACCTAGACTAATTGTTGTGCATTTCATTGACTGGTGTCATGTATTGGTTTGACCACCGCTAGCTCTTTTCCAGCCTGACCCTATATCAGCTAACATTGCCCGTCGAGGAAGGCGATGACTAGGCATAAGTAACACATGTCCACTTCACAACAAGTACTATATAGGAACTATAGTAAGGCAAACTGGACCTTAGTAGAATCAGTGCTAAGATCCTCCGAATGGAGCGAATACTTCACTACTGATGACCTCTCGAGAGCTCTGAGCATCTTCTACCATAACTCGAACACATGCTTAGATGCTGTCATTCCACTGCAAACACTTGAGCTGTCCCCACATAGGAAGTCATTCATAAAACCAAAGGATCGTATGAAACTGAAGAAACTCTCAACAAGTTACTTCAAACACCACGACTTTGGCACACTAGGTTTGATAATTAACACCCTTAGTTCCATCTCACAAGCTCGAAATTTCCGTATGAGAAACGAAGAACGCATCGCAGTAGCCAGTCCTGCTAGAGTGTATGCACTCACGGAAATCTTAAAGAAGCGAATGAATCGCAAAAAACACAGCATTTCTCTCCTCATAGACAAAGGTAGGCTATGTACTAATTCCGCAGACATGTGTGAATTATTCAACTCAACTTTTGCAGGTAACTACCTTAAGCCCACAGTCCGGTTACTCAATATACACCCTGCTACTAATGTGGCACAAACTCCATCTCCACACACACCAAACTTAATTAGCACTATTGAATTTAACTATACTAACATTAAACAAACTATAAGAACCCTAAAATGCTCAAAAGGTTTCGGTACTGACGGCATATCATCCTATTTTTATAAATATGGTGGCCCTGACATTCCCTTACTACTGCTTAAAATATTCACAATGTCCTTAGAAACCCAAACTTACCCTGATGTATGGAAAACAACGTTTATTATGCCTAAACACAAATCTGGCTCGAAAACAGACGTCAGTAACTACAGGCCAATAAATATCACACCTATAGCTTCTAGAATTATGGAGAGACTAGTTAAAGAAAACCTAATGAAGCATATGCTTAGTTGCAATATTATAAGCCCGAACCAACATGGATTCCTAAAATCCAGATCTTGTTTAACATGCCACTTAGACTTCTTTAACTTTGTGACCAGCAGTCGTGACAGACGACAACTAGTACTTGTCATCTACTTTGACATCTCAAAGGCATTTGATCGTGTCGACCATTTACTACTAGTGCACAAGCTGAAATCCTTAGGAATCCGTGACCCGCTATTAGGATGGCTTAAATCATTGCTTAACAATAGGTCCCAAGTAGTTAAACTCGGATCTATAACTTCGAAACCTAGCCAAATCACCTCTGGTGTAGTACAAGGTAGTGTCATTGGACCCCTTCTATTTACCCTATATATTAACGACATATGCGCTTGCTTTACTCATGGTAAACCATTCATCTTTGCAGATGACCTCAAAGTAGCTTATACATTCCAACCTGATGACCTAGGGTACTTCCAGAATGTTGTACAAGAAGAACTAGATAAAGTGACTGCTTGGTCGTCTTTATGGAACCTCCAATTTAACCTTAAAAAATGTGGCTGGATCTGCTTCGGTGCACCCTCAATCGACACGAAGTTAACGCTTCAATCGGCTAACCTAACGAAACTCCAAAGTGTCGTTGACCTAGGTCTGAGGTACTCGAGTAACCTAACATTCTCTGAGCAAGTGGCATCACAGACTCAAAAGTCGAGGATGCTCTTAGGATGCATACTCAGGAACTTTCACGACAATGAAGCAAAGCTCATTCTGTACAAAACCTGTGTGAGGCCACTACTAGAATACTGTCCATTTATTATTAGCAGCACTCACACACGTGAAAAGCTAAGAATTGAAAGTATCCAACGATATTTTACCTCGAAACTACTAGGCTACGAATGTAAGAAAGACTACATCTCACGTTGCAAGATTCTACAACTTGACCCACTCTGGACAAGACGACTAATTATAAACCTAGTATTCTTCTATAAGGTCCTACACAAAATATCATTCTCAGACATTAAGGACATACAATTCGCGCAAGAAGGCTCTTACGATCTGCGTAACCAAAATTGCACAGTGACAATAAAAGCCTTTAAGTCAACACTCCGCGAAAACTTCTTCACAGTCATGTATTCTAAAATATGGAACAATCTGCCCCTAGATGTCAGGAACTGCAATACAGTTTTAAGTTTCAAACGCTCTCTGTACACACTATTTCACTCTACCGACTATATAAATAAACTATTTATTCCTAGAACGAATCAACTATTAGTCTACTACAGTACCTAAACGCGCTTAAATACCCTTACTTCCCTAAAGACTATAAATAAACTAGTAGCATAAATGCATAAAAAGACTATTTCACTCTACCGACTATATAAATAAACTATTTATCCCTAGAACGAATCAACTATTAGTCTACTACAGTACCTAAACGCGCTTAAATACCCTTACTTCCCTAAAGACTATAAATAAACTAGTAGCATAAATGCATAAAAAGACTATTTCACTCTACCGACTATATAAATAAACTATTTATTCCTAGAACGAATCAACTATTAGTCTACTACAGTACCTAAACGCGCTTAAATACCCTTACTTCCCTAAAGACTATAAATAAACTAGTAGCATAAATGCATAAAAAGACATAGTAGAAACAAATTTTTGTTCATCAAATTACAATGTACAAAGAATATAATCAAATGTTTTAGACTCGACCTGGTTTTTCTTTGTCCTCTGGTACATTTCTGTTGTATTTACTTTGTAGTACAAGTTGCATTGATCTACATTCCGAATGAAGCTGAGAAACAAGTGAAGTCACTTACTCATATATCATCCCTCAAGGTTTGGCTAGTAATGGCTCAGCATCCTTGATGAAATCCACTGTCACCATAACAAGACGCTGTACAGCATCTTATACAAGCACTGTCAACGATCTAAAATGGTTTTTATATAGCTTTCTACGCGTTCATCAACTTACTCGTACGGAGCAACCATGCTGTGACAAATGGCGGGCTATGGGTGACTTGAGTGCAGTAAAACAAATCTGCTTGACAATGACCAATATTAATCTACATTCAGTTGAATTCACATCTGGTATTGCTTGCAATTTAAGTGATGTCAAAATCATAAAAATAAATCACTCATTTTAAATTAATACACAATTTGAACATAAAACAAGATACGATGCCGCACACAACAAAGTTATATGGAGGAATTGACTTCAAGCTTTATTTTTTTCCCAAATATTTGTAATTTATCCGACACGTACTTGGGTTTTTTTTGTTAATGCGAAGACAATATTTCTATATTTCTTTATGTGCTCCATTGAACGACTAACTATCAGAATGTGCTCACTAACTGATATCAGAGAGGACAGCAACCATGTAATTTCACTATAAATCAAATTCATGTAATTTAAATAATACTTATCCATGCCTGTACAACTGGTGTGTCCTACATTGATAGGAAAATATATATTATTATTAACCATCTCAGTAGATGTAATTTCACAGACGCGTCGACTGATTTCATCGCCTTACCTAGCACTCAACGCCTAACCGCAATATTGCTCACCTTATTATACCACTTCACGTGGGAGATAGAACGCAGACACCTGTGATCGAACATAGATAATCTTTTCATATCTTTTGCCCTTAATGGCCAGGTCTCACAGCTATAAAGGAGGACGGAGCGGACTGTTGAGCAGTACACACGCCCTTTGGTCGATAGTCGGATATCGCGTCTACTTAGCCAGAGACGGCGTAAACTGGCATATGCGAAACTAGCCCTCTGTATTCGTACTGAGATTTCGTCGGAGATCAACCCGTTGGGGCTGATGGTACTTCCCCGGTAAGTGAAGCGGTCAACATGCTCTACCACTTCACTTCCTATTTCTAATTTAGAGGTCGGTGAAGACCATTCCTGCAGCATCATCTTACATTTTGCAGGGGCGAATCGCATGCCAAACATTCTTAGATTGCAGCTCAAGGTGTTCAGTAGACTCTGCATTTTGTCAGAGTCCTCGCCTAGAAGGACTATAGCATCCGCCTATTCTAAGTCAACGTGATTATTCCCTGGTAGCAAGTCAATCCCTGAGTCGCTGAAGTGTGTTAGGGTTAAGTCCATTAGTACGTCTATGATGAAGTTGAATAGGAATGGGGATAATGGGCATCCTTGACGGATGCCACTAGTCGTCACCACTTCAGATGACAACTTGCCATAAGCCCTCACCTGGCTGCATGAGTGCGAGTAGAGTGCCTTAATCAGTGCAATGTATTTTCTCGGCATTCCCTTTACAGCTAAGCATCGCCAGAGAACCTCCCGGTCGACAGAATCGAATGCCGCCTTTAGGTCAAGAAAAATAATGATTGTCGGACGCCGGTAGGAATGCCTATGTTCTAGAATCTGTCGAAGGGTGAAGATATGATCAATACACCCTCTTCCTGGCCTGCCTGGTTTTCTCGTGTTTGTGCCTCCTGACACCACTTAGTCTACGCAGTATTATTGAGCCTAGGAGTTTAGATACTATATTAGTCAAGCTAACCCCTCTGTGATTATCACAGGAAGATTTGTCTCCCTTCTTGTATATTGGGATGATCAGTGACTTACACCAACCCGATGGGACTTCCTCTGATTCCCAGACGCTGCCTAGAACCTTAGTTAATGCACACAGTAAACTGTCTCCACCGTACTTATATACCTCTGGAGTCATTCCATCAGGTCCCGCTGCTTTGCCTTGCTTCAGATTAGTGACAGCTTTAGTAACCTCAGTTAAGGACGAAGGACCTGTGTCTACATCCCATTCAGGGAGGTGTTGGATGTTCAGCAGGTTAAGTGTGGCTGTAGGCCAACTAAACTGCTCCTCATAGTGTTCTTCCCAGCGTTCCAGTCGTCTATTCTGGGAGCTAATTATGGTTCCATTTTTCTCCGAGATTGTTTCACTTATCATTTGCTTTTTGCCACCTGTTTCCCCGATAAGCCTAAATAGTTGTCTGGTGTTGCCCATCGCCGATGCCTTTTCCATCTCTTTCGCTTTTGTTGCCCACCACTGTTCACGGTCGTTGCGAAGACTTTTTGTTAGTTTGCGTTCAAGCACCTTCCGCTCCTCATCATAATCGGAGCTCACTAGAATCAGTCTCCTTGTGTCAATCAGTTCGGATGAGGTGGTAGAGATCCAATGGCTTTTATTAACTTTAGGTTTTAGCCTATTGACAGCTTTCACGGCTGTCTACAGCTAACTGTATGTTGTGCCAGGCTACCTCGGGGGAAGTCCTGCTGTCGACCTCAGAAACTCGTTTCGCTATTTCTTCCTTAAATAAGGACTCAATGTCTCGATCTAGTTGGGGACGTAACTGTTTCGTTGCCGTCAATTTCTTATGTCCATTTGGTCGTAAGCACAAACGTGCGCGAACCAGAGCGTGGTCAGAGTCTACGCACGTGTTCTAGAAGAAGCGACAGTCTTCTACTGACCCTCGCCAACGATACCCCATGGCTATGTGGTCAGTCTGAATCCAGCGTTGATTTGGTGATGGAGGTCGTCAGGTTACACAATGTCTGTCTTTGTGCCTAAAGTTAGTGATGACTAGGAACAGATGATTATCTGAGCAAAACTGAAGAAGACGATCACCGTTGTCGGTTCGTCGTCAGGGAACTCCGTACGTACCACCTACATACTTCTCAGTTTGGCACAACTTCCCTGCTTGGGCATTCAAGTTGGCTGCTAAAACAACTATGTCTGAACGTTTTGCTTCTTGCAGCAAATTAGACAGTCTCCGGTAGGAGTAATCTTTTGATTCATCCGAAATGCAATCTGTTGGGGCGTACGCGGAGACTACGAAAAGGCAACGACGGAAAGCACCGTCTTTCCTTCTTTTAACGGACCCGTTCAGACGGACCGTGCACATACGACTATCTACTGGGATCCAGCCAAGGAGTGATTTTTCCGCCATAACACTCAGTGCTATCCCTACACCTGCGAGTCCTCGTGAGCTAGCTGAGGGGTCTTCCGACACCCTTAGAGTGAATTTTGCAGATTCACCTTGTTGACCGGGTTACATTAAGTGAATGGCCACACTCGGGTCTTGTATGCGTGTCACCGAAACACAACATATATCCGTGGCTCTAGATTCCAGGGTTCTTGCTAGTGATGCCTGTTGTCCGATTTGGCAGACGTTAAAAGCTCTTATATGAAGTTTTAAAAGGCTATCTGGGTTGTTTCTGTGGCTCTCATCGTTGTTTGTGGACTCAGAGTGAAGTAAAGATGACTCACTAGCCTGAAGAATAGTGCTAGCTGTAGAAGAGAAGCAAGATGAGGAAGGTGATGTAAGCAGGGGAGAGTGATGCTCAGGTGAGCTTCCTGTGCTTTTGGAAGTGTGTGGGCAGTTGTTACTTCCCAGCTGCCCCAACCGATCCGGCATGATATTTTGTGGATTTGTTTGAATCATAGTGTTAGATTGGATAGCTGCTTTTCGTCTAACCACTATCCAAACAACCTTTCTGGCATGGTAAGACCTAAAGGAACATACGTTCAAGCCAGTGTAGCTCGTTGGGTCAGTGCGATATGCAAAACCGAACAACACGTCAAGGTAGCAGCTATCGGCCGGGGTGAATTATTTAACTCAGCTTTTGCAGGTAACTACCTTAAGCCCACAGTCCAGTTACTCAATATACACCCTGCTACTAATGTGGCACAAACTCCATCTCCACACACACCAAACTTAATTAGTACTGTTGAATTTAACTATACTAACATTAAACAAATTATAAGAACCCAAAAATGCTCAAAAGGTTTCGGTACTGACGGTATATCATCCTATTTTTATAAATTTGGTGGCCCTGACATCCCCTTACTACTGCTTAAAATATTCACAATGTCCTTAGAAACCCAAACTTACCCTGATTTGTGGGAAACAACATTTATTATGCCTAAACACAAATCTGGCTCGGAAACAGAAGTCAGTAACTACAGGCCGATCAATATCACACCTATCGCATCTAGAATTATGGAGAGACTAGTTAAAGACAACCTAATCAGGCATATGCTCAGCTGCAACTTTATAAGTCCGAACCAACATGGATTCCTAAAATCCAGATCTTGTTTAACATGCTACTTAGGCTTCTTTAACTTTGTGACCAGCAGTCGTGACAGACGACAACTAGTACTTGTCATCTACTTTGACATCTCAAGGACATTTGACCGTGTCGACCATTTACTACTAATGCATAAGCTGAAATCCTTAGGAATCCGTGACCCACTATTAGGATGGCTTAAATCATTGCTTAACAATAGGTCCCAAGTAGTTAAACTCGGATCTATAACTTCGAAACCTAGCCCAGTCACCTCTGGTGTAGTACAAGGTAGTGTCATTGGACCCCTTCTATTTACCCTATATATTAACGACACATGCGCTTGCTTTACTCATGGTAAACCATTCATCTTTGCAGATGACCTCAAAGTAGCTTATACATTCCAATCTGATGACCTAGGGTACTTCCAGAATGTAGTACAAAAAGAACCAGATAAAGTGACTGCTTGGTCGTCTTTATGGAACCTCCAATTTAACCTTAAAAATGTGGCTGGATCTGCTTCGGTGCACCCTCAATCGACACGAAGTTAACGCTTCAATCGGCTAACCTAACGAAACTCCAAAGTGTCGTTGACCTAGGTCTGAGGTACTCGAGTAACCTAACATTCTCTGAGCAAGTGGCATCACAGACTCGAAAGTCGAGGATGCTCTTAGGATGCATACTCAGAAACTTTCACGACAATGAAGCAAAGCTAATTCTGTACAAAACCTGTGTGAGGCCACTACTAGAATACTGTCCATTTATTATTAGCAGCACTCACACACGTGAAAAGCTAAGAATTGAAAGTATCCAACGATATTTTACCTCAAAACTACTTGGCTACGAATGTAAGAAAGACTACATCTCACGTTGCAAGATTCTACAACTTGACCCACTCTGGACAAGACGACTAATTATAAACCTAGTATTCTTCTATAAGGTCCTACACAAAATATCATTCTCGGACATTAAGGACATACAATTCGCACAAGAAGGCTCTTACGATCTGCGTAACCAAAACTGCACAGTGACAATGAAAGCCTTTAAGTCAACACTCCGCGAAAACTTCTTCACAGTCATGTATTCTAAAATATGGAACAATCTGCCCCTAGATGTCAGGAACTGCAATACAGTTTTAAGTTTCAAACGCTCTCTGTACACACTATTTCACTCTACCGACTATATAAATAAACTATTTATTCCTAGAACGAATCAACTATTAGTCTACTACAGTACCTAAACGCGCTTAAACACCCTTACTTCTCTAAAGACTATAAATAAACTAGTAGCATAAATGCATAAAAAGACTTAGTAGAAATAAATATTTGTTCATCAAATTAGAATGTACAATGAATATAAACAAATATGTTCGACTCCACATACTTTTTCTCTGCCCTCTGGTACATTTCTGTTGTATTTACTTTGTAGTACAAGTTGCATTGATCTACATTCCGAATGAAGCTGAGAAACAATTGAAGTCACTTACTCATATATTATCCCTCAAGGTTTGGCTAGTAATGGCTCAGCATCCTTGATGAAATCCACTGTCACCATAACAAGACGCTGTACAGCATCTTATATAAGCACTGTCAACGATCTAAGATGGTTTTTATATAGCTTTATACGTGTTTATCAACTTACTCGTACGGAGCAATCATGCTGTGACAATTGGCGGGCTATGGGTGACTTGAGTGCAGTAAAACAAATCTGCTTGACAATGACCAATATTAATCTGCATTCAGTTGAATTCACATCTGGCATTACTTGCAATAAAAATGATGTCAAAATCATACAAATAAATCACTCATTTTAAATTAATGCCCAATTTGAACATAAAGGAAGATACAATGCGCACACAACAAAGTTATATGGAGGAATTGACTTCAAGCTTTATTTTTTTCCCAAATATTTGTAATTTATCCAACACATACTTGGGATTTTTTGTTAATGCGAAGACAGCATTTCTATATTTCTTTATGTGCTCCATTGAACGACTAACTATCAGAATGTGGTCACTAACTGATGTCAGCGAGGACAGCAACCATGTAATTTCACTATAAATCAAATTCATGTGATGTAAATAAAACTTATCCATGCCTGTACAACCGGTGTGTCCTACATTGATAGGAAATATATATTATATTTTATTCTATGTTCGGGTTGACTCTTCGATACTCACCACGCAAACCATTCTTTTCGTTTCGCCTGCAGAAGGCGTTGTGTCCTCCTTTTTAGCCATGAACATTGCATTTTTTGGTGTGACTAAATGAACAATGTCCGAGACCGCCTGCTGAATGATCTCCTTTACCACTCCTTAGTGTTCTTCTACCGTAAGCTCTGTTCAATTTTTCGTCTAATTTGTTTTAGACAAATGTCTTCGCATTTCGGCATAATTGGCTTTGTTATAACACAGATAGAGCCGTGTATGGTCCCACTGTAAACGCTCGCGGAGTACTATGTCGAATATTATTATATTATATTATAATTCCCGCGTGAAATTGACATACCGTATTTTTTTTCAATTACAGTTTTGATTTCATGCTATATCTCATGAATTATTCAGTTGAAAGCATATCTCGAAAATTACCTATTGCCTTATTTGTACATTTCTTTTTAAATATTTCTCTCAAATTTACCAGTATTCAATCTATTTCTAGATTAACAAATCATATATATTCTATAAGTTCTAATTAGTGTACATTTATTCATGCCTGTAAAAATGGCTGGTTTCTGTTCCAGAAATAAAATATTATTATTACCGCGTGGTCACTAATACCTAGTGGAGCCGTGATCTGAACGTTTTCCACTAGTAGCTGGTCACTAGTGGGCACATAATCCAGTCTAGAAGACTTCCCATCTGGGCCCCATCTAGTATCCATTCTGACATTTTCAGTGAATCCGGCCTCCCTGATGGTATGCAGCAGATTTCGATCAAATCTTTCATGAGCATATCCCGTCATCAAGTTGAGAGATGAGGCATTGAAGTCTCCAGCTATGACAATTTGATCATAACCCATGTCATGTGTCGCTGAAATTGCATTCAGCAGTACCTGGTTGTGGTCTGCTCCACATGAAGGTGATCTATAAATGCTGTCCACTAGATATTTACAGTACCCAACGGTAAAATGACACCATATGGAGTCAGGGAGCCCAATGAGGAGAGGGTCCATTGCATGGACACATCTGAGCTGTTTGTCGACGTAAATGGCGACTCCACCTCCTTCTTTCAGGTCCCTATCTCGCCTGACTAGGACCATATCATTTATACTGACTTCGCTGTCTGCCACCGTAGGGGTTAGCCAGGTTTCCGTCAGTATTATGATTTTGGAGTTCAGCTGTGATTGTAGGTATCTAAGTTCAGCTATTTCGCCTCTTAGCCCTCTCACATTACTGTACAGGCAACTGGTAGTCAGTCTCACCACGTCCCCGTATTGGGGGGTGGTCGACGTGATGTGGGCTGTCGGTTGAGGAGTTATCCTACGAACTAGTTGGCTGATTCCCCGGGAACCGGCCTGTTGGCGTTTTCTTCTTCTGATTCAATCGGAGCACTTGGATGACACTGGCTATCATCGTCCGTGCTGCACCGCTGTATTGTGACTAGTAGTTGGGGCAGTCTATAAATAGAGACAGCCCCTGAACTTCCCAGAGCCATCTGGGACGCCATCCATCTCCATTGCGGTACATCGTGACAGTGCTTCTCACAAGCGTTCCCAGTTACCAGTTCGGGAATGCCGTGAACAACCATGGAGGCACAAGGAATAAGCTCTGGCGACTCCCTCGCCATCTGTCTTTCCTTCCATGGCCTATCTGGCCTAACACGTATATTGCAGGTCCTCCCTATAGAAAAGACTTGGGAAGTCAGTAAAACTTTTTCGGCATCCTCGGTGGAGCTCAGCATTACCCTTAGTGAGGATGGTTTGCCTTGAGGCGCACCAGTGCCCCTATACAATCTGCATAGTTTTACTGGTTGGATGTCCAGACCCAGTGTGCTACATAAGTTGGACCACTGTTCCTGATCAAACAGGGCCCTGCTTTCCAACAGACTACTACTACAGTCTGGTACATTTTAAGAGGATAACGCAGTTTGATCTACTAACCGTGGATTTAGGTTCGGTCCTCGCACATTTGTCATCCCCTTTAAGACCGTTTTGTTTCGTCTGGTGCGACTGGATATTATTATGTGTCGCAGTACCGTGGTCACTATTACTGGTGGACGGTAAGGGTCTTTTCCCAGCGACAGATGCCCTTGGTGCTTCGGCCTCTGTGTCTGGGGCAGTTATGGCAAGAATTGCAAGTTTAACTGGTGTGAATTTTGGTATCCCCGATTTACGTGCGATTGTGCTGTTTTCTGAGTTGGTGGGAGTAGAACGTTTCACCTTTTTCCCTGATACCTCTATGCCATCTGTAGCTTTCGAGGAACTACACAAGGCTGCATCAGGACGGCAACTTGGGCATGGGTTCTTACGCATAAAATCGTAATATACCTTTGGTACCCAGGTGTCACATCTACAATGTACCCATTGCTTGCAAAAGTTGCATTCGAAAGCAGAGTCTACTTGCTCGACAACAGAATCGCAGACCTTGCAATCGTCTGCCTTTTTGGAGAACGTTTTTGTCGTCTTGCGACGTCGTGAACGTTTCTTATTGGCCTTCCTGTTTGTTTCATGGCCTACCATGGAGATGGGTGTTATACTATTCTCACTTTGTGCAGATTTACCACTCGGCTGTATTAACCTAGTCGTGTTAACAGGGATGGAGCTACATCCGCTGAGTTGACTTTTCACAGTTTCACTGTAGGACTGTGGCGACATGGTCAATCTGTCCACGCAAGGAACATTTACCCTGGTCTTCAAGACCAGTATGCGAGAGTCCATCACATTCACCTGTTTGCCTAATTTGGCTGAAGCCCTGGTGACTATGGTGTACAGTCTCCCATTACTTATCTTAGGGTGAGAATCTAGTCACATTACTCCTAAAATAATACCGATGATTAAATAATAAGAGACAGTGGAGTTTTGTTCAATAGACTGACAGCAAAAGACAACAGCAAGCACAGAACAGAAAGATAAAGTATATAAGTAAAAGCTTTTGACTTTACCTGTAACTTTCGGGTTATTCGGCTTCACGACAATCACGTAACAGACAAATAAGTCCTGTATATTTGAAAGAGTGAGGGGATGTCGCTACAGAAGTAGCACCTGAAGCTTAGGCAGTAGTTCGAGACAGTGGGAAGTACCAAACACAGGCTCGGTGAAGAAGAAATGGTTGAATAAAATTTGCCGGATAGGAAGATCAGGTTTCCCAAACGAATTATTCACAAAAGTGGAAATTTCATGTTAGAGAGGAAAATGCACGTCGTATTCGAAGCGTGAGCTCGTATGACAACTCTTCGATGTCTCCTGCGAGAAATATACAACGACCTTTTGTTGAATGTCAATTGTGAAGCGTTCACGGGGACATTTCTTGAAACAATGAAACTATTCAAGAATGGTCATCTGAAGCATTCAGATTAACTTTAATGGCGGATAATGCTTTTACTCATGTTTAGTAGAAACCTGGAAAACCTGTGAAAGTTTTAAATACCCAACAGAGTAAACAACACTATTAGAGGTCATACTTCAATAGATTTAAACAAAAAGAATACAGAAAACCGTATGCAGTATATTGATGGAGGTTTTCTATAGCCCAAGTTTTGAGCAGGCCACCAATTGCGTCCAGCGTTTCCTTCACAGTGTATCCTATTATCTAACCTCATTTTGGCGTGTACCACTGTAACGACAGAAGACGAAGGCCAGGCAACAGATCGTCCATTGCAGAAATCAACAGATATTTATATACTTTTATGTACATTATTATTATTAAATGTTATTGTTAGCAGAGAAACAGCATCTCCTGATTGGTCGTTTCCTCGCTGAGAGTTATTCTGCCATCTCTTTGTTCCCGTTTTTTTAAGGTCAGACCATATATGGACAAACCCTATCCGCCCACGCAAAGTCTGCTGTGATTGTTTTTTGAGTAGGTCTTTATTCTTGTTTTTTCTCATGACCAAGATTTGGGACGCAAACATTGACGTAAGTTGCTGTCTACCAATTTTGGCTACCAGACAGCTGTCACCACACCACCTCATTTAAAACTTCACTGTCAGAAATTTGTCTCAACTAACTTAAGGAATGGATGCATGGAACTAGTTACTTTCTACCTAGTGTTCTGTCAAGGGAGACTTGAATTCATTGATTTGTCGGCATTTTTGCACTCACAGGAATCTACTGACTGTTTGAAAAACCAACTTAGTTCCTCCAACTTGGTATTTAAATAGTATTTAAATAGTTTTGCAAACACAATGAGGCATACTTTTCCCTATTTTATTATCTAAATCACAACGTTTTAGAATACTACTTCCGTTATATTTTGTTAATCGCGACAGATAGACTGTACGATAGACAGCTAATCAATATTATGTAACACTTTTGTCGCGACTATTGGTTAATTTAATGTAACTCACACCAAGTGATGTCACTTTGAGTGTCCTTTGTTTTCTGTCACTCTATTTAATACATGTTATTAATTAACTGTTCATTTTGTCTGTTCCCTCAATACTGTTCGGTACGTTTTTTGTCCTTTATGGAATGACAATGGATTTGTATATTTTTCTTGGTGTAATTGTACGATTTATTTTATGTTTTAGAAACAGATTAAGTTTAAGTCAAGTCATTCTGTTTTTAACTATAGTTAAGCCAAGACTCTGTATCGTAAGTACTGAAAAAGGACTAAATCTGTAGGCAAAAATAATCCTACAAAGTTTCGAACAGTAATGGCAGACGAAAATTATGAAACTATGCCGACGTTAACTCCACAGTTAGAAAAGAGTAATGAAGCGGATTTCCCTGAAAGCAACGAGTATAAATCACGCTATATGATAGAATTGGAGCTAGCGAAAATGCGCATAGTCCAAAAAGAGAAAGAAATTGAATTAGAAAGATTACGACAAGGTAGTCGCGATTGTTCTTGTCACAATAAGTCACCTTACAAACCTTCTACTTCTCATAAAGTCACTGTATCTCCTAACGATAAGTTCGCCAGAGCCATATCTAAGTTTCTGGGCATGCTTAAAAGATCTCAATATTTTAAGAGGGATACCGATGAACTTGAGTGTTGGATCAATGAAAAACTGCAAACATATGCAAATGAGGATTTTAAAGAACTCAGTAATCTTCAGCCGAAAAAACAGAAACATCAAGCGTTTGAGTTTGAAGTAACAGTTCATGCTGAAACAATGTCAGGTCTGCATTCTGCGAGAGAAGCAATGATTGGTCAGGGACACTACGCAACAGAGATTATCAAAAACCGTCTTGATGAATTGCATACCCTGTGGGAAAGTCTTATGGCTATTTTCAGAGAAAAATCACGTCTTTTTAATCTAACGCTTAAATTTGTCCAGTTTTTGCGCCAAGTCGACGAGATACTTCCCTGGATTTGTGAAAAAGAAACTTACGTAACATCAGAGGATTTCGGTCAAGACTTGAAACATGTTGAGATACTTCAAAAAAAGTTTGATGAGTTTACAGAGGATCTCGAGTATCAAGAAAGTCGTGCCGAAGACATCTATTGGAAGGCAGATGAACTTCTAAAAGAGGAATTCCCTGAGGATGCCCTAGTCATAGAAAAGTCCAGAGAGGTCCGTGAAGCTCCAGAACGTCTGAAGGATCTGACTAGAAAACGACAAGAAAAGCTCCTGGAAGCCTATGAGATACAGCGCTTCTTTAGAGACACAGATAAAGCTATATCGTGGGTGAATGAAAAGTCCATTTCCTTATCCATTGAGGACTGTGGTCGTGATCTTGCCTCAGTCCAAGCCTTACAGAGGAAGCATGAAGCATTAGAAAGGGATTTGACTGCGCCAGATGAAAAGATTGTTCAACTTGGAGACGATGCTAAGGCGCTTGCACAGAAGCATCCTGATTCGCAAGACACAATACAAGGCAAGTATGACGCCTTGATTACTGCATGGGATAAGCTGAAAAGTCAGGCTGTAGATAGGAGAGGTAAACTGGAAGAGTCATTCAAGATGCACCGCTTTTTGGCTGAGTGGATAGACATGAGTATCTGGATGAATGACATGAAAACGTTAATATCGGCGGATGATTTGGCAAAGGATGTAGCTGGTGCTGAAGCCCAAGTAGAGCGACATAAGGAATACACCGCTGAGATAAATTCTGGAGTTGACAGTTTCGATACATGCATGCAAGAAGGTCAGGCATTACTAAGTGTTGGCCATCCTTGTAGTGGAGACATAGCTGCTACACTTTCCACCCTTGAAAGAGAGAGAGCCTCCCTGATGCAGTTGTGTGAGGAAAGACGTGAACAGCTAGAACAGTGTATGGGCCTTCAATATTTTTACCGCGACGCTGAACAGTCGGAATCTTGGATTGGTAAGCAAGAGGCCCTCTTAGAAATAAGAGATGTGGGAGACTCACTCGATTCTGTGGAAGCACTCATAAGGAAACATGAAGACTTCGAAAAGTCACTTTTAGCACAAGAAGAAAAGATGCGACAACTTAATGAATTCGCTGCAAAATTAATCGAATCAAACCACTATGCGGCTGCACAGGTTCATGAGATTCAGGAAGGTCTTCAAAATAGACGAAATGCATTAAAGGAGAAAGCCCAGAACCGCCGTCAGCGTCTTGAAGATTCTCACCGTTACAAAATGTTCGATAGAGATGCAGATGAAATGCAGTCATGGATATCAGGAAAACTTAAAAATGCACTTGATAAAAGTTACAAAGACCCAACGAATTTGCAAACAAAGGTGCAGAAGCATCAGAATTTCGAGGCAGAAATATATGTATTTGTCTTAGTGCGAACATCAAAAAGGATTTCAGATGTCGTGTTATGTAGCTAGGAATTTCATAAATCAAGAGTGATTCTTAGCCATATGACTTGAAGAATATCAATCTTGATGGCATGTTGGATGGTTGTTAACAGTTGGTAAGAGAGACCCCTTGACAAAGGGGCCAAGTTTGTCTGTTGTACGTTCCTTGACTACACATCTGCTTTCGAGTCTGTACCTAGAGGCCTATTGTTAAACAAGCTTAGCCTTGCACAAACTGAGCCCTGGGCTATCAACTGGCTACACTCTTACTTCTCTAATAGGATGCAGTACACGGTATATTATGGTGTATCTTCCTCTCCTTTGCTTACTGAAGCTGGAGTTCCTCAGGGTGCTGTTCTTTCTCCGTTTCCCTTTTCCTTCTTCTTACATGAGAGACCTGTCTGTATCGTTTCCCATTAAGTCTCAGTCAGACTGTTTCAAATTAAATAGCTTCCTGTCGGACATTAGTCAGTGGTCCAAAATAAATGGTCTCATGCTGAATCCTTCAAAATGCCAGACTATTGACTTCTCCCTTAGGCATAAACGAGATCTACAAACACTAGTAAGTTCTCATGAAGCCTACTGCATTGAGGAGACTAAAATTGAAACTAAGTCTAATGCAAAATAACTCGGTCTAGTTCTACCTTCCGACCTTACTTGGACATCTCATATCCAAACGATTTCTAAGAAAGTGTTCTTTCTTACCTACTACATTAAGAAACTTAGACAATCTGGAATCACCCAGCCTCTACTTTCACAATTTGTCAACTGTTGTATCTTACCTATTCTACTTTACTGCTCCCCGTTAGTCTTTCCTGGTCTACTGAAAATGAACTATACCATCCTGAGAAGGACTAGTGGTGTAAAACTCAGTCGGCTCGTCACTACTTTAGTTGATAGGCATCTGAATACATGCGGAAAATGGTCAAAAACCGTACTGTCCGACCCCCAACACCCCTTCTATTCCCAACTCTCGCCTTGTATCTCATCAAGTAAAACCATAAATCAGTATAAAATAATCTATGCTCGTACAACCAAGTACAGGAACTCAACGATACCATACTTGGCCCGTGTTCTAAGCGACAGAGACAATGTTAGGCGTGAAACCTATGACTTGCTTTGTTATTAACAACATAATTTTAAGCTTTTTTATTTCTCTCTTATTTTGTATTCTACAGTGAACTCCTTCTTAAACATACTTAGCTACCTAAATTATTAACATTGGCTTACTTTTTTTGTACTTTACTGTATTCTTTTGTGTATCTACTGGTTCCGACTATATTAGCACTAAGAGTAGTACAAAATTGTCCTGTCATTAATGGTCATGTAATTATTAGTTTTTGTGGTTGTTTTTTCTTATTTTCTATACTTTTCGGCAATATTAAACTGACAATCATTGTTTGTGAACGCCACAGTCACCACCTTAAAAAATTTGTATTATTCAGGATTACTCACACTACCACTGCAAACACTGCATTAGACCTGACAATAAAAAACAAAACAACAAACCCTGAAATGTTATTTTATGATTGTTTAGAGTTGTTTCACCCAAATTAACTGATATTCTTGGCGATAAACATTCTTAAATATCATTTCATAACTTCTTGTATGACTATAGATTACTGTCACCATGCATAATCATATCATAGCTTCCACTACCCAGTACTGAGTTATTATTATATGCTGTTTATTTTCCTTTCTACTTCTTGGTACTTTTTCGCATTTATAATTATTTTGTGTTTATCCTGTTTGTTTTTTTGTATTTTTTTGCTGTTGGTGTCTTTAGATTTATCTTCTTTGTTTGTTTCATACTCCTTTTAAATGTTTGTAAAATTAGATGCAAATATTGCAGATATGTGCTGAAAATTCCACACTGTACCACTAGTACTGTTTCTGGAATAAAGCAAATTATTATTATGATGTCAATTTCGCAGTTAGCACAAATGAATTCGTGATTTTCAGTTTACTCAGTTCATGGTAAAATTGCACTGAAACTTTCCTCAGGAAGTAAAATTATTCAGACAACACTCTGTGAGCCGATTGATGTCATTAATCGAAATCAAGATAGTAAACATAAGTGCAGGGTGTTTTCCAGTTCGACACAACTCATATTAACCAGTTTTGGTTGTTAGGTGAATTGATTGATTTGAACAGTGAATGGCTCGTTCACTCCTTCAGAGATGAAAGCGTCAGGGATGCGTCAGTTCGACTGAGCGCGGAGTATTGACCCAGTTAAGTTGAATTGACTGGTAGCCAAGTACTCAGATCACTGAATCACTAGTATATAGAACTAGGTTGTGTCTCTGGAGAATCCACAGTCAAGTGTATCTGTAACCTCGAGATTACACATTGCCAGTAAAAATCTCAGGCAGTTTCTAGTACATTGATTGCAGCCTTGCAAAGACCAACGCTTCAAGCCACCAGCACAAGGAAACTAGTGAACTTTCATACTCCACCCTGCTTGATAAGGAAATAAGTCTGCGTCACTGACTGATTTATCATGGAATTATTCAGAAAAAAGGCGAACCACTCAATAAACACGAGGTTGAAACACACATACGCTGATTTATCATACACAGAATCGAGAATTTCACATACATATACAGCCAACCACCTTATCACTGACATGTATTATAAACTGACATTTCATTTCACTTTCATATCAATGGGGTTATTATGTTGACAACATGTTGACAAGGCCAATAACTGCTGTGGCTGCTGAACGTCTTTGGTCTATGGATTCAGGCGATTTTCATGATTTTTCATTTAGAATGAGGGAGTTTCACTGTCGAATGTTACTGTAAGTCACGAGTATTTCATTTATATTTATCAAGTGAGTTAACACTGTAGAGATTGAGGGAAATCAAACCAGATAATAATAGAAGGTTGAATGAGATTTCAAATTGATTTAGGAGCATGTTAATAACCGTAATTGACAACTAGGTGCATGATTTACTATGTTGTTACTTTTCTGAAACATTTTATCCGCCTTTCGGTTTGGCGATTTCACTGCAATGGAGATTCCAAATGACTGTAGATTCGTGGCGCATCAATTGTGATTTCCATCTTGTTGAGTACCCGAGTGAAGTAAATCGATTTGTATGAAATTGGGAGTAGTCGTGGACATGACTGCTAGATGAAATCTAGTTGCACATTAATGTACAGTTGGTATATTCCAATTTCGCGAGAGCACGACAAACCAGCTCTATCGATTCAACTGTATCCATCGTCAGGGAATCAACGTGTTTCTAAAACTTATGAAAACGATTACGTCATCGTTGAATCGCTTCATAAGTGAGCAGAGGCTAAATAATTCGGACCTAGAAAATAGTTAATATGGAATTGAATTTCAGGGTGTCATTAGTGCTTCGGTAACCTAATAATGCACATCCATCCTGTTGGCTAAGAGTGTGTCACGTACCTCGAGTTATTAGGGACATAATTCACAGGTGAATTACGGAATATCAAGTGAGATTCCGTTGTTCCGAAACTGCTCGGTATCTTGCTGAGAAGTGAAACAATCACATTCACACACAGATAAACCGTCCACACGCACTCAATTGTAGGCATACAGTGAATATATGTGTGAAACTTGGGCACTGTGGTAGTATGTAATTCCAAATAAATTTGTTTATTAGATCTATCACACATAGAGTGACACAGTATTATTCATTGGATGACAAAGTTTCGGAGATAATTTATTATTTAATTGAATTTTAGATTTCCCCATCGATTGATTGAACCGAAGTGCTTGGTCTCAGGTTGACATGTCGGCCTTTTTGTGCAGATCCAGGTGCATCCAGCTGTCGACGAGTCCCAAATAGGACGAAATGCGCATCTTGGATTCCATTGCTAGTCACCATCCACCAGTTCAGTTATTTATTTATTGTTCATAATCATATCAATTATCATGACTGATATGATTATGAATAATAATAATAATGTTCGAAAATTTGTCATTGCGTAAATAATACTGTTTCATTGTTTGATGTATCAAATAAACAAATTTATGGGTTGACAGTGATTGAAGGATGAAAATCGAATTCGGTGTTGAATCAAATTCGAAATTCGTGAATTCATATTCCATTTAATATTCACCTATTCTGAAGTTAAATTTCACCGGAGCTTCTTTATTATTATTCCCTTGGGTTCCGAGTGGAACACTGGGCTTCAACAACACACATCCACTTTGTTGTATTCCCTGCTGTCCTCTTTCAGATAGGTCAACGACTGACCATAGTCTCTCGTCTCCTCCTCCTCGCCACACAATCTCCTCCATGTCACCCTTGCACTGACGACCCACTCCATGTTCTCGTACATATTTGTTGAGCAATTGGCTCATGGTTGTTTCGTTGCCAGCCAGAGATTCTTATTGCTAGTTCTTTCTGTATGGCCTACTGCGCATCTGATCTTCAGTATAGAGCCAAACAAGACAGCAGTCGACAAAATTCTGAAACTTGTTTGGAATCGTCTTCGTGAAGTGCAGTACGAGTTCCTGACTCGTATAGAAGAACTGTTTGAATTCACATTTATGTTGAAGAGAATTTGAATCTTGTTTATGCTGGATGAGTGTAGAAGATTTTCGAACCTGTTCAAGGTTGATGAAGGAGTATCTTTCATGCCAAAATCTGGCTTTGACATCTTCAGCTTCTTTGAAGCTTGAAATTATTCATGATAACAAAATTGACTTGTTTGGTGTCATTAATCGTAGTCTATATGGTAAGCATATTTGCATGATGCTGTGGGCATCAGGTTCAATCAGCCAGTGGTGTTTGCTAGCCAGGCCAAGATAATGCAAAATCCCGATGGTCGTTCCGCCTACTTACTGCCGGCCACAACGAAAAACGCAGTGAGGCGTTCGAAGTGCATACAGGAGTAAGACAAGCTGGCTGACTATTATTACCAACGATGATATTCTTATTTGTAGTATACTTGGTTATGCGTCAGACTGTTGGGGGGCAAAGAGTCAGGAATATGCTGGATGACCGATGACAAGACTCTAGAAGATCTGCATTTCGCAGAGGATATATGTTTAATGTCACACAAACTCGAAGACTTGCAAGTGAAAACCAACAAACTGCTACAGAGGCAGGCAGTGAAAACAGGACTGCAGGTGAACACAGAGAAGACGGAAGTGATGCAAATAACCAATCAACAGCAACAACAACTAGCACTAATCACCATCTAGGAGAGTGACTTAACAGAAGTTGCGTCTTTCACTCATCTAGGAAGCATCGTTTCAACTACAGGACTTCGGAACGGACGAAGATGTCAAAGTCAGGCAGAATCGGAAAGGCAAAATACGCCTTCATCGACCTGAAACCAGTTTGGAAATCTTCCGCACTCAGTTAGCATAAGGAACGAAATTCGGATTCAGATCAACACCAAAGTCAATTTGGCACTCCTATACCACTCAGAAACCTGCACTGTGTGTCACGAAAAGCATTTCCAATAGGCTAGTGTAGACTTTTATCAACAGCTGGCTGACTCCATACTGAAGAACAAATGGCCGACCGGAAAGAATAAGTAACAAGAAACTATGGCTGGCGACGAACCGACCAATAGTTGATTGCTCAACGAATATGCAGGAGAAAGTGGAGATGGATCGGGCACACACTGAGAAGGCCGCTGAATGACATCGCACACCAGGCCATCGCTCGAGTGGAATCGCAGTGGGAAGTGACGAGTGGGTCGTCGATGTGACGGTGACGTGGAGGAGATCGTGTGAGGAAGAGATGAGAGAGGTTGATCAATCGTGGACCCACCTGGAGAGGACGTTAGAAAACTGAACAAAGTAGAGGTGTGCCGTTGAAGCCCCATGTTCCACTTATAATTCAAGGTAATAATGTTGAACGGAATTCGAATCTTGTTTATGCTGGATGAGTGTAGAAGATTTCCAGACCGGTTTAAGGTTGATGAAGGAGGATCTTTCCATTCCAAATCTAGCTTTGACATCTTCAGCTTCTTTGAAGCTTGAAGTTATTCATGATCACAAAATTGACCTGTTTGGTGGTGCCATTAATCGTAATCTACATGGTAAGCATATTTGCAATGATGCTGTATGCATCAGCTCCAATCAGCCAGTGCTGTTCGCTAGCCAGGTCAGGGGGTGATGCAAAATCCCGATGGTCGTTTCACTTATTTACTGCTGGACACATCATCAGTTTGTCCAGTTTGAATCTGCGCAAAGACACTCACCTTATTTTCATGACAAGTGATTCGTGACATATTACGTTTTCATATTAGTATTCGCGTGGAATGTTGGCCTACACAGAGGGTTTTCTCTATTATATCCGCTGTCCTGGATTCTTAAATGTGTGAATGTTGATATCTGCTTACTCGTTAATACTGGGTGGAACACCTAAAAAAGTTATTGTTTGTGGATAAGTGAGTTTCATTCTGTTTACAACTGCCGTACATGTCCAATTATGGCGATGCTAAAGACGATTCCGGTCATAATTATTAAAGTGCATCTACGTTTTCACGTTATACACGATGTGCTAACGTTGTACCCGATCACAGATGAACAATATTTTATTAAGAAACAAAGACAAGTGAAAACTTGAAAAGATGTATTCTTAACTAAATCGAATTTCGAAAAACGCGAAGACAAATAAAAAGTATATAACCGCCTAAGAAATACATCTGTAATAAAGTAAAACAATATTCAATGATACAATGTCAAACGTTCCACAACCATATGTCAAATCAGTTTCTGTCGGCGTATAACATGCGTACATGAATTAGTTTTATGAGAACCATTTACACATTTGTGTGCAAGATGTCATGATATATTCCATTTGATAATTTATCCTGGAACCAGTTCATATCACCCTCCCCTAATCTTCTGCTTCTCCTTCTTGTCTTTTCTAGATTGAATTGGAATGTAAGACCTTTCACCGGACCTGGAATCCGTCGAAAATGATGAAATTCCGCGTCATAAATGACAAGGCGAATGAGAACTGACATACATATTCAGCTGAAGACACCTGATAAATCATTTGATTGCTAATATGTGTGTAGAAAAATGTTAAGTTATTATGTGTTCCCTCGGATGTTTCATCTTTTCCATTGGCAGGCTGTGAATAGACTACAAAGACATTAGTTTGTTGATTCCCAATTACTGATCCATAAGAAAGAGTCTTCTTTTTCAAACATACCGAATGTTTTAAATTGATAGACGTATTACTTGGGTTGTAATGGAAGCAATTTCAATTTCGCGTCAAATCACAATATTTCGATTTGCACTGTAGAGATTATCGAAGATACCAATACATTGTGGAGGTGTCGACTTGATCTTGAATAAATAAGACGGGAAGTATTCGTTCACATTCACTCATTACTAATCAATTCCCCTCGTCCGCACCATGTACGAGAGTGGCAAAGCTGCCTAGATTGCAACGGGATGAAAAGATAGGAAATTCAAGTACTAGGAATAAGTGGAAGATGATGAAATGGGAATGGACTCAACAAATTGTCAACGGGTGAGTCAGTGATCTACTCCAGTCACCCAGAAGACAATCACATGCACACCGAAGGCGTGGCTATCATGATGTCACCAACGGCAACAAAAGCCCTGATGCAATGGGAAGCGATCTCGCCCAGGATAATAACCGCCAGATTCAACTCCAAAGGAAGGAAAGTGTCAATTATACAATGCTATGCACCCACAAACAACGGAGACCTCGAAAAGAAAGAAGAGTTCTACAGACAACTACAGGCAACAATGGACAATACTCCAGCTGGTGACATCAAAATACTAATGGGAGACATGAACGCCAAACTGGGATCAGACAACACAGGAAGGGAACTCGTCATGGGTAGATAAGCTCTCGGAGAAATGAATGAAAACGGAGAACTCTTCGCCGACTATTGCGCCTTCAATGAACTAGTGATTGGTGGCAGCGTATATAAACACAAGGATATCCACAAGGCTGTATGGGTGTCACCAGGTGGGCGAACCGAAAATCAAATTGACTTCATCTCAATGCTGCTCAAGGAAGTAGAGACGCAGCTTACTGGACACAAAAGGAGGAAGAGGAGCAAACGTTGGCTCAGACCACTATCTCGTACAAGGGACAATCCAAATCAAATTAAAAGCTTTCAGAGAAACAGGAGCTGCAGATAGACCACAAGCCAAGTTCAACACTCAAAAACTGAAGGGCCAGGATACAAAGGACATCTTCACTGCAAACATAAGGAAGAAGCCGAGACACAAACCAACACTAGCGAAGAGGTCAGCGTCGAAAAGCACTGGAACAACTTGAAAACTGTGTGGAGTCAAACCTGCATGGAAGTTCTAGGCAGGAAGAAGAGACAGAACAAACAGTGGCTCACTACGGACACTTGGAGACTAATAGAAGAAAGGAGGATGGTGAAACAAAAGATCATCCAGTGCATCGACGAGCAACAAAAACAGGATTTGAATGCAAGCTACAAGACATTGAACAGAAGAGTAAATAAGAGTGCCAGCGAAGACAAAAGAAAATATTATGAAGCTATAGCAAGTGAAGCAGAACAAGCTGCAGTGCAGGCAAAGGAGACCTGACGACAATCTACCAAACGACTGGGTACCCATCGGGTAAACGTTCGGCACAAATTAAGCTAGTGAAGGATGAGAGGTGATGTGGCAACTACTTCGCTACTATGGGTGCCACCAACAATTATACACCTCATCCAACAGTTGTACGACAATGCTGCATGCCAAGTAATCCACCACGGGAGACTTACGGAATCCTTCGAAAAAGTAGAGACGAGAGTAAGGCAAGGCTGACTGCCTACTATCTCCATTGATTTTCTTGATTTTAGTAGAATGGATATTGTGACAGACAGTCAGCGGGTAGCGCAGAAACGGGCATAAAATGGACACACACAAAGACAAACTTGGAGGATTTGGACTTCACCTACGGTATATGTCTGATTTCTCACAAACTGGAAGATATGCAAGTGAAAAGCAACAAGTTGGCGATAGAAGAAGCATCCAGAGAAGATAGGACTTCAAGTGAACATAGAGAAAACAGAGGTGATGAAGATTATTGGACAACAACAACAGTAACAGCAACAACAACAGACAACAATCAGCATAAATGGAAGGAGCCTAAAAGAAACGACTTCCTTTACTTACCTACATACCGACCTACTCACATAGCTGGGAAGCATCGTTTCAACTACAGGGGGAACTGACGAGGATATCGAAGCAAGGATCGGGAAAGCAAGGCAATGTTTCATTTCTCTCAAGTCTGTGTGGACGTCAACAGCACTCAGCATCAAAAATAAGATCCGGTGATTCAACTCCAATATGAAGTTGGTGCTGCTTTACGGATCAGAGACAATGCGTCACGAGGAGAACCTGAAACAAACTACAGACCTTCACCAACAGCTGTCTTCGCTCAGTACTACTCGAGATCAGATGGCTGGTCAGAAAAGATCAGCAACTGTGAGGGATCACTGGGAGCGAACAAACCAGGAACCAATTGTGAAACAAATATGCAGGAAGAAATGGAGATGGATTGGCTATACTCTGTGGAAACCATGAAGACGCCTCACTAGACAAGCTCTCGAGTGTAACGCGAAAGGGAAGCGGCGAGTTGGTCGCAAGTGTGTGGGTGACTTGGAGGAGGTCATGTTAAGAGGAGATGAAAAAGTGTGGGCAGACTTTGAGCCAGGTGAAGACTCTAGCAGAGAACCGAACTCAACAATAATAATAGAGGAACTTGCTGTCAATCTCGACGCTTTATTGTCTTTCTCACTACGTGAGTGACTGTCTATAAGGAGATAAGTACATATGAAATCACGAATTTCACAGGGATTAAATTTTATTGGAACAAAATCATACAAATCATGGAGGATTCTCTCTTGAGTTCTGTCACTTTCAGAACAACAAAGAATACTTGCAGTTTATGATATCGTCCACTGCTATGAGGGATGAACACCGATAGATTTTAAGCAGCTGTACGTACGTTTCTAATTAAAATTGTCAGGAGATATGCAAACTGTGAAATATTTTCAAGAGATCCCTGTTGGATATTTTTCTTTGCCTTATTACATAAAAGTGGATATTACGGAGATCATAGACACTTGATGAATTTTCAATAGATATTTACGATTTGTTCACTTATTTGCTCTGAATGAAAATTAGTCGGAACTCATGTATAATAAGGCGTGTTTTAATTCACAGTTGTAACCAGTTTACTCCGATACTGAAGCGAGTCTCTGTGCTATTGCAGTTTATTGATGAACATCGGACATTTCTACAAAACAGTCGAAGGACGTAATTAATCGGAAATATCGCCTAGTTTTCTGATTCAAACTGTCGCATATGAAGTTAACAATCTATTCCGGTTACCCAAATGACCATCAGGAGAACACCAGGGGGGGGGTGACTATCATAATATCAACAACAGCAGCCGAGGCTCTAATGCTAATGAGGAGCATTCTCCTCTTGCAGGATTATGACAATAGGATTCAACTCAAAAGGAAGGAGTGAAGGTTATAATCATCCAATGTTCTGCAAAGCGCTACAAAAACAACGCGAAACAATAGAAGGAAGATTTCTATTGACACCTGCAAACAGTAATGCATAGCATACCGGATGGCGACATCAAAATCCGAATAAGTGCTATGACTGTTAAACTCGAAGCAAGCAAGACAACTCATAAATGGTTAAGAAGTTCCGGCAAAATAAATGAGGAAGGCACAGATTTTTTTACATTCAGTGATTTAGTGATCAGAGGCACAAGCATATACACAAGGAGATATTGTTTTCCCTTCATGGACACGTCACATAAACCTCATTCATAGTTATTATGTTAATCTCACGAAGTTGGAGAAGTAGCCTGCTTGACACAAAATCGGGGAGAGAGGAGCAGATGTGGGACCAAACCGCTATCCAGTGTATTGGACCTTCAAAGTAAAGTTGAAAGTACCTAAAGCAGGTGGAGATAGACCATAATTAATGTTTTACACCTGAAAGCTGAAGGACGAAACCACAAAGGACAATATTCACTGCATCCGTCAGAGAAAAGTTGGATATATATGTCGCTAATGTAGAACAAATTTGAAGGTCTGCATGCAAAAGTCAACAGCCTAGTGGAAGAGGCGGAGAAAGCACATCCTCACTACTCTGACATCAGTTTGGAACTCAACCGCACTCAAAGTAAGGAAGAGGATCAGGATATTCAAAGCTGATATCAAGTCAGTGATTCTATATAGTTGAGATACATGGGGTGCGCATTACATAACGGACTTCCAACGGGATAATTAACGGACTTATCCTCTATTGTCTCCACTTCTACTGCTGTGAATGCAAAGATACATTTTCTTGATGAATCCATTAAGAATGATGATATGTAGTCAGGTATTTCACATGTTTATGGTGAGATTGGATCAAAGTAGTCTAGATATTACACTCACACAACACCATTGGTCATGTGTACGTATAATATGCTTGCACTTTTACGGATACTGTTAAATATGCCTTCCGTCTCACGTCATTGTGTGTTCAGGTTTAAGTAAAGCGGACTAGGAGAAACAGATAGGAGTGGTATGATTTTATATTGGCAGTCATGTGGTGTCCGCTATCAGCGCATCTAAGTACAGCATTGACGTCCCTATTCTATCAACCCAATATATGTGGCGAAACATAAATAATTAAGTCCGAAATGGTTTTGAAAGATGTTTTGACAAATGTATGTACATCGCAACACGAAATCTCTCAAAAGCCACAATGGATCATACTGACCCTACTAGTTCATGGATGTCGGGAGTGGACAGAAACATTTCAAAAGTCCCCGCCACGTTATATTGGCTCCCAACTCAACGGCTATCATATATTCAAGGGTTCACTTACTATGGTAACCACAGAACTCACACGGTCTTTGAATTTTAAAATATTCGAAAGCCTCAGATCCATCGAATCTTGTGAGTAAATTCGAGACAATCACCAGATATGTGTTCAATCATACGTTTATTTAATTAGTGACAGTTGCAGGCTATTGTGTTTTTAAAACAGAAATGTCTCCCGGTTTTGTTCGAGATAAATCAAACATGAAAAAACGCCATGCTGACTGCAGTTAGGAAGTTGCATTGAATGATTTTTTCTTTTAGTGAAGGTTGTAATTCATGTTAAGAAATTTGTCTGATATTGGGCTAGTGGTCGCGCTATACCGTGAATTTGCAGAAAACGGAAATGATGCACTGACCATTGAATCTAGTCACAGTGGCTGAATAATCTTCGAACTTGCGTTACCATAACCGGACGCTCCAGTGTTTGAGCAATTGTAGTGGGTACATAATGTTGAAGAGCCGCAAAGAAGGACGAAACAGTAGTCTATTACTCCCTGCCAGGTCTTCCAATGGTTCTCTGACTGACGTCAGCTCATGACGAAATCTTGTAACCAATAAACTTAAATCCCTGCACAACCGATACTTGAGAAGTCGTAATTTATACTTCCAAGAGAACTAAACAGTTTTAATGAACAAGAAAATAAACTCACTTGAAGGATTATCTGGGATGGTGAATATTCATGCCTATATTGTTATTATCATTATTGTTACTGGTCGTTCGTTGATTTCCTAGTGAATCATAACACTACCGAAGTACATCTCCAGTGTATTGTGTTCCCCATCATGTTTGTCATTTGGCTCCACGACTACTCAAAATCTTTCACTTCCTCTTCATGTGATCTTTTCCAGGTCATCTTGGGTTGGACAACCAACCAATCACTTCTCACTTGGATGGATTCAAGACGACGGACGGAATGGTGTGTGGTCGATGTCACTGAACGAGTCCTCAGTGTACGTAGATTCTCTTTGTCTTTCCCTGGGCATAATTGGTTGGGAAACAGGTTGTTGGTTCGCTCGATGTCTGACAGTATTCCTTTTCACTAATGACTTTCTTCTGGTCATCATGTTTCTGTGTCAATGAAATTCGGTTATCTTATACATATGCGTATATATGACAAGACGTTAGTTTTTCCTAAACTTGTAACAGGATTCGATTAGGGTACCTTTGAAACTTTCTGGCTCATGCTTGAACGAGGTAATTAAGTCGTTTGTCGGGCAAATAGGTTTTCAAACTGAACATCAGTCTCTAAGCGACTAACCTGACTACTCCTGTCACAGAATATCAAACTGGGAGATAAAGCCTCAAGTTGTGTCTTATATGAGCATACAGAGGAAAAGTTAAAACCGAACCGGTTGCAGTCGATTAGATTCGATCATTCCTGTTTCTAGTCCTTGGGGTAATATTATCAATTTCTTGTTTAAGAAGCGATTCGTTCTTCATAAAACTGAATTCCTTGAAACATGTACGTCGGAACTAGAGAGAAATGTTGCTCAAAGATTCTAATTACATGATGAACATCCTCATAACTTGACGGATTTATTTATTGACTACACTGAAGAAATTACAAAAAACGTGAGTAAAGTGGCAACCAAATGCGTAAAAAGTGCAGTCTTAGCCCATTTAGTAGATTTTGGACACACCGCAAAGCAAAACCAGGAGTTCTTGGTTATCTACCGCACTTCTGGTAGTCTATATAGAGGAGCTCGACTACGTCTTTTATAGTTGAAGCCTTAGAAATGAATACCAGGTGAAGGTGTATGCAGAAGAAGTGTCTCCAACTGCAGTGTTTACCTTTGCCTACAATAAGAGGGTTTACAAATCCTCCATAAACATTGACACTTTAAATTCCCATTACAACTTTTCTTCTTCCTTTTCCATTGCTTTATTGATAAAAGTTCATTTCTGAACTTCTACGACTTAATGACCTTTCTTATGATTTCAATTACCTTACTTAGGTCGACACAGTGGTTTTTTAACTTGTTCTAACTTACCATATTTACAAAATCCTGTTCATTTCACTTCATTAAATGCATTATTATGTGATATTATTTGATAATCATTCACTAATAGTGCCTTTAAGTTTGCACCTCATCATCATTGTTATTACACTATCGCCATTAATATTGTTGTTATTTGTCACCCTTGAACTTACATCTAGTCTACCCCAATTCTTTGGTTATTTTTCTGTAGTAATAGGGGATGACATAAGGAGGAGCGTATGAAAGTGATACTAGTGAATTAATTATTAAAGTAAAAGCAAATTTTCAAGTGTTGGTTTGTAGGGATTTGATTGGTTACAGGATTTCATCATGAGCTGACATCAGTTAGAGAACCATTGGAAAACCTGGGAGTACTGGACAGCTGTTTCGTCCTAGTTTGGGACTCTTCAGCAGTACGCACCCACCGGGATTCGAACCCAGGACCTTCTGGTTACAAGGCGAGCTCGTATACCATTAAGCCACTGGGACCCGATCCAATGGTCCATGAATTCTAACTTCTGCCAATTCACGACATAGCGCGACCCCTAGCCAATGTCTTCGGCGAGTATTTGTCCTCACGCCCAACCTGCTGCACCCTACTGGTCACGACTTCTCACTAGAACCCCAGGTGACTACCCACCTGAATAGGGCAAGTCGCTAGTGAGCATCTCATTGATTTTCAAGTGTTGGTTTGTAGGGATTTGATTGGTTACAGGATTTCATCATGAGCTGACATCAGTTAGAGAACCATTGGAAAACCTGGGAGTACTGGACAGCTGTTTCGTCCTAGTTTGGGACTCTTCAGCAGTACGCACTCACCGGGATTCGAACCCAGGACCTTCTGGTTGCAAGGCGAGCTCGCATACCATTAAGCCACTGGGACCCGATCCAATGGTCCATGAATTCTAACTTCTGCCAATTCACGACATAGCGCGACCCCTAGCCAATGTCTTCGGCGAGCAAAGCAAATTATAAGTGAAATTTTAAAAATTTGCAGGGAGCGACTATTGAAGAGGTTAAGACCTAGGAAGAATAATAGATTGGACAACCATTCACTGTATGCAGAGTTTGGGGTTGTGTTGACGAATTGCCAGCACCTCCGCCATACATAAAAGCTGAAACCTGACTCCTTTTGTACCATTTGGTCTCATTTTGTAGATGATCTTGAAAGACGGCTCTGGTGAAGCTAAGTGGCTTGGCTCGAGCACTTGATGAACTCAAGCCACCTAGCTACACCACAGTCGTCTTTCAAGATCATATAAAAGGTGAGGTCAAATGGTACAAAGGGCGTGAGGTTTTGGCTTTTGTGTATGGTGGAGGTGCTGGCAATTCGTCAACACAAATCCAAACTCTGTATGCAGAAAATGTTTGTCCAGTCTCTTATTCTACCTTTTTCTTAACCTCTTCACTAATCGCTCCATGCAATTTTTTTTTAAATCTTACTTATACTTTGCTTTTACTATAATCATTAATTCAAAAATATCACTTTCATACGTTCCTTTTGTACGTTTTCTCACTCTCTTCACAATGGTTAAATTGACACTCAACTACCACTTTTATTTTCAATCAATAACAGTTTAACCTTATCAAATTTCTAACTTTGTGCCGTTGAGTAACACGTAATTTGAAACTTTTATTTTTACTTTTGAAGCCACTTCTGAGTAATTATATCAATGATGTCATCCCCTATTGTAACAACAGAAGACAAGGACCAGGCAACAGAACGTTTATTTCGGAAAATCAACACGTATTTATAGATTTTGATGTACATTATTGTAGGTTAATGTCAGTAGAAAATACAGTCTGTTGATTGGTTGTTTCTCACGCAAAGTTAACCTTGCATATCTTGTGGCTGTGTCAGTTCAACTACATGTTAACTGTATCCGCCTGACAACCTTGACCTTTGACCTTAATTACTGTCAACCAATTTGGCTAGCGACCATCTTTCACCACACTATTACTACTAAAAAAATAAACAAAGAAATGAGATAGAATATATGTTAGTTCAAGGGTTCTAAATAACGACAGTATCAATGGCGATGGTGTAATAACATCGATTACGTGGTGTAGACTTGAAAGTACTATTAGTGAACGATTTTGAGATAATATCACATAATAATGAATTTAGTGAAGTGAAATGAACAGGATTTTGTAAGTATGGTAGGTTAGAACAAGTTAGAAAACCATTGTGTCGACCTAAGCAAGGTAGTTGAAATCATAAGAAATGTTATGAAGTCATACAAGGTCAGATTTATTATCTTATATTATTGTTCCCTTGGGTTCCTAGTGGAACATAGGGCTTCAGCTGCACGTCTCCATTATAGGTAAATTTTGTTTTGATAAAGTCTCACAGTGTTATACAGTAATGTTTACTGATGACGTTTCGAGCACAATTTATTGCTCATAATCATGATCATGAGCATTATGATTATGGAATTACACTCTGCCACAGTGCACAAGTTTTATTCTTATATCAATGCACGTCTCCACTTGTTTCTGTCTTCTGCTGTACTTTTCACCCGCATCCATGTTAATCCATACTGTTTCAGCTCCTCTTCACACGATCTCCTCCATGTCACCCTTGCACCGACGAACAACTCGCCGCTTCCTTTTCGGGTTACACTCGACGGCCTGATGCGCGATTTCGTCTAGTGGCCTCCTCAGAGAGTGTCCAATCCATCTCCACTTTTTTCTGCATATTTGTTTGGCGATTGGTTCTTGCTTTGTTTGTTCTCATTGTTTCTTTCTGGTGATTCTTTCCAGCTATCTGATATTCAGTATGGAACGAAGACAGCTTTCGATAAAGGTCTGCAACTTTTTGGAAATATTCTTTGTGACCCGCCAAGTTTCTGATCCGAATAGAAGAACTGACTGACTTGACGTTTGTATTGAAAATCCGAATTTTGTTGTTGATACTGAGTGACGAAGATTTCAAGATTGGCTTGGCTCGAGCACTTGGTGAACTCAAGCCACTTAACTACACCACAGTCATCTTTCAAGATGATCTAAAAGGTGAGGTCAAATGGTTTCGGGTTTTGTGTATGGCGGAGGCGCTGGCAATTCGTCAACACAATCCCAAACTCTGTATACAGAAGACGTTTATCCAGTCTCTTATTCTACCTTGGTCTTAACCTCTCCACTAGTCGTTCCCTATGAAAAATTTTTAATTCTTCTAAAATTTTCTATTTTTCTGTAGTATTCATATTGTCTCACACACCAATGATTACACTCACACTCGAAATTTGCACTTTTGCTCACTGTCGTTAAAAGATTTATCTCATGCTCTCACTGACAATGCTATATTTAAAACCATAATATTAAAAAACACCAACTGAAAACTTCGCAGAATTAGTTTGCAGTGATTCAGGCTGGAATGATATAATTTAGAGAAGCATTGAGAACTAGGGAGTACTGGATAGCTGTTTCGTCCTAGTTTGGGACTCATTTGCAGTACTCACCCTCTTTGGATTTCGATGTTCGCTAGTGACTGGCTACATAACTAAGATGTTGTAGGAAGTTCTAGGAAGAAGTCGTTATCAGTGGGGTTCATCTAGTCGGGATTGAGGATGGAGTCCCACCGATGACACTGTCTGTTGTTCACGCTATAATCACGAGTTGGGCTGACCATTGAATCGGGTCAAAGTGGATGTGATTGAATGAGAAACGAGCTTGTATTGTAACCGGGAGGTCCAAGGTTTTTAAAACCTATTAGGGGCGAACTACGGATGGATCCCAAACTAGGCCGACGAAACAGCTGTCCAGTGTTCCCTGGTTCTCTAACTGATATCAATCCGTGGTTGAAACCTGTAAATGAATACTATCGCATCCCATCTTGTACTTGTTCCAGAATACACATTTCCGAAATATGAATCTAATTTGCTTTTACTCGCTGGCTATTGTATGATAAAAATTAGTGAATTTATAACTAACTGTAGAGCCTGAGGAAGGAAGAATTTATTGAAATCAAAATTGTTCACTCCAACTATTTTAGGCTTCCACTTATTATTAATGAATTTATGAAAACGTTCTACACTGCATGTGTATAAATTATTACTGTTTGTCTCGTGAAAAGAATCCGCTGATCTAATGATGAATGTTACCTTCCAAAATTGATTTTTTTCTTGAGGAAAACAACCAATTCATCATTGTAATTTGCCTACACAAAGAGTGGAATAACAGAGATGACAAGGAATTCTCTCCTCTTCACAGACCTTCTAAAATAAGACTTATCATGCCTCCGTAAAGATTTGGTGTCAATATGTTACAGACAGATGGAGTTGTATTCACATCACGTGTTAAATGAGGTAATGCAGACGTATATTATTAAGCTTTTTATATTTAAACAAAGCGTCTCAGGCAGTCACGAGACTGTGAGTGTCATTTGAATGTATAACACTACGAAAACAAAATTGTCTGGGCCAAACGAATCACAACAACAATGAGGATGATGATAACGATGATGATGTTGATGGCGATATGGAATGCAGTAGAATCTTATTTTGATTACTACTTTCACATCAAAATATCAAACAATTCGAGGGGGGCATATTGTCAGCAAAATGAGATCAAAAGCTCTGCCTACACGAAAACACGCTCTCCTCAGACGTGACGACATCAAACTGTCATTTCACAGAGTAACCTTGAATTTGTTTTGACTAAAAAATATCACAATAACAAAAGAAAAACAACAACACATAAGTAATTGGTAAAATTTAACAGCACACCTAATTTAAAACTGAGGTACTAAAATTAGAAATTAGAACGAAGATGAGGTACAAATATTGAGGATCAACTTGTTGGGAGTTATACTGATCAGGCAAATTAGTTGAAATATACCTGTTTAAATACTCCTATATTTAAACTGCGTATTTGGTGCATGTGGTGCAGCTATAGTCACCTAAAGAGGTGTATTAGTCTTCCCTCAAGTGGATTGTGCACACTCTGGAAGTCTGTCTAAGCTTCCTATTTAATAACAGTAGAAGTTATGCAAGTGATTTATAGTACAAGAAACTGGATGAATAATAAGTCAGTGTGTGTTATTGGGGTACAGTAGGTGGTGTATGTGAAGACAAATATACTTTCCGGCGATAAGAGTCCTTAACAAGGACGGAACAGCAGTCCAGTACACCCTAGAGGGTTTCCAATGGTTCTCTAAATGATGTGAGCTCGTGATCAATACTGTAACCAATCAAATTGCAGAAAACCAACACCTGGACTTCCATACTCCACTGAGATGTATTTAAGTAGTAAACAAAGGCAGACAATGATGCTGTAGGACTGGACAACACTACACTGATTCCTAGCTTAAAGGTAGGCAGGATTGAAGTGGTGATTGGTGGAGCGTGTTGACCAGTTCACTCACTTATTTGGGAAGTTGCATCAGGCAACATCAACGGTTGATCACCGACGAAATCTCAGCACTTATAAAGAAGGTTGGATTGGCATTTGCCTGCCAACATACGCAATCTCTGGCTTAGTAGACTTGATATCCAGCTGGCTGGCTGTCTACCAAAGGGTGTGTGAACTGCTCGGCAGTTTGCTCCGTCCTCCTTTATCACTGGCTATGAGACATGGCCATTGAAAGTGGAAGATATGAAAAGCCTAGATAGCTGTCTCTGATCATAGGTGTCTGCGTTTCATCACCCATGTTAGCTGGTGTAATAGAGTCAGCAATATTGAGGTTGTTCTTCAGTCAAGTGGTAGGCGAGGTGAGGAAGGGAAATCAATCGACGAGGTTGTGAAGTTACACCGATTGAGATGGTTAGGACATGTGTTACACAAGATAAGCATGCCTGGCTATCCATCTCCTTCCTTGACGGGAAATGTTAGCTGATTGACATGGGATTGATCAGGTTAGAAAAGGGTCAGTGGTGGTCAAACAAAAACTTGGCTACATCAGTCAATCAAATCGACAGCATTTCGTTTAAGCCACCCAATCACGTAGGGAGGTGATCGCTTCCTGACTCGTTAAAGTCCTTGGGATGATAGAAATCAATGGCTGCAGACAATAGGTGATATGGGTCAAAATCTTCATCAATGGCTGTCACAGATGCATCCATTCCAAGTGATTTATCGTATTCAATGAAATTCTATTGTTCTTCCATATTACTGTTCTGTTTGCCTAACTCACACTTCTGTTTATTATCTCTCTCTCTACTTTGAATCTCTCTTTACTCTCAATCTTCTCTTGCTTTGTGTGCTACATGGAGTGGAGTGTAGCAACTCGTACTGATGCAAGTCTATGGAATGCTCTACGCTGAAAGCAGTCAGTCGCTGAGTTATTTTAGACATAAATAATTACATAAAAGCTCCATCTTAACTGGTGTGATACAGTTACTTTGAACAACTTTCTCCGCTTATTATATGTTGTAATCTGTCTGAAGCAATTCGTCTAAACTCCAGGTGAGTAATGCCTCACATCTCCAAGAGAAATAAACGGTTCACATCAACAAGAGAATGATGAATTGGCCTTCTATAATTTCCTGGTGAATTGTACAGCCCTGGAAGCCCATCTGTCGGTGCATTATGTTCTCTGTCATTGCATTAATCCTATAAATGTACAACTAACTGCTTAGAATACTTTGGTGATTTCTTCCTTGTCACTTCCCGATGGATGCCTAACCTTTCATGAGGTTTTAATCCTAGGCATGGCCTGGAGTGTAATTCCATTCAACGGTCTTCTCAGTTTATATTATTAACATCTGGATTGCATTTGGCGCATTTATTGAAACTGCAAAATCGAAGTTTATTCGTTTATTTGCTTGTGATTTCTGTCAGGCCATCAGATTTTCAATATGGAACGAAGTATCCGGAAAATTTCATTGTCGTCTCATAATTCTTAAGATATAGACGGATCACTCTTACTCAATATTGTGCCCTCTTTAAAACGTTATAATGATAGCAAACAGTTTTGTAATAGGCGAAACAGAAGTGCTTTAGATTTAGCCCTGTGTACTACATCATAACATTGTGTCCTCCATAGAAAATACGGGGCACATGTGAACGTTGTACTCTCCTTGACTACATACCTGATTCCGATTCAGTACCTTGATGCCTTACACATACTGAGTCCAGGATATTAACTGGTTGCATTCTCATTTCTCTAAGAGAATACAGTTAACTGCATATAAGGGTGAATCTTCATCTGCCTTGCTAACTGAGGCTGTTGTTCCTCAGGGTGCTGTTCTCTCTCCTTTTCTTTTCTCTTTCTTCTTACATGACTTAACTGTTTCTAATGAAATCAACTTCGTCGAATAGGCTGACGATCTGACCATCTCTCTTCCTCTCAAGTCCCATCCAGACTGTTGCAAAGTTAACAGCTTTATGTCAGACGTCACTTGGTGGTATAAGCTAAACGGTCTTAAGTTAAGTCCTTCAAAATCCCAGACCATTGACTTCTCGTTTAGACATAAACGTGATCTACGACTGGTCAGCACACATGATGCTTACAGCATAGAGAGCACTGTAATAGATACTAAGTCTAACACAAACTATCTTGGTATAGTTCTGTACTTGTACCAAAAATACAGTGTGGAATCAAGCTATAATCATAAAAAAAGAGAAAAAAACTAACCAACAGTCTTAGCTGCTAGCATTATTATTATTATTATTATTATTCACAATTACTCGTGTGTTTATGATTTAACTGTCACTAGAGATACTAAATATAACAACTGCCATTAATAATCCTGTTATGTTATTGTTATGATTGTTATTGTTTTTAATGTCGTCTGATAGAAAATTGGATGCAGTATTGTAACAAAGACTGAGAATTTCAGACTGTCGCATTAGTACTGTTTTGGAATAAAGCAAATTGTTATTATTATTGTTATTATTTAGAAAAACCACCACTAGAATTATTGCTGCTTCACCTCTGCAATGATATAGTGATAACACACGAAGGATTTTAATAGTTATGAGCCAGTATGGTATTATCATCATTATTGTTTCCTTTAATTCCTAGAGGAACATAGGGCTTCAGCTGTGCGTCTCCATTGCGTTCGGTTTTCTGCTAGAGTCTTCACCTGCCTCCAAGTCTGCCCACAGGCATTCATCTCCTCTTCACATGAACTCCTCCAAGTCATCCTTGGACGATCAACTCGCCGCTTCCCTTTCGTGTTCCACTCGAGCGATGACTTGTCTAGTCGTGTCACTTGATGGTTTCCTCAGAGTATGGCTAATCCATCTCCATTTATCCATGCTTATTTGTTGCACAATCGATTCCTGTTGGGTTGGTTCGCTCTCAGAGATCTCTCCTTGTTGCTGTTCTTTTCTGACCGGATATCTGATCTTGAGTAGTGTGTTTGAGATGCTCTGTATGACACACCAAGTCTCTGATCTGTAAAGTAGCACTGACTTCACATTGGAGTTGAAAATCTGGATCTTGTTTGTCAGGCTGAGCAGTGATGTTGACCTCCACACAGAATTGAGAGTGATGAAAGCTTGCCTTGCTTTTCTGAACCTTGCCTTGATATCCTCGTCAGTTCCATCCCCTGTAGTTGAAGAAATGCTTCTCAGCTATGTGGGTAGGTAAATGCGGTTGCTTCTTTCAGATTTCGTCCATGTATCCTGATTGTTGTCTGTTGTTGTTGCTGTTGCTATTGGCTAGGAATCTTCATCACCTCTGTTCTCTCTATGTTCACCTGAAGTTCTATCTTCTCTGGATGTTTCTTGTGCCAACTTGTTGCTTTTCACTTGCATATCTTCCAGTTGGTGTAAAATCAGGCAATTATCATCGGTGAAGTCCAGAGCCAACATGTTAGTAGTACATAATATTCCTGATTTAAAATGCGACTACTTAGAAGGGCTTTTTGCAGTAATATAGGAGATACGTTGATGGTATTTTATTGTGATCCTGTCAGTGTTACACGTGTTGCCGCACACGATGACGCTGTATACAAAAACATTTTCTTCGAGTCTTTTAGGCTTATCTCATTAATCCTTGTCTGATTATATTGTATTGTAACAGCAGAAGGCCAAGGTATATACATATGTTCAAGTTGTCAAACCGCTATTTATATATCTATAAAGTTTTATGTGCCCTAACCAATCACTAAATTTGTGATTTTGATTTACATTCAAAGACGTGAAGTAGAATTTTCAAATACACATATCTTATTATTACATTGTACACTAGTAACTTGTGTGATGTGTTTAGATATTTGTTTAGTACAAAGTGGCCACCGTGCCACTAGGTTGCTCACCATCACGGTGCACTTTGAATTGTTTATGTTTTATTGGTTGAAGGACAAGTGAATCAAGAGCACGAATAGCTCAGTGGTAACTCAGTCGCCTATGACTACAGCTCTCGTCGGGTGACGCGTGTTTTGGATCTCAGAAAGAACACAAAGTTCATTCAAGGCTGCAGATATGCCTTACTGACAGGTGAACGTCAATTAGCTCACAAAATCGAGGTCAGACAAGGCTTCCTTTGGCTGATAGCCTCCAACCATCTTACTAACATATATAGTACTCTGTTGCTAATACAGTATTGAACTGTGGGAATATGTGAGAATAATATTCCGGTGACACACATTGTCTGCATTACATCACCACAATATTACAAAGAGTTATGTAATTTATTATCCCTCTTATTCAAAAAATTCATATATTATCCAAATTATAGTTTCATAAAGAGAAATCAACATGAATTAACTTGAATTCAGTTAGCATTGGTGAAATGTGAGTAAAGTGACTAGTGTTATTCAGTTGCTTATGACTAAGATTATGATTCATAGCTCATATTTTGTCCTGTTTGGAACTGATTAAGTATAACGATGGAAATCGATATGTTGTGCTCAGAATGATGGGAAATCAGTCACTCTCTTCTACTGTATAGCTAAGCGAAAATTCCTGGTACCATTTAAAAATAATTACATAGCAATATTCGAGATTAAAACGCACCCAGTTATGCCAGCAGCGGAAGCAGAACTACCAGTGGACATCAACCCTTTGACGAAAACAGAAATCCTGATGGCAATAAAGATGCTAAAAACTGAAAAGGCAGCAGGACCAGACGGAATCCCTGCAGAAGCATTGAAAATGAACCCAGAGACATCAGCTGACTTAATGACGCTACTACTGGCGAACGTGTGCAAAGGAGGAAACGTACCCGCGGAGGAAAGGCTACCTTTTCAAACTGCCAAAGAAAGGAGACCTAAGTCAATACAAGAACTGGTGCAGAATTGTGATCCTGTCCATCCCAAGCAAAATACTAAGCCGCATCATCCTGGAGAGAATCAAGCGCATCCTGAAAAAAAAACTTTGACAGGAACAGGCTGCATTCAGGAGGAACAAGTCATGCATCGATGAAATCGCCACTCTACAGATCATCATTGAACAGAGCTTGGAATGGCAGTCACCTCTCTATCTCAGCTTCACCGACTTTGAAAAGGCCTTCAGCAGACGGCGTCGATCGAGAGGTGATGTGGCAACTACTTCGCTACTATCGAGAGTGCCACCGACAATTATACATTTCATCCAACAGCTGTACGACGATGCTGCATGCCAAGTAATCTACAACAAGAAACTTACGGAATTCTTCGAAGTGAGAACAGGAGTAAGACTAGTTGGCTGCCTACTATCACCAATGATTTTCCTGATTGCAGTAGACCGGATAATGCGACAAACAGCGGATGATGAGGAAACAGGCATAAAATGGACTCACACAAAAAACTTGGAGGATCTGGACTTCGCCGATGATATATGTCTGATTTCCCACAAACTGGAAGATATGCAAGTGAAAAGCAACAAGTTGGCAGAAGAAGCATTCAGAGAAGATAGGACTTCAGGTGAACATAGAGAAAACAGAGGTGATGACGATTCTTAGCCAATAGCAACAGCAACAGCAACAACAACAGACAACAGTCAGCATAAATGGGGGGAACCTGAAAGAAGCAACCGCATTTACCTACCCTTACACCTGGGAAGCATTTTTTCAACTACAGGGAATGGAACTGACGAGGATATCAAGGCAAGGTTCAGAAAAGCAAGGCAAGCTTTCATCACTCTCAATTCTGTGTGGAGGTCAACATTACTGCTCAGCCTGACAAACAAGTTCCGGATATTCAACCCCAATGTGAAGTCAGTGCTACTATACGGATCAGAGAGTTGGCGCGTCATAAAGAGCATCTCAAACAAACTACAGACCTTAACTACCAGCTGTCTTCACTCAATTCTATTCAAGATCAGATGTCTGGTGAGAAAAGAGCAGCAACAAGGAGGGATCTCTGAGAGCGAACCAACCCAACAGGAATCGATTGTGCAACAAATAAGCATGGATAAATGGAGATGGATTAGCCATACTCTGAGGAAACCATCAAGTGACACGACTAGACAAGTCATCGCTCGAGTGGAACACGAAAGGGAAGCGGCGAGTTGATCGTCCAAGGATGACTTGGAGGAGTTCATGTGAAGAGGAGATGAATGCCTGTGGGCAGACTTGGAGGCAGGTGAAGACTCTAGCAGAAAACCGAACGCAATGGAGACGCACAGCTGAAGCCCTATGTTCCTCTAGGAATTAAAGGAAACAATAATGATGATAATACCATACTGGCTCATAACTATTAAAATCCTTCGTGTGTTATCACTATATCATTGCAGAGGTGAAGCAGCAATAATTCTAGTGGTGGTTTTTCTAAATAATAACAATAATAATAACAATTTGCTTTATTCCAAAACAGTACTAATGCGACAGTCTGAAATTCTCAGTCTTTGTTACAATACTGCATCCAATTTTCTATCAGACGACATTAAAAACAATAACAATCATAACAATAACATAACAGGATTATTAATGGCAGTTGTTATATTTAGTATCTCTAGTGACAGTTAAATCATAAACACACGAGTAATTGTGAATAATAATAATAATAATAATAATGCTAGCAGCTAAGACTGTTGGTTAGTTTTTTTCTCTTTTTTTATGATTATAGCTTGATTCCACACTGTATTTTTGGTACAAGTACAGAACTATACCAAGATAGTTTGTGTTAGACTTAGTATCTATTACAGTGCTCTCTATGCTGTAAGCATCATGTGTGCTGACCAGTCGTAGATCACGTTTATGTCTAAACGAGAAGTCAATGGTCTGGGATTTTGAAGGACTTAACTTAAGACCGTTTAGCTTATACCACCAAGTGACGTCTGACATAAAGCTGTTAACTTTGCAACAGTCTGGATGGGACTTGAGAGGAAGAGAGATGGTCAGATCGTCAGCCTATTCGACGAAGTTGATTTCATTAGAAACAGTTAAGTCATGTAAGAAGAAAGAGAAAAGAAAAGGAGAGAGAACAGCACCCTGAGGAACAACAGCCTCAGTTAGCAAGGCAGATGAAGATTCACCCTTATATGCAGTTAACTGTATTCTCTTAGAGAAATGAGAATGCAACCAGTTAATATCCTGGACTCAGTATGTGTAAGGCATCAAGGTACTGAATCGGAATCAGGTATGTAGTCAAGGAGAGTACAACGTTCACATGTGCCCCGTATTTTCTATGGAGGACACAATGTTATGATGTAGTACACAGAGCTAAATCTAAAGCACTTCTGTTTCGCCTATTACAAAACTGTTTGCTATCATTATAACGTTTTAAAGAGGGCACAATATTGAGTAAGAGTGATCCGTCTATATCTTAAGAATTATGAGACGACAATGAAATTTTCCGGATACTTCGTTCCATATTGAAAATCTGATGGCCTGACAGAAATCACAAGCAAATAAACGAATAAACTTCGATTTTGCAGTTTCAATAAATGCGCCAAATGCAATCCAGATGTTAATAATATAAACTGAGAAGACCGTTGAATGGAATTACACTCCAGGCCATGCCTAGGATTAAAACCCTATGATGATTTAGGCATCCATCCGGAGGTGACATGAAAGATTCTAAGCGGTTGTACAGTGGGAGGATTAAAGCAATGACAGAGAAAGGAATACCTTCTCAGATGTGGATTGTCCGTACTCTGAGGAAACCATCAATTGGCATCAGTCCCAGACCATCGGTTTTTTGGAACCCTTATGTGTAGCGGCCTGTTGGTTGTTAGTGTGAGTTTGACGTGGAGGAATAGGTGTTGCGAAGTGTTGATAAAAACATTTGGGAAGACGTGGAACCAGGTTAAAACTCTGGTGGAAAGCCGAACACATTGGAGACGTGCGGCTGAAGCCCTAAGTTCCTCTGGGAAGTAAAGGAAACAATCATAACTATAAATAGTCTCGTTAGGCAACTGTATAAATTCAGTTGTTTCTCAGTTAAAAAGGAAGTACCTTACCAAAAATTTATTCGACAGAAATTCGCCGTAAAAAGTATCTGAGAATGAAGAAGAATATTCCCCAAGATGATTGGATCAAAACTCTATCAGGAACTATCACACACTAAACAAATCCCACAGGTAGTGTAAAGTCAAAATTCCCACCACCGGACTTGATTTCAGTCAAACAAAATCACAATCCAGAACGACATACTATCAACACAGTCACACAACCACAATGATAATCATTTGAATTAGGACGCTAACAAGAATAAAGAGAAATAATAAGGATTAAGTCATAAGGTGATACATGGCCTACAGGAATAGATAGAGGTCAATAATCGTCCAGGAGGGATGTTCCTGCATCCCAATGTTTATGGGTGTTCCCAATGAATCTGAAACTCAACACCATGCATTTCACTGAAATAATAATATTAAAACAAAACTCTGTGGATGCATTACTGCCTATTCAGATTAAATGTTGGTTAACTGTGTCATCCCTCTTCTTTTCCCTGTTGTAAGTGAATAACTTGTTACAACGAAGTTCACACAGATTTTCAATCATTCTCAAGATTGACAACAGTTGGAAGATGATAAGGAGGTTCTTTATATTGACGGCGACCAGCAGCGTGCTAGGCGGAACGCGCGTATTTCGTTCCTATTTGTGAATTGCCGCTTAGCTGATGTAACTGCATTCCCACAGTGAGTAATATTACCCCTGCTGAGAGTTGAACTATGAACCGACGGCTTCCATAAGAACTTTATCTATTTGCACATAAATAGAATTGTTATTATATTATTATTGTTCCTTTGGGTTCATAGTGGAACATAGGGCTTCAACTGCACGTCTCCACTTGCTTCTGTCTTCTGCTGTACTTTTCACTTGCATCCATGTTAGTCCATACTGTTTCAGCTCGTCATCACACGATCTCCTCCATGTCACCCTTGCACTGACGTGCCACTCGCCGCTTCCCTTTCGGGTTCCACTCGAGCTATGGCCTGACGCGCGATGTCACCCAGTGGCCTCCTCAGTGAGTGTCCAATCCATCTCTACTTTCTTCTGCATATTTGTTGAGCGATTGGTTCTTGTTTTGTTTGTTCCCATAGTTTCTTGTTGGTGATTCTTTACGGCCATCTGATCTTCAGTATCGAACGAAGGTGGCAGTTGTTGATAAAGGTCTGCAACCTGTTGCAAATATTCTGATCCGTATAGAAGAACTGACTTGACGTTTGTATTGAAAATCCGGATTTTGTTGTTGATGCTGAGTGACGAAGATTTCCAGATTGGTTTCAGGTTGATGAATGTGTTTCTCGCCTTCCGGATTCTCGATTTAACATCCTCATGCGTTCCTCCTGTAGTTGAGACGATTCTCCCTAGATAAGTGAAAGAAGTAACCTCTTTTAAATCCCTCCCGTTGATGGTGATTGGCGCTGGATGTTACTGTTGTTGTTGGTTATTTTCATCATCATTTTCACCTGAAGTCCTGTCTTCTCTGGCTGCTTCTTCGACCAGTTTGTCGGTTTTCACTTGTAGGTCTTCAATTTTGTGTAGCATCAAACATAAGTGATCTGCGAAATTAAGGTCTTCTCGGTTCTTCACGTACACTACATTTAGGAATATCATTGGTGATTATAAGCACCCTTGTCTGACTACTGTGTTTAATCCAAACGCCTCGCTGAGTTTTCCGTTGTGGATCACTTGACATGTGCCGTTGTCGTACAGCTGTTGAATAAGTTTGATGAATATTTGGGGTACGCCATAGTACTCGAGTAGTTTCCAAATTACTTCGCGGTCAACGCTGTTGAAGGCCTTCTCAAAGTCTATAAAGTTGAGGTAGAGATTTGATTGCCATTCCATGCTTTGTTCGATGATGATGCGTAGAGTTGGAATTTGATCAGAACATGATTCGCCTTTCCTGAATCCAGCTTGTTCTGGTCGGAGTTCTGTATCCAGTGCGTCCTTGATTCTCTCCAGGATGATGCGACTCAGGATTTTACTCGGCGTCGACAGGGGCGTGATTTCTCGCCAGTTCTTGCAGAGTCCTAAGTCGCCCTTCTTTGGTAGTTTCACAAGGTAACCTTCCCTCCAGTCAGTAGGCTCCTTTCCCTCCTTCCAGACCTTTTTCAATAATGGAGTGTATGTAAAGCATATCTTGCTACTGCCTGTAAATTGTGATTGAATTATATGGTCCTATTTCTGTAACAATTTGATGATGCCTGTAAACTGGCGTCCCTCATGTACTGTACTATGAGAATAATTTATTTATTTATTTATATCTGCTGTCGTCTCTGGGTCCGCTTTCAGTGCTCCAGGGGGTATTCCATCTGGTCCAGCTGCTTTTCCAACTTTCAGAAACTTGATTGCATTCAAGACTTCAGCTTTCGTTGGAGGATTGGTGTCACTTTGCAGTTGTGTACGTGGTGTTGTTGGTATTTCTAGACGGGTTGCAGGTGGTTGTCGGTTCAGGAGTCCTTTGAAATGGTCCGCCTACTGTTTAATCTGTCTTTTTTCTTTGGTAATTGGTTTCCCTTGACTGTCTTTTATAGATTCCACTTGTGTTGATCTCTTCCCGGATAGAGACTTGGATATCGGACATAGTATCCTCAGGTCCCTTTCGCCTGCTGTGTCCTCAGCTTCACTGGCCAGATTGTCGTAGAATTGTCTTTTGTCCTTCCTGGCACTCTTATTCACTTCTTTGTCCAGTGCTGTATAAGTCGAACTCAGCATCTCTTTCTCTTGTCCGTCTTTGCATTGAATCATTTTCTCTTTCACCATTCTCCTCTCCTCTATTAGCTTCCAAGTGTCCGTTGAGAGCCATTCCTTGTCTTGTTTCTTCTTTCTTCCTAAAACCGCTGAACACGTTTCGTTGAAAATCACCTTCAGGGAGTTCCAATGGTCTTCCACGCATGATTCTTCAGTGATGCCACGTAGTGTTTCCTGCTTTGCTCTAATAATTGCAGTGAAAGAGTCCTTTGTGGTTGTGTCCTTCAGCTTTTGAGTGTTGAACATGCATCGTGGCCTATCTCCAGGTATCCTCGAGGCTTTTAGCCTCACCTTGAAAGTTCCTTATACTAGATGGTGGTCTGAACCCACATCTGCTCCGCTGCTCGACCTTGTGTCCAATAGGCCCCGTCTCCACTTCTTTGAGATTGAAATGAAGTCTATCTGGATTTTGGTGTGTCCATCTGATGAAATCCATGTCTCCTTCTGTATATCCTTGTGTTTCAACACACTGCCACCAATCACCAAATCATTGAAGGCGCAGAAGTCTGAGAAGAGTTCACTATTGTCGTTCATTTCACCGAAGGTCTCGCAACCCATGGTGAGTTCTCTTCCTGTATTGTCTCCTCCCAGCTTCGCATTCATATCACCCATCAGGATTTTGATATCGCCATTTGGGACTTTGTCCATTACTACTTGTAGTTGTCTGTAGAAATCCTCCTTCTTCTCTTGTTCTGAGAAATTTGTAGGCGAATAGCATTGAATGATTGTAACCTTCTTTCCTTTTGAGTTGAACCTGGCTGTCATCATCCTGGAGGAGATTGGTTTCCCCTGCATGGAGCTTTAGCTGCTGTTGGTGACATCATGATGGCTACTCCCTCGGTGTGCTCGTGATTGTCCTCTAGGTGATCGGAGAAGATTATTGTCTCTCCAGTTGGTAGTTGGCTTCTTCCACATCCGTTACATCTTCTCTCGCAGATTCCCGACACTTCTATAAATAGAATACTTCTATAAATATTCCATTTTTTCTAAATAATGAAATCATTCTCGCTGTGAATGACATTTTCTCAAATTAATTATTAGAAATGAGAAAGAAATAACACTGCTGAGAATAGTATGTACGTAGACGATGTATCGCTTTCTATTCAAATATTTGGCTTTGTTCAATGTTCAAAACATGTTGTTGTTTTTAAAATTTAGTCATTATTATTTTCGCATAAAGTCTCGACTATTTTGACTGATTAGAGTTGAACACTTCACGTGACTAATAATGAACAGTAATCAAAGAATACAGACGTTCTATGAAACAAATTAGACTGAGTAAAGTTATGAAATGACAGTGGCGTGTTTACTGATAAATCAGCCAAGTAATCAGTTATCTTCGTCTCAGTTTGTCCCTCCTGTCTCACAAAAAAAGCACATGATGGATCGTTTTTACCATGTGATATTTTGCTAGAAAAAGGTATATATATACAACCAGAGACAGTCGTGTTGTAAATCAGAGGCAGAGAGAGAGTTCAGACTGTTCTCACTTTTCTTCTGGAAGCACTTAAACAACGAATAAGAATGATGATGTTCAACTCGCTGGTTGTCATTCTCTTTCTGCAGGCCTATGGTAATGAATGCGTATTTTTCTCTTTTTTCTATCATAAATATCATAAATTACATTTAAAATTTTATTTAATATACTATTTTGAATATCAATCCTCAGTTCCTGTTTATATTAGGTATGAGAGATGCTATTTTAGTTGATAATAGTCAACAAGGAGGATCTAGGATGCCCATCCCTTTCTTACATTTACGTCTGTTAAGAGGAAAACTTTACTACAGTCGGCGACTTGGAGTCTAGTAGTCGGAATATTGTAAGTGTTGGGTTATACTTAAGATAGACCTCAGATAGCCGCACTTACTAAATACTTCACCTAACCTGTAAGTACTGACTAACGAAATCAAAGTAAAAAGACTTGGGACTGGAAGTTTGCCTTAAAGGGAGTTGTATTTTTTCACAAATGAAATATCAATTTTAATAAATAAAGATGTTATACAACTTATCTGATGCCTCGACTGGGTAGTAAGCTCGAAGAGTGCGCTGAATGATAGATAGCACACTAAGAGAGCGAACCACATGTTTACAGTCACGTCGGAAAGCAAAAGATGGTGTGGCGCCAAAATTGAGTGAATGCATTAAAACAAAAATTCAAAGGTTCAAGGTACCCTACAATATAATCATTTCATTAAATTTTATGTGATGTGAGTAATCAATTTGAAAGAATTTTCGTTTACAGCACTCCAAAGCTTGTAAAATGTTGTAGTACAATGGAAATATTCAAGAACTTTGGCTTAGTTCTCAACATCAGAGTGTATTACTAGACTAATCTAGTAATGTAGGGACAAGATGTGGAGGGATTTATTTAAACAAAAGTCTACTGAAAATACGAAATTAACTGAACATTTCGGGAATCTAAACTGTTAAGTCATTTGTACTTTGGTTTATTTGAGAAAGCTTTCAATTCTGAGTTATTTCAATACACATATACAAAGGGATTATTTAGCTGAACAATCTAAATGTGTCTCGAAAGCTAATGAACTTATGAATTAACACCGTATTACAAATAAAGTTGACATAAACTCTGTATAACATTTTTAAGAAGGTTATAGCCCTGTTAAATAATTTGGTACTCACTGCTATTGAACATTGAAATACACTGGCGCCGAATTCAAATTATGGTGTATGATAGATACATAATCGATTGCCATGTTCAATGTCCAATGTTCAATGAATGTAACGTTAATATCTGGTCAATTCAAGCATCAAAGTATTTCTTTTGTTTGTTGATGAAAAAGTGATTTCAATTATTTCCTTAAAATTTATGAAGTTGTTCAAATGTTTATTGAATATTTTCGCATAGAATATTCATTAAAATCTTTTTTCAAACTACTGAATTTCAGATTACGTATATGCTGGTAAGTAGATCTACGTTCATTAAAGGAATCACAATAATACAATTTTTTGAAACAATAGTTTGTAGTCAATCAGTAATGGTGTTGAATATCTAGAAGCTTTCAATATACATAGTGCGTAAACTGTTCAACAAGCTGACTTGGTATTTTTGATTGGACAATAGTTAGTACCTAGTGTAATGTGTCTAGTCCTATCTTCGGTGCAGATTGAATTCTATCAGTCAAGCTTGCAATGTGGCCACCATGCTACTAGATGGCTCACCATCACGGTGCACTGTGAATTGTTAGTATTACATGGTTGAAGGCAATTGACCACAGGAAGCCTTCCACCAACTAGGTATCCTGCTAGTTAGCACTCACTCATCAGTCAGTGGGGCTGCAGTCAAAGACGTTACCGCTGATATGACAAGACACATGACACTAGTTACTGACTAGTGTCTCATCAAAAATATCCAATACATTCCTACAGGAGTTCGGTGGCGAGCCAGCACGAATAGCTCTGTGGTAACGTCTCTCACTGCAGTACTGGATGACACGGATTTGAATCTCAGAAGGAACATGAGTTCCTACGAGGTTGCAGATACTCCTTGCTGACTGATTTTGATGAGTGCCAACTAGCACGATACCTAGTTGGTGCAAGGCTTCCTTTGGCCGATCGCCTCCAACTATCTATTACCAACAAAGCTGGCTTGCTGTCAAGTTAACCCAGTACTTTTATAGATATTTAACATTATTAAGGAGATGATATTAGGATTTTCTTAAAAATCAGCAACTGGAAGGAAATATTTATACACTGATCTGATCGTTGACGTGAAAACAGATCGACACTTATGATCTTCTTTGAATTTTGATTTAGGTTCTTTTGGATGATTGATTTGGTTATCCACTTTTTGAGCTAATAAGTTTCATAAATGCAAATAGTTCTCATTGGTAAATGTTCACTTCAATATTTGCATTTGAATGGACGTATTTCCAGAATATTTTTCATTCACAATCGTATTATGCTACTTATATATTTTACTTAACTTTAAATATAATTTAGCCGAAGAGTGGGATGTTTTCGGTGAGTTATTTTACACTTATGGATATGTATTATCAAATAGTGACACACTATTTATTGACAAGTTATTAATTGATTCGTTCCCAGAGTTTCTTGTTCATAATTCCTTCCAGCAAGTCGGTAATCTGATCTTCAGATTGGAGTAGATGAATGGATCAGCTGTTCATAAAAGTATTCAGACGCCCGTTTTACATTCTCTTCATGAAGCTCAGCTCACGTTTCTCACACATAGGGATGGACTCAACAAACAATGGTGTTGAAAATGAGAATTTCATTCTTCGTACTGAGTTGAGGAGATTTCGTGGATGAATGTTTTCAGAGTGATGAAGACTTATCTTGGCTTTCCCATTCTGGTTTCGACATCCCCATCGGCACCATCTGCCAGTATTTGAAATGATACTGTCTGGATAACTGGAGAATGTAACTTCTTTCAAATTTCTCTCGTTGATATTAATTGATGCTTGTTGTTGTTGTTGTTGGTCAGTTATATTCATCACCTTCATCTTCTGCGGGTTCACTTAACATCCTGTATTTGGTGCTTCTTCTGCCAGCCGGTTGGTTTTCGCCTGTATGTCTCCGAGTTTGTTTGACACTAGACATGTACCATCCACGAAGTGCATATCTTCTAGATTCTTCCTGTCGTTGTAACGTATTCCCTTCTTCCCGCTGCACACACAAACACACTGTCTTATGTATAGTCTAGTTCACCCGAATGAGGAATATCATTAGTGATTGTGGATCACTTGACATGTGACATTTTCGTACTGTAACAACAGAAGACAAGGGTCAGGCAACAGAACGTTTATTACGGAAAATCAACACATATTTATAGATTTTGATGTACATTATTGTAGGTTAATGTTAGTAGAAAATACAGTCTGTTCATTGGTTGTTTCTCACACAAAGTTAACCTTGCATCTCTTGTGGCTGTGTCAGTTCATCTATATGTTAACTATATCCGCCTGTCCATCTTGACCTTGTTTTCACATGACTAACATTGACCTCAATTACTGTCAACCAATTTGGCTAGCAACCATCTCTCACCACAGTACTGCTACTGAATGACATTATCTAGAGGTTTGGCGCACAATTTCAAAATTACTTCACAATTGATTCTGTCAAAGTCCTTTTCAAGGTCACCGATGAAACTGATGTAGAGATTTGACTACCATTCCATTCTGTGTTCCATCATGACCATGCGTAGAGGATTTAAGTGTAGAATTCATGAAAGTGGTGTTTTTCTCATTGAAACCTGCAGAAAATTCATATTTTGTTTTCTGTGAAGAAAACTTGTGGCATGGAATTATGACTCAGGGCTATTGAGATAAAATTTACCTCTTATAGGATGATATGATCTCATATGACAGAAAGTAATGTAGCTATATATCTGTTTACTAGATTTCATTAAAACTAAGGATAAAAAGTTATTCTTCACTACATTGCATTTTTCGACTATGTAATTTATTCAGAATAGCCTATAGAGTTACTCAAGTGGTTGGTAATGCATTGACAGACAACTTCCACATTAACTGACGTAACTGTGAATATACTTCCTTAACTGACACTGATTAACAGGGGACGAGAATGCCTAAAGTTAATCTTCGCACTGACATTTTTTTGACGAGAATCACTAAGTATCTACCTCACTTGAAATCAGCTAAAATATTTATCTATTTGTTTTCGTTTTACAGACGATTTTTGTAAGAATAAGGATGTTTTATTGTTGTTTTTTAATTCATCATGCTTTATAATCCCATAATAATTTGTTTATTACATTTATATATCACATAGTAAAATAGTATTATTTACTGGATGTCGTTTCTGATGTTACTGATGTCTGTCCGAGACATCTTGAAAATTCTAATTCCCTACTACGACAAATAGGAAAGAATAAAGAAAACTATAAAACGGAAGTTTCCAAGTTTTATCATTATAATCGATGATATGATTATGAACAATAATGAATTGTGTTCGAAACTCTTTCATCCAGTAAACAATACTGTTTCACTCTGTGTGTGACATATATGAGAAAATGCTTTTGCTCCTACCATATACAAGCCTGTTCAGCTTCTTGTCAAGATGCTACGTCATCGGCACTACAAAAATTCGTCAGACATCTTACAGGTCAGCTTGTCTTACGAAATCTAATCCTCTAGATATTTCAATTCACTTCTCACTGAAATATCACTTATCTACCTCAGTAAAATCTTTTCATTTACGCACTACTATACTCTATTTGATCTTAACTACTTAGGCCTTTATTAAAGCTAAAACTTACTCTTTCGCTCACATTCGTCGTTTGCTTAAAGTCTGGTTGCTTTGGTGAGAAAAACACAACAACAACACCAATGTTTGAACAAAGCTATATTTTCATCGAAAACGTCACAGTTTCCATGCTAAGACCAATATATACGCTTAGCATTAAGCATTGCAAATGTATACTATCATTCCAAGGCGTCTCTGCCTCCTTCTCGTATATATCTTGCAAATGCACTTTTAATGATGTATTATCCATAATTGTATTTAGTACCACTTTGCAGTTTCCCAGGAGGTTCTTCTCTTCCTGAAATAGCTTTAAATCACGTGACGGCATATAGCACTTACCCAAATTTACGCTGTCCACTGGTTGAGCATAACTATCAGCAGGAAACGGAACGAAATTCGGGTTGTCGCTAAGCTTTGATGGTGAAGCGTTTCCAAAATTTAACATTTATAAGAATCCGTTTATTGATTTTACTTTATCGTTTCACCTTTTAAATGAAATCAAAATTGTATGTCATTGTAAAACACAGGTATAGAAAAATGCAAGATCTGTAAGTTAACACTCTGGAGAGCAATCTTCATTAATTTCACTTTGCCTTATCACATCAACTACTACCCTCTGAAATCTACGAAAGTATTGAAGTTCTTGATGGGATAGTTACAATAATAATATCAATAGTGTTAACTGATTAAAAATGTCCATTATAATTATTTTCATAAGAATGTTTACTGAACAAGGAATACTCTTTTCAATAACCTGCTCTTCGTCATCAAGTTCTACAGTTATTTACATAATAGTGAATGAATGAATTAGTGTTATTAACAACAACATTAATGTTGCTGTTTAAATAACATCGAACCAGTAATATCATTTGGGTCCGATTTTGGAAGATTTCTTTTTAAGTAAACTAGAACATGGACCTTTGAACAACCACCTTATCAGAAAATTGTCATTTTATTGCCGGTATATGGATGGCACCTTTATTCTTTGTGATAATGATTCGAATAGGAACACAATAATAACTCAATTCAATGAAGTACATTCTGTTATGAAATTCACGTGCGAAGAGGAATCCCAAATTAGAATCGATCGCCTTCCTAGATGTCCTTCTTACAAGAAAACCAGATGGTAGTATAAAGAGAAATTTGTATAGGAAACGTACATGGACAGGATAATATACACATTTTCACAGCTTTGTTCCTCTCCAGTAGAAAATAAATTTAGTGTGCACCCTCAGCCACAGAGTTAGATCTATATGCTTAGAAAAGGTGACTGAGGATAAACTGGGGATTGCATATGATACCCTAATTGAAAATAGCTATCCAGAAAAGTTCATCAAGAAACACATGACCAACAAAGTAGAAACAGACTATTCTCCATCTGCAAATAAGAAGACTTTTTATATACGATTGCAATTCAAGAGTGCCGTACCCAGTGAAGTAATTAATAACAAGTTCAGAAAATCTGCTCAACAAACTTTTAATTCTGGTAAGCTACAAGTCTGATTTTCTCCACAACCGATGGTGATTCCTCCATTGAAAGATGAAGTACCTAAACTAGACTAGTCACTTCTAATTTTATCTACGAATTCAACTGAGCTTGTGGTAGAGCGAGTTATATTCGTCGTAGCTCTAAAAACTTGATTTTTGGTGTTCGCCAGCAGTGAAGAATCTTTCACTATCGTCTGCTGGATACCAAATAAATTGCTAAAAACATCGAGGTACTGCTTGCTCCAAACAACAGAGGTTATCACGACTCTTATGAAGTAACAAGTGCTTTGTGTGCATAAGAAGCAAGTCCAGCCATTACTATTGTCCCGATCGGTGTTCAGTGGAGACTATAAATTCAAGAATTTGTATTATTATCTTCCTTAGTTTCTCCGTCTGATATTCAGTGTATTGTTATGCTGATGCTATTGAACTGTGACCCACTGATATTATTATTATTGATTCGATGTTATTTAAACAGCAACATTAATGTTGTTGTTAATAACACTAATTCATTCATTCATTCACTATTATGGATGGATATATAACTGTAGAACCTGATGATAAAGAGCAGGTTATCGAAAATGTGAATATTCTTTCTTCAGTAACACTTCTTTTAGAATAATGGTTTTATTCCAAACAGCGATTCCAATACAATGTGGAATTTTCAGCGTGTATTACAACATGGCATCCAGTTTTCGCTTTATATTACATAGTATAGGGTCGGAAATAATGAACAAGGCATTCACACTGATAATATTGTCCGATAAGAATATGAATATGAAACGAGAGTTTCAGCGAGAATATTCAACAACGACGTATTGATGAAAGAAAGAGTAAAAAGTGCAGCTTACTTAGTGTTTCTCAGTAAATTAGTAGTGTCATGCCTTACACGTTTCTCACAACATGAAATATTTGCAAAATAAGGCTTCATAGATTTCTTATGCTTAGTCGTCAAAGCATAATTCTTTTGTAGCGACATTTAGTTCTGCCTGATGCGATGCATGTGAAGAGTTGTGCATAGAGAAGGGGCTCAGAGTTTGACAAGATGATACTTGTTAATTTATTGCATGAATCCAAGTGTCTGTCCACAAATTTATTAACGACTTGCTTTGTCGTCATCCCACTCACCCTGCTGACAGCTTTTAGTGCCCCTCTCAGTGCAATAAAATCTGTCTTCAATAGTTGAGGAGAGGTTAGAAGGGATCAATAGAGACGAATAGGTAGAATGCCAGAATTAGCAAATTGTATGATTAGAGACTGAGTGATGCCTGAATGTCTTGACTTCCTCAAGTAGAACGTTATACGAAACATCTTTCTAGTCAGTACCATGATTTGTGAAGTCCTGAGAAGACCAGAGGAAACACACTATCCACGCTATTTAAGCTTCGACTTAGTTTCCACTCCAGTGCCCTCTATGATTCAAGTACTACGAAAACGAACCAGAGCTTATGAATCCCTACTGTATCTGAAAGCGGAATTCACAGCCCGACAATTGAAGAGATTTAGCCTAAGACCATCTGACAAGGACCGCTGACTAACTTCTGATGGAACGTCATCCATTTTAGAACAATCTGATTGAGAAGTGGTCAGCATGAAAACAGTCAGGTCATTGACTTACTGGAAAAAAAATAAGCTTCTGATGAGGTTGTGTTCTCTGCGCTGAATAAATACTTTGCGAAGCTTTCATTGACCTACAAGACAGAATCTTCAGCGCATACATCGATTTGATACTTCGCAAATTAACCATCCAACTCAGAGAACACGAACACATGAAAATCATCCACCTGAGCTTCAAAATCTTCTCCATCATATCTAAAATTGGCTTCATCAGTATGCGATTAGTCATGTAAGAAGTAAGAGAACAGAAAAGGAGAAAGAACAGCACCATTAAGGAACACCGGCTAGAATAATTAAAACACCGGAGGACTTCCCAGTGGAAACAGTGTATTGCTTTACATCAGAAAAATAAGAATGCAACCATTTACTCATTCAGCCTCACAAGTGATTGTTGTATTTAATCTGTAAGACTTCTGAGTGGTGAATACTCACAATAATCATTTACCAATTTGGACAAATCAGTTTTTCTAAACTCTTGATCGTTTAATCAATTATATTAAGTCTCCTCACTGACAGCTTTTAGTGCCCTACGTGGCGTTTCAAAGACTTTCCTCAGTAGTCGAGGAAAATAACGATTTAGAGACACGAGATCACGAAATACCTTTCCTGTCACTAATATGAATCGGGGATACCAAGAAAGGTCACAGGAAATACTTTTATGAAAGAGATGAACCAACTTATTGACAGAATGAAACCCTTGATATAGTTTCGTATGTGTTTAACGGAAGTTGACTGGAGAGATAGAGACCTGTACGGAAGGAAGACATTAGTTCTTCTATTTTAGAACAGTCTCAAAATAAATTGATTTCCATTCTTGGCAACAATGATATTATCCAGGTTTTCATTATATGGATTTCGCAGTAAATAATCTATCACTTCATTCAAAGACTGGAATCATACTATTACCAACAACCAACTCCTCAATTTTATTGCAGACCATTGGGCTAGCAAAGATTGTGAGTTTATCTTTTGTTTAAAACAATAAGTGGACCAGTGTTGGGAGGTAACAGTAAATCATTGGACTGATATGTGTTTATAGCTACTCAAGATTTAATTTGTACGGATGTGATTTCTTTCAAATTGGAGAATCGCAGAGAACTAGCGTGGAGTACTTGTCAGCTGCTTCATCGTAGTTTCAGATTCCTCAACGATTCACACGCTCCGGAATTCAAACGTAGGATACTACCGTTGCAAAGCAGGCTTGTAGACCATTCAGTTACTGAGAACCAGTCAACTTTCACCAGTTCATGTCTCCATCCCATGAAATCCATGTTGCATTGTATATATCCTTGTGTTTGCACACGCTGCCTCCGATCACCGAATCATCGAAAACGCGGAAATCTGCGAATAATTCTCCGTTCTCATTCGTTCCCTCGAATGAGAGCCTCTCAATCCATCACGAGTTCTATTCCTGTATTATCTGTTCCTAGTTTGGCGTTATTATCTCCCATGAGGATTTTGATGTTACTATTTGAGATGTTGTCCATTACTGTTAGTATTTGTCTGTAAACTTCTTCCTTCTTCCCCACTGGATCCGCCTTGTTTTCAGCACTGTTTGTAGCATTGGATAATTGTGACCCTCCTTCCTTCCTTTTGAGTTGAATCTCGCTGTCATGATCCTGCAGGATGAAATTGGTTCCCACTGCACTAGGGCTTTGGCTGCCACTGGTGGAATCATGATAGCCACTCACCGCCACGACTACTGTTCGGGTGACCATACCGGGGTGGCTTACTGACTCTCTAGTAGACACATTTGATAATCCTCACCCATTCCATCTGCTCTCGCGGATACCCAGCAGTTATATGCCATACCTCCGCATTTCTTTGGACACCTGTACAGTCATCCCAGCCAGTCTTGTACATTCTACGGACATTCCTCGTACCCATTCTTATTTTCGCTTTCACCGCTGGAAGACACATAAGCTTTCCGAAGGCTTTCACCAGCCCGCTGTTTCATTTCGCCTCTCCAATCTGAGCGAAGAATAAGATTGTTATTTGCATTTTTTGTATTGTTAATATATTTTCTGCACGTTGAAGTTTCACTAGCAAACTCGTTAACTAGGCGAGGTTTGTCCAGTTTCTACAAATATACTATTTCAGGCTGTGAATATACATTCCAGAGTTTTAGACGGATAAAAATGATCTTAGTAATAAAATGCAATGACATTTACTTCCTGTCACCTAGTTGACTGTTGATTTGCTTACTATTATTATTAGTAACATCCTGAAATTCTTATTCTCATTTTTGTGTTCTTATATTTTCAATTCAGGTGGTAGACTGTGTTCAGCAAGTTAGTAAATGGAAATAAAGAAAGAGATTATTTTGATGGAATCTGAAGTATTAAAATGAGCTGATTTCAATCACATGAAGTCATTTTAGAACTTAAATTCTATCGACAGTAATCAATCACTACTAAGAGTACTACTGAAATCAAATAAAATGTATTTTATAGTAGTGCATTAAATGTTAAATTTATCAAAATTTAAATGGTCCTTTCTATAAAGATCCTGATAACCTTTTTCCACAGAAAATCTGGATTTTGACTGGTAGCACGAATAGTGAGTGGGATTAAAACTACCTTAGGATTCCAGTGGAATATACAGCATATCTTCATTCTCTCCTGTTCTCTGCAGTTGACTTCAGGTGGATCCACGGTTGCCCAATATCCATATCACATATGGACTTACACCTCATCCGTCGCTTCACTTTAGGGTTCCACTCCAGAACCGGCCTTGAGCACAATGTAATCCAATGGTATATTCAAAGGATGTCCGAACCATCGGCATTGATTGGCTCGTTCCTAGATTATCTTCTTCATAATTCGTTCTGCCGTGCTGGCCATCCGATCCTCAGTACGGAGTAAGTGAAAGGGACAGCCATTCATAAAAGTATTCAGACGCCTCTTGGACATTCTCTTCGTGACGCTGAGTGTTTGTTTCTCACCCGTAGAGAAGCACTCGCTTAATGAATGATTTAAGAGTGATGAAGGTCTGTTTTGACTTACATTTGATCTTTGGTCAACTTATTTGGTTCTAGAATACTTATTTTGTTACTGAGGGTCTACTGGATCTGTATATCTGTTTAATGGGATTGTTGAGGAAATTTCGAGTTATTATTGTTAAGACAAGCAAGTAGTCTGCAACTAAGTTGGTCTGCACTAAAACACCTAGTTGAAATGACTCACAAGACTGATAACAAAACTGCTTTCAAAGTAATCTATAGAAACCGCTAGGTGTGCATACAGAAAAACGCGGAAGCGCTAGATGTTAGTAAAGTTATCACGCTCGTCTTGTGTGCACGAGTATAATTTAGCAATATCCTTAATATACCTTAATCGCAACACTACCATCATCATTGAACAGAGCTTGGAGTGGCAGTCACCTCTCTATCTCAACTGCATAGACTTTGAAAGGCCTTCGACAGCTTCGATTGCGAGGTGCGTTGGAAACCACTTTGCTGCTATGTGGTGCCATCAAAAGTTTCATATCTCATCCAACAGTTGTACGACAATGCTGCATGCCAATTAATCCACAAAAAGGAAACTCACGGAATACTTTGAATTGAAGACGGGAGAAGGACACGGAAGGCTGTCTACTATCTCCAATGATTTTCCTGATTGTGCGACAGGCAGCCGGCAGCTGGGAAACAGACATAAAATAGACCCACACAAAACAAAGTTGGAGGATTTGAACTTCGCCGATGATATCTCTCTGATTTTCCACAAACTGGAAGATATTCGAGTGAAAAGCAACAAGTTGGCAGAAGAAGCATCCAGAGAAGATAGGACTTCAGGTGAACATAGGGAAAACCGAGGTGATGAAGATTATTGGACAACAGCAACAGCAACAACAACAAACATTAAAATTATAATAATCAAAATACCTTGATTATTCTAATTAGGTTATATCACCAAAAGCAGTGACACTTATTATCCTTAATGCAAGTGTAAAACTTTGGCACTGTGGTAGAACGTAATTCCGCAATAGAATCACCAACAAGAGACTATAGGAACGAAAAAAACAAGAACCAATCGCCCAACAAATATGCAGGAGAAAGCAGAGATGGATTGGACACTCGCTGAGCTGAGGAGGCCGCTGGGTGACATCGTGCGTTAGGCCATCGAGTGGAACCCGAAAGGGAGGCGGCAAGGGTGACATGGGGGAGATCGTTTGAAGAGGAGTTGAAACAGTATGGCATAACATGGATGTAGGTGAAAAGTACAACATAAGACAGAAGCAAGTGGAGACGTACAGTTGAAGCCCTATGTTCCATCCACTAGGAACCCAAGGGAATCATAATAATGCAATAATGTTTTGAGTCAATGCTGGTCAATTCGCTCTTTTTGACATCAATTCTATCTCTCCACTATTTGATATTTTTGTGTACCGATGAGCGTCGCTTTAAATATACTACTCATAAGTCTTATCAGTAGCACACACCACAGTGTGTAAAATGATTCTGTATTTTCACTTTCTTCTTCAGCAACCGGTGCACAAAAATTCTATTGTAAGTGTCTTATTATTGTGGCGGTAATGAAAGTTGTATAAATTAAGTGTTTTTTGTACTTATAAGTGTTTTTCCGTCAGAGAGACTCATATGAAATGATTATTTATACTAAATTTGGGGCATTATTTTGTATGTGTTCCTGGGAGAAATCATAAACTTTAATAAGAATCACGTTGACAAATGAGTCAGTTTAAAATCAAGTTGTTTCTGTTCCATTGCTGAAGTCCCCAGTGGAACACGGGGGTTCAAGCTTTTGAAATTTCAATAACGTTGATTTTATTCTACCCAAGTGAGGTTGCTACTCTCACGCAGTACTTACCCTGCTTCCCGCATTTGTAACTAACTGACGAAGCGATGTCGCCTAACAATTGAACCTAAAATGTATGTGTGTGTGAATAAAGAGCATTCTACACTTGAGCTACCGATGCTTTACTGTTGGTTCAAACGATAGACGATAAGATTTTAAAATTCAAAACTCCCAGTGTCAAGGAACTTAACTCTAAGTTCCTATTATTTCCAAAGACGCCCGAATTGAAAATTATACTATGTAAAATATCGACTTTAACTCCAAAACACAAGGAATGACAAGAAACTGTAGTCTTCGGCAGTTAAAATCAATACTCTGTAAAAAGTTCGATAAACAAATGTTTTACAAGGAATGTATTGTACTTTTATTCGTATTCTTTCGTCTTCTTCTTCCAACTTGTACACAATCGAAGCACTCGCGCCTTCAAGTTGCCCGCCAATGGCGACCAAGGACAATGAACAAATGTTCAATGTTCACAATCACTGACACCTAGTTTGTTTTACACACACACTTTTGGATTAGTTTTTTCGGAGATAAATTTGATTTATTCTCACCTTTTTGTTGAATGTCAGTATTTCATCAGATTATAAATATGAAGTCAGGCAGTATCTGAAGATTTTTGATTTGATTTATTGCATGCTAAGTTTGTTCAGTATGTTGTACATGTTATGGAATATGTTGGAAAATCATTCGCCTTTATTTCAGGTACACTAGGATGCTCACAGAATTGTAAGTATGAATATAAACATTACTTACGTACGTAGTGAATAACAGTGTACTGTCAAATCTTTGAAAGCGCACATCTAAATCTTAGTTCAAAACGTAGAGAATTTTCTTGCTAAAGACGATACGACACAGCGCTACATATAATCATTATTTCCTCGGGTTCCAAGTGAGATATACCTCTTCAAAAGTGCATCTCTATTTTGTCTCGTTCTCTGCAATCATCTTCCGCTGAAAGCACGGTTGTCCATGGGCTGTTATCACCTCCCCACACAATCTCCCGCATGTGATCCTCAGCCGCCTGAATTATTGCTTAGCATTACGGTCCCCCCATGAAGAGCGGTATGAGCGGTGATGTCACGCAGCCCTCTCCTTAGAGTTTGTCAGATCCATCTCCATTTCCTTATTAAAGAATTTGATCAGTAATAGATTCTTGATTGGTTGGTCCCCAGAGTTTCTTGTTCATACTTCGTTCTGACAATCCGGTAATCTGATATTCAGTGTTGAGTTAGCGAATAGGACAGTTGTTCATGAAAGTATTCAGACGCCTGTTGGAAAATATTTTTGTGACGTTAAATTCAGGTTTCTCATCCATAGAGAAGAACTCACTCACCCGACATTCGTGTTGAAAATGTGAACTTCGTTGTTCGTGCTGAGTTGATGAGATTTCCAGAGTGAATTGTTCCAGAGTGACGAATCTCTGTTTGTCCTGCATTTCCAATTCTGATTTCGACATCATCATCCATGCCATCAGGCAGTATTTGAAAGGATTTTGCCTGGATAAGTGAAGGAGGTGATCCCATTCAAATTTCTGCCGTTGATATTGACTGAAGCTCATCATGGCTGTTTGGTTATCTTCATCACCTCTGTGTTCTGTATGTTCACTTGAATTCTTGTGTTTGTTGCTTCTCCTGACAACCAGTTGGTTTTCGCCTGTAAATATTCTTCATCCGCGAAGTTCACATCTTCTAGATCCTTATTATCATTCTGATGTTAGATGTCCATGTTCAACTTTCGTTGCTCTCATCTGTGTGTATCTCTTTCCTGATGGCCACCTGGTTATCTTATATAGTGTTCTGAGGTCCTCAGTACCTGCGACCTATTTTACTTTGCTTACCAGTGGGTCTATACACGTTTCCTTGACCCTCACCTTCACTGAGTTCAAACGTTCTCCCACGTTGATTTCCTCATTGATTCTACTTAGTGTCTCCGACTTCGCTGTGATAGCTTCATTGAAGGTGTCTTTTGTGGTTTTCGCTCTCCATTTATGCGCAATGAACTTGAATTGTCGTCTGCCCACAGTTGTTCTGAAGACTTTCATCTTGATCTTGAAGGTTCCTTGCACTAGATAATGGTCTGAACACACATTTGCTCAAATTCCCGACTTCCTGTCTAGCAAAATGTGTCTCCGTTTCCTTTAGATTGAGATGAAGTCTGTCTGATTTCTGGTGTGTCCGTCAGGTGGAATTCAAATTGCACTGAGTGTGCATAGAGTTGGATAATTGTAGCCTTCCTTCATTTAAAGTTGAGTCTTGCTGTCGTTATCCTACAGGAGGGCTTTGGCTGCTATTGCTGGTTGTCGTCTGGGTTACCACAGTAGATTACTGATTGTCCAGTCGGTAATTTGGATAGTTCGAATCCATTCCATCACCAGCTCTCACAGATTAGTAGCACTTCCAAATCACATCTCATATGTTATGCGACCCGAGCAACCTTCCTAGCTTCAAGAATTTTGCAAAGATTCCACATCCTCAAACTTTTTCTCGACCTCATCTAAAGAAGAATCACTGATTGACTGGCTTACTGTAGGTGTTCACCAGTTCTCTGTGTCATTTCGCCATTTATCTCCGCTTCCAGAGAAGAATGAGTTTTTTGTTTTATATTTTTGTTGTGCTTCGAGGTTTCTGTATCGATTGGATTGATTTTCTTGGGGTAGAGTAACCAGCTTCACGCCAAACCTTCCTTCTTTGACCTGGTTTGTGATCAGCTACTAAACGAGCGAACTTGTAAATTAACGGAGGTTGCTATTTGTATATATGAGTGTATGTCAGTGTAATCCTGACAAAACCCACGAAGAATTCGTTCATTATCACCAGAGTGAATTATTTTGTTTCAGTTTTCGTACTACTGATGCACTTTATTGTACATTTTTACATGACTGTTTTGAGAACTAAGAAGTGTAGCTTCATTAAGTCGATAGATAACTCAAACTTATGCTTATCTGTGCACGTTTCTATCACAGCAACAAGTGAAAGTGATTACGAAACATGTAAGTTCAAAAGCCAGTGTTAAACTGTTCTGAATAAAATGGAAGTTTAAAAACCTATCTGGTACTTTGTAAATACACATTTTGATATCTTTGTATACCTAAATTACGTATACCTTATCTTCAAATCACCGTTTGCATAGATCTTCGTGTTCCTTTCATGTCTTTACTTGAGTCAAATGTATCTTCCTGCTATCTGGATGTTTTTCATGTCAATGAATGTATCTTCATCCACTACTGATAAATATTATCAGTAGCAAAATATCAAAATGATAATGAAGAATTCAGTCATCAGAAACAGTAGAATTACACCATCAATATGAATATCTCATCAGTCATACAGGATAATTTTCTATTCTCTTAAAATATTTCAAAATCAAATTTGAATAATATTTGTAGGCGAAGATGGTTGTACCGGTGAGTTCATTTAACTTTATTGATAAATGTCAATAAATACGAGATCCATGTTCATGGCTTCCTGCTGACTGACCCTAGCATCTAACTGATAGGAATCAGAACAAAACAGTAATTGTCTTATGACTCACCATGTGACTCATCCTATGACTGGATGACTACAAAATGTCACCTTTTTCTAACATTAGTTTTGGTCAGATCGCGAACCAATCAGAACAGCTATTCGCTGACCTAGCCTAGTCGCCTACTAATCAGAACAATCCATTTCCCACTGCCCTGGGCCGATTTTAATGTGGCTAAAAAATATATAAATATGGCGTGTTTTTCCTAACAAAGACAGCATTCTAAGAGTCACGGGTTAGCCTTTGTCTTCCGATATTTATGTGCCTCAGTGAAGCGCAGGGTGCCACGGACAAATAGGTGAATCTACTATATCGGTTGAATTGTTCATTGTGTCACTATTATTATACCCACGCATTAGTACACTCGGTCATATCAGCTGTCAGTGAGATCATATCAATTAGCAACAGGTCTATAACAGATTAGTGACCCATATCATAATTCAAATAATGTGCTCGAAGGTACAAGTACAGCGAGAGCTGTCTGCTAGCCAAAATCGGTACACAGAAATTTACGTTAGTGTTTACGTCCCAAATCTTGTTCATGAAAAAAAGCAAGAACAAAGACTTACTCAACAACCAATCACAGCAGACCTGGCGTGGGTGGATACGATTCGCAGATATATGGTCTGACCTTCAAAGAAACGGCCACAAAGAGATGGCAGAATAACCTCCGGCAAGAAAACAACCAGTGAGAAGACGTTATCTCTTTGCTAACAATAACGCTAGTAGTACTATACATCAAAATCTATAAATATCTGTTGATTTCCGCAATGGACGACCCTTGTCGTGTGTCGTTACACAATAACTTTTAGCTAAAAACATATTTTCGGCATGTATTGCGTTTTCATTCTTCCATGTTGATTTGGATCGTGCTTTTTCATTTCCCAGCTCTTGGAATTCCCCAATTTTTTTAATTTTCAACTTTAATGTTAAGAGATTCCTTGATAATTTGACAGTGATTTTCTAAATCATTATTGTTGATAAACTCGTTAATGAGCGCAGAGAGTCAGAATAACTATCTCGAAGGGAATGAGGATAATTGATGTTTGAGGTAAGCGTTCACGCAATGAATATACACATTTACACCGTAAATGTCACTCACTCACTCTCTCCCCCTCGCTATCTCTTTTATTATAGGTGAAAAACTAAATCCAGAACAGTGTACGTAAATTTTGCATTTTATCTTAACATGGTACAATTTTACAATCATAAAAGTAAATTATATTTGCCTATACAATGTATATCATTTACTGTCGGTACATATGCTCATTATCGTAGGAGATTTTGTATCTCTCAATGAATGAAAAAGATAACACGATATTGTCCTCAATGGCGTTTCGCTATTGAATACTGCCAACAGCTTTATCAAATCAATATTATTAATACCAGAATTTATAAAATCCCAGCTTATACTCGACCTTGTAATCATCGTTTCTTCAGCAATGAGGTGATTCCTACCTTTTTAAGCTGACCAGTTGGTAAAGATGACAGGCCATGTGTAGATTGTTGGATTTGATAGGAGTATAAAATTATAAAGGCAGCATGTGTTTATCACATTCTTGTTGATTTCTCTATTTCTTAGAGGAAGGTGGGGTGTTGTACCAAGGTCAAATCCTGTTTTAATCCACCATTCCTATTCGAAAAATTTTGAATCCATTCGATGGGATTCCTGAAATCTTTCTGGATGATGATTTCAATATTGTCATAATTAATTTTGTGACCTGATGGCTGGTGATTTTTAAAGCTTTTCTAGTTCAAATAGATTTCTTTGTGGACGAACAAAGGCGACTCTACGGTGTTCATGTCTTCTGATTACCTTGAGTTCTCCCTGGCAATGTTCGTCCAATGTATATTGCATCACATTACAATCAAGTATTGTATTGTGTAGGCACAATCAGGTTGTGAATTCTTAGGGATTCGGTCATTCATTGAGAAATACAAAAACTTTTATAACAATGAACATCATTTACCTAATGCCCAAATTTTTTCAAATTCGATACGTATGCTAACTACAAATATGTCTGAAGTTATCGACATACTAAATAAGACAAACAAAATGCTTAATTATTTTGGCTATCATGTATATATGAAGCCCGGTTAATACATGTGAAAATAAACTTTGAATTTTTTGATTGGATACTAGTAACTAGTGCGACGCGTCTAGTACTTTCTTTGGTGCAGACTGAATTCTATAAGTCAGGTTTGCAGTGTGACCACGATTCTAGGCAGCTCGCCATCATGGTGCAGATCGATTTGATGATATTGGATAGTTGGAGGCAATCGGCAGGAAGCCTTGGTGAGCCAGCACGAATAACTCAGTGGTAACGTCTCCGGCTGCAGGTGGCACTGGGTGACGTGGGTTCGAATCTCAGAATGGATATGAGTTCCTTCAAGGTTGCAGATACGCTTTGCTGACTGGTTAATGCCGGCTCGTATGAAACCTAGGTCCAAGGCTTCCTGTGGCCGATTGCCTCCAACTACCCAATATTTTTTAAATATTAAAATTTTATTCATTGGAAAATTCAGCTCGACAGTAAATTTCGTTATCATAAACTATAAAATTGGTATAACTACTAATTTCTTGAAACCATTCCTCTGAATCCGTTCTTTTAGCTAATTTAGTTCCTTGAGCGATAGGTTCTCCTGCTGTAAACACACTGGAAAATAATAGGCCACCCACTTTCTGATTGACTTCGTTTCATTCTGCAATATTCTGTACACGTTTTCCAAATGGAACATATGGCTTTCAGCAGGGCATCGCTTTTTGACCCTGTTTCTCGAGAATTTTATTTTAGCTGGCTGCACCATTGCCCACAAGCTCCCTCATTTCATATTATCCTCAGATTCACTCCCAACTCATTATTTCCCATTCGAGTTCCTCTCAGCAACTGGGCTGGCACACTTTGTCACACTCGAACGTCTCCTAAGCATATGTGTGCATTCCATTTCCATAGCCTTTATCATCTTTTTCCTCAGATTGTCTTTGCTTAGTTCCCCATCAAAGTTCCTAGACGCTTATCCTTTCCGGTAATCTGATCTTCAGTAGTGAGCCAGCAAATGCTGCTTCTGGAGAAAAGTTTAAAGCCTGATGGAAGTTCCTTCAAGTGACACGTAAATTCTCTGAAGCAGTGATATGATATTGGTGTTGAAAAACCTGAATCTTATTCCATAAGCAGGGTGAAGTAGATTTGCATAGAGATATCAGAGTAATAAAGAATTCATTCAACACGATTGAAGCATGTAAATACGTATTTGCAGTAGATTTTCACCAGGCTTCACATTTACATAATGATCAAATATTGGTAATATGCATTTGAATTTATGCGGTTAATAGAATATAGTATCAGAGTTCAGAGATGTGAAAGAATGGATAACAATCAAGGTGGTCATCATAATAATAACAAAGATTATTATTATTATTGTTCCCTTGGGTTCCTACTGGAAAATAGGGCTTCAACTGCACGTCTCCACTTGCTTCTGTCTTCTGCTGTACTTTTCACTTGCGTCCATGTTATTCCATACTGTTTCATCTCCTCCTCACACGATCTCCTCCATGTCACCCTTGGACGTCCCACTCGCCGCTTCCCTTTCGGGTTCCACTCGAGGGCTTGACGCGCGATGTCACTCAACGGCCTCCTCAGCGAGTGTCCAATCCATCTCCACTTCCTCCTGCATATTTGTTGGGCGATTGGTTCTTGTTTTGTTTGTCCCCATAGTTTCTTGTTGGTGATTCTTTCTGGCCATCTAATCTTCAGTATGGAGCGAAGACAGTTGTTGATAAAGGTCTGCAACCTGTTGAAAATATTCTTGGTGACCCGCCAAGTTTCTGATCCGTAAAGCAAAATTGACTTGACGTTTGTATTGAAAATCCGAATTTAATAACAAAGATTGCCGCCCCCCAAAATGTTTATATTATCTGGACAACGGTGAGTGTATAGACAGAATGTGCACACTAGTAGTGTAATAGCAGAAGAAAAGGGCCAGGAAACAGATCTTTTATTAAGAAAATCAACAGATATTTATAGATTTTTATGTGCATTATTGTCTGCAGAGAAGCAACGCCTCCTGATTGGTTGTTTTCTTGCTCAAGGTTATTCTGTACTGCTTGTAACCGTTTCTTAGGAAGTTAAGCCATATATTTGCGAATCATATCCGCCCACGCTAGGTCTGCCGTGATTAGTTGTCAAGTTCCTCAAGGTTAGACTTTGTTCTTGTTTTTCTCATGATCTCGATTTGGGACGTTAACAGTGAAGTAAATTGTTGTCTACAATTTTGTCTTGCAGACAGCTTTCACTACAGTCGGAGTAGAGGGGAAAACAACTATTGTCACATAGCACAATCACACTGTCATAAATATTTATCCAGCTGAAAACATTTGCTCCCAATCGAGTCATGCTGATTGTTCCTCCTGCATACAAACGAAATCTTATCAGTACCTTGATGTATCGCAGTAGGAGAATCTACACAACCGACAATCTAGACGATGAAAATAAGGAAAACAGAAAACTTTTTGTACGCGAACGGATACTCCGGAACATTTGTTAAAGTCTCAATGAGGAGTATGGATGGAAAGAAATACCTGGAAACAGTGCAGAAGAAAGGAAAATACATGAATTCACCGTTTAAAAGGCGATACAGCAACTGAATTGCTGGCATCGGAACTTCAAAAAATAATAGCTAAACATTCTTTGCCACAACATTGTGTTTAAATTTCACCAGTGGTTGTATGATTCCAACGCAGGTGAAGGATAAGCTACCGAGTCCGGCCACTTCAGTGTGCATTTATAAATTAAACTGTTCATGTGAAGACAGTTACATTAGTTAGAACGACTCGACAAGACCACCGTTGCCTTCCGGAGGACTTGTTCAACGTGGTTAAGTAAAAGTGTCATAAAGTCACTCAGGAATTATCCTGAATTTTACCCATTCATTCACACCTCGGAGCTCTGATAGTATATTCTAGATATGATGGAGACGACTTGTAGCTCAGGTGGATGATTTTCATTTGGTTATGTTCTCTCACATGGATGGTAGTTAATTTGCGAAGCTTTCATTGTCCTACTAGACAACAAACATCTTCAGCGCATACTTCAATTTGTTGAAGTGAGCTTTTAGATTTCTCCATGAGTTTGTTAGTCATCTCTCCTGGTGAGTGACTTTGAGCGTGATTGGTTGATTTCGTGTGTTTTCACACCCTCTAAGCTACTTGTATTGGAACTGAACAATGAGTTCAGATGCGTTACTTAGACGACACATTTTTAATAATCAAAAGAAGCGAGTTGGATAAAACTCACAACTTAATAAACAATGTCTTCAACGACATCAAATTCACAAGCGAAGAGGAATGCGAGAACAAAATCCCATTTTTGGACGTCTTAGTCAAACGAACAACCACAGGGGAATTAGAAACTCAGGTTTATAGCGAATCAGTTCACACACACAGAATTATAACAGCAACACACAAAAGGAGTTGTATACAAACACTATTCTAGAGGGCCAGGACTCATCGCAGCACTCTCGCCTTAAGGAAATTTGAAGAAAGATATCTCATGGACGTCTTCCAAAAGAGCGGATATCCACAGAATTTCATCAAAAGACATATACCGCCAAGCCAACCTATCAAATCAAAGGCATTCAAGGAAAGCACGAAGAAATTTTCCCTACCATTTATAAAGGACATCTCAGAAATCACCGCAGGACTCTTCAAGCCTTTAGGAATTGACGTCGCACACAAACCAACAAAATCATATCACTCAGTTCCATGTCAGTCAAAGGACTCAACAACGAAAGAAGATAAAACTAACATCATCTACAAAATAAGTTGCAACGATTGAGAACAACACTACATTGACCATAGTGGACGTCCCCTACGTCTTTATATCCATGAACATAAAGTAGCCGTCAAAAGTCAGGACATCCATTCTCTCATATTGCTGCTTACAAAGAACCATGGTCATCGATTCGACTGGGACAACATTCAAATATTAGACAAAGGAAATACCGAGAATGCTAGAGAATTTTCAAACGCCTGGTATTCCAGTGAATCACCAATCAATGGACATATTGAGATAGACAAAACTTACCAACCGATAAGAAGGAAACTTCCCACGTACAAAGAGTCAAAGTTCAAGTCAAAGAAACAATCACTTCCAATACAAGTAGTCTAGAGTGTGTGAAAACACACACATGTCGTTTTAGACGTTGTTTATTAAGTTGTGAGTTTTATCCAACTCGCTTCTTTTGATTATTAAAAATGTGTCGTCTAAGTAACGCATCTGAACTCATTGTTCAGTTCCAATACAAGTAGCTTGGAGGGTGTGAAAACACACGAAATCAACCAATCACGCTCAAAGTCACTCACCAGGAGAGATGACTAACAAACTCATGGAGAAATCTAAAAGCTCACTTCAACAAATTGAAGTATGCGCTGAAGATGTTTGTTGTCTAGTAGGACAATGAAAGCTTCGCAAATTAACTATCTAGCTCAGAGAACACAATCGTATCAAAAAAGTCAGTATAATCTATTAAACACATAAATTCAAATGCCTATGACGAATATTTCATCGTTATGTAAATGTGGATTTACCGAAATACGTATTCGCTTGCTTAAATCGTGTTCTGTAATTATCAATATGGGAATTTTCAAATTACTAATACAGATTTCTCTTGCTTTTACGATCCCACGCTTGACATCATTATCATTTTATCGCCGAGAAATTTTCATTGATAAACTCTTCTATCACTGATGGCATTATACTCTGTAATAGTGTCCTTATTCTATGTCTACATTTACCAAGCAATTAACTTTAATATTTCCAGGTCAAGTAAACTGCGAACTGATTAGTAAGTTGCTCAACACTGGCCAAATAAACAGTTCAAATCTTGTTTGCTAACCATGTATGTGTTCAGCCCCAACTATCTGTGATATATTCGCCATCATACTGATTCTCCCTAACTTAACTCTGCGGATATTCTCAGTCAGGCCAAGTTGTTAAGAAGCAAAAAATGCCCACCATCAGAGAAAGCGATGAAGAATGATAATAACAGATGGTTTGGTAACACATTATATGTAAGATGAGTGTGAATGAAATTATTTTTATGAGCGAATCTCCAATATCTTAGGATCTTCAGTTATCTAAATGAATATAAGAAATTTATAAAACACAAAATAATTGAACAAAGAATATCCTCGTCGATAATTTCCTCTTCCGGTTTTAAAATTATATATATTGAATATGTTTATATACATAGAATATTCTAGAATAGTAGTCAGTAACAATATTAGTGTTTTTTTAAATAATATCGATTTGTAAAATACGATCACAATGGAATTACAGTTCATGAAAGATGCTTAAATTATAGCAATATAATAACAAATAGACTATCAGCTAAAATTAAGGATATTCCTACAAAATGTTGAGGATCACTAAAACCTAGATGGCCAAGCGAGTAAGGACAATGTCTGAACTAATTCCTTTTGGATCCCAACAGCCAGCCTCAGAATCATGTAGTAATCGAACTCTTACGGCGAAATTGAGATTTGTTGGTATGCGGTAAATGACCCTAAAAGCCTGATTTGTGTATCCAAAAGAAGTTAGTTCAGACATTATCCTTACCTTAGCTATCTAAGTTCGAATGATCCCCAACATTTTGTAGAAATTTCCTTAATTTTAGTTGATACTCTATTTTTATTGTTATTATAGTTTGTGCATCTTTCGTGAACTGTAATTCCATTGTGATCTTACTTTACAAATCGATATTACTTAAAAAATACCAGTATTGTTATTGACTACCATTCTAGAATATTCTATGTATATAAACATGCATATATAATTGTAGAGCTTAAAGAGGAGGAAATTATCGACAAGGATATTCTTTGCTGGCTCAATTATTTTGTGTTTTATAGATGTCTGAATGAATATTTTCACTATAAGAAATTTGTTCAAAAGCCTCATCAGTTACTGATCAATTTGTGATATTCACTTGATGGTGGTTGGTAGATGGGTAAACGACGTACCTTTCACTGTCTCTTAAACTTATCAGTCAGAGGACTTCACATCCTGGTGAACCATGGTGTTCCAATCCATTGTTTCAAAAATATCAAAGCATCATCTACTGGGATCCTGCAGAATAGAAGAAAACATTAAGAAACACCCATTTTGACTTCTACCAATAGTAGTAATTCTGTTGAAAATATTACCAAAATGAAAAAAACTTATAATTATAAGTAAATAACTATTGAATAATCTAAAAATAGTCAAGGCTTCCTGACGATCACCTACATCCATCTAATACCAACAATTCACTGTGCTCCTTGATGCTGAGCCACCAATTTACATGGTGGCCACACTACAAAGTCCAGTCTTCATGAAAGCCAGGACTAGACACATTACACTAGTTACTAACTAAGGTCAGTCGCGAGCATACCCGAATAGCTCAGTGTCAGTAACGTCTCCCCTGACTGAAGCGCTCACCAGGTGACGCGGGTTCAAAACTCAGAAGGGACATGAGTTCCTCCATTAATTCAGACAGGCCCTGCAGGGGGACTGGTGAGTGTTAACTAGCAGGAAACCTAGGTCAGGTTGAGTTTCCTTCAACTTCAGACTCAACGATGAAATCTACAGGCAAACAGATGGCATAGCAATGGGCTCTCCACTCGAACTACTCCTAGCCAGGTGTTTTATGTCTAGCCTCGAAAAAAATCCCTTATCATCAACTATTACCGACCTTCATCTCTACAAGAGATTTATTGATGATACTTTCATCATTTGTGATAAGAACCTGGACCTTAAAAACTTACTTCAGACATTCAGCAATGCTTACCTAAACATCGGCTCCACTCTTGAAGCCGAGTCCGACGGAATGTTCCACTTCCTCGACGTCCATCTGACAAGAAACGGCGATACCTCTCTGAAAAAGTTTATCAACAAAAATACCACATGGACTGGACAATTCATCAATTTTCAAAGCTTCGTTTCGCTAAGCAGAAACAGGAACCTGATATACGCCCTTTCCTCGAGGATTCGGAAGATATGCAGCGAGGAGGTGATTGACGAAGAACTGAGTAATCTCCGAAAAACCCTGATGGAAAACGGTTTTCTGCCTAGGTTCATAGACAAGAACCTCAAATCGAAAAAGACTTCCGAACAAGTTCAATCCGTCCCGAAGAACATACTTCTGCTCAGTCTAGAATTCAAAGGTTACACTGAAGCAGGAATCCTTCGTAAACGCCTCTGTAAATCTCTGAGGAAGACATACTTCGCGGCGAGCCTATGACTAACGTTTTCCTGCAAGAAACTGTTCAACCAGAACGCGAAAGACAAACTGTCGCATTGGGCCACTTCAACGTGCATATACCAGTTTACTTGCTCTTGCGGAGCTGAGTACATCAGTCCAAGTGAATAAAAGTGATATAAAATCAGCTTCAAGATTTGAAAGAACTATTTATGCATTCTTTTTCCATCAATAGTAACTTTGAATGATAAACTTCACTTCCCTTCCGATATATAATGAACCAGTTACAACTAGTTTTGAACATTTAATGGATTAGTTTTCAGGTAAATGGCAACTAACCATGGAATCTAAGATGCATATTTTTTCCAGTTGAGAACTCGCCAGCTACCTGATGTACCTGAGTTCTCCAGTGATTGATGGTATTCCAACTGACACTGGAACCCGTCAAAGCTTTATCCACTAGACCAATTAGGCCATGAGAGCCACCTATTGTGCAATGCGGACAAGTCATTACGTGTTTTCAATTCAATTTCAATTTTGTCGTTTGATTGATTGAACTGAAATTTCTGGCGTCTGTTGACGTATTGACTCTTATGATGGACGATTCGACGATGTCTGAGCAAATAACTTGAAGTAATTTGATGGACAGTTCTTCATACGGTTTATGTAGATTGAGTAGGCAGTTTGTCGCATTAATTTGCTTTATTATTATAAATTTCTATTTTGATAAAACTGAATGATTTAAGTTTGTATAACGTTACCATTTTATTTTCAGCTGGCAGTCGCTTTATCTGTATGTCAGTTATACAAACATTTGTGAATGTATATCATGTTTAACATAGGGAACCTAAATCCAGTTTACCTTTACTGTAGACAGTAGTTGATTTACTATTCTCAAGGTTTGCTTACCAGGGATTTGATTGATTGCAACTTTGGTCATGAAATGACTTCAGCTGGAGAACCATTGTTTCGTCCATGTCTTTGAGTCTTCAACTGTACGCACAAATGATACTACGACGAATCAAAGAAAGGATTTCTACGTTACAAGGCAACCCGGTTGACTATTCACTGTCACCCAGGACGATGTCAGATGACTCATTGGATGAATTGAAATATCTGTTAGTTTGCAATATATATGGCGCGATCGCCAGCTTATGTTTAGCCAGTAGCGAATTTCCGTTGACAATCTTGAAATGTAGTGAAACATTAGAATTTTTATATTGATTACTACTACTACTGACGGTTATTTCTTAAGTAATATTATTCAAATCACGGAATATACACATTGGGTCATAGGAGTTATTAAAAAGACAATTGCAGCGAAGAAAATTTTCTTTTCGACGAAGTCATCATCTAGGCTGTACATTCGTGTATTTATATCAAATGGATGGGAAAGTTCCAGAATAATTTCCGGTTAAGGGTCAAATTAATAAAAAATTACAATTAGGAATTAGAATGCCATAATAAACAGGGAGATGGGTAAAACTCAAACAAAGTAGCATAATAACTAAGAAGATTGACATTGTGCAGTTGGGGGTTAGAAATGTAGAAATAACAAAATATACAGGATGTTTGGATAAAAAACTAATATGATGAATAATTGTTTATGCAATCAGGGATTAAATATGTAGAAATAGTAAAATGACAAAATAAACAGGAAGTGTGGATATGAAAATATGGTAGTGTAGACAGGGATTAAGAAAACTTAAAATAACATGAATAAACAGGAAGTTTAGATAAGAAAGGCGATGGGATGGTCATTATTAAAAAAACTTTTACCTGTTTATGATGGCCATGGCAGTAATAATAATTAGTAATAATAATTTCAAATAAAAGGCATTTCCTGAATGCAGAATTAATTCAGAATACTCAACTATGTGTTAGAATATACCGATTCTTAATGAAGAATTTCATTTCTGCTTTCAAGGTGAAACTGTTTGCGCTGATAGTAAGTTCAGTACTGTGGTTATTTTCAGGAGTAACTGTGGTAGTAGCTATATTATCACATGGAATATCATTTTATAGGGAATTTTCCTTCCCAGAAACTGAAGGCAGTATATTCATCAAATGGTTTGAGTTAGGTATTCTTGACATCCTACAGGTCACTATATTAGGGCTAATTTATTATATGCTGGGTTTCTGAGTGATTACTGTTTGCCTACTATTAAGGCAGCATAGTGTGATAGGCTCAATAAGTAATTACACTGCTCAGTTATTTCACATTATCATTATTATTCGCTTGGGTTCTGTGTGGAGCGTAGGGCTTCAACAACACATCTTCTGTCATTTTCAGCTTGGGCAGTGGTTGCCCACAATGTCTCATCTCCTCGCCACATGATCCCCTCCATGTAACACACGTATCGATGACCCACTCGTCGATTCCCATTGAGATTCTGCTCGAGAATTGGCCTGCATAAAGTGCGACGTCATTCAACGGTCTCTTTAATGTATGCCTGACCAATCTCCATCTTCTTCCACGTATTTGTTGAGCGATAGGTTCTTCGTCGGTTTGTTCCCACAGTTTCTTGTTATTAATGATTTCTGGCCAGCCAGCCAACGAAGGTGTCAGTTGTTGATGAAAGTCTGCAAACTGTTGGAAATCCTTTTCTTTACACACTGGCAAAGTTTATGACCCTCATAGAAAGACCAACTTGACATTTGTGTTGAACAGAATCTGAATCGCGTTACTTATGTTTAGTGCAGCCGATTTCCAAATTGGTTCCAGGTTGATGAAGGCGTATCTTGCCTTTCCGATTCTGACTTCGGCATCTTCATCCGTCTCAATTGTAGTTCAAACGATGCTTCCAAGACAAGTGAAAGAAGTAATCTTTGTTAAATCTCTGCCGTTGATGGTGATTGGTGCTGATTGTTCTTGTTGCTGCTGTTGGTTGGTTATCTTCATCATCTCCATCGTCTCTGAGTTCACTTGGAGTCCTGTTTTCGCTGCCTGCCTCTTCTGCCAGTTTGTTGGTTTTCGCTTGCAGGTCTTCGAGTGCATGTGACATTATACATGCATCATCCACATGCGAAATCCGGATATTCTAGAGTCTTTTCATTGGTGGTACAGCGTACTCCTGTCTCCTCGCTGTCCACAGTCTGACACATAATGCAGTCCACCACAATTAAGAATATCATCGTTGATAACAGGCGGGTAGCCTTGTCTAGCTCCTGTATGCACATCGAAGGCTTCGCTGAGTTCCCCGTTGTGGATCACCTGGCACGTGATATTGTCATATAACCAGCTGTTGAATGAGTTTCATAAAGACTTGAGATACGCCGTAGTGTTGGAGTAGTTTCCAAGTCGATGAAGTTGAGGTGGAGTGAGGTTTGACTGCCATTCTGTGGTTTATTCTAGGACAGGCTGAGTATCAAAATTTAACAACTTAAATTTATTAATATCATAAGTATTTCACTTGACCACAGTTTGAAATCTACAGATGTTACACTTTGAACACATTTCATTCAACCATATGAGTATAATGAATAAAATCTGACATCACTTGATTCAAAATTTTGAAAACTCCTTTAGATGTACCCGCATCTCTACCTCGTTGTGAGTTTTTATGCGTTTTCTATTCATGACAAACTGACGCTGTTCTCTGATTATATAATAACGACTTATGATGAGGCATTTGCTATTGTCAGGGAAAATAGACAGTTTTACGTTGCCATGTCATCTATAATTCAGAAGAGATTTCAATGGGGTTGGTTAGTTAGTTCAATTAAGTTAACATGTATTTGACTATTCTTAGAAAGCGGTCTGCTTGAATCACTGAGTTACTTGAATTTCCATTCAAGACAATTCAATCATAATTTCTAGAATTCTTATTGTTTTAATCACTCACTTATATGTCCTTGAGTAGCGAAATCTACTCACGCGCAATTTTAACTGACTTTCAACCCACTCTAGAGCATTTCTAAGGCCAAACAAATATTCTAAGGGATTCACATAATGCTACAGATAGAACAAGTAACTCTAAATGCTATAACAACATCAACTTTATGCTCACTATCTACAAGGTGTGCTAAAACAGAACTAGCTACGAATAGATCTTGTTTGTCCCTTGCTTAACCATACTGCGGGATGGTGTTTGGAAATACGATGATGAACCTGCCTAATTTTACGCCCAATGTAGCTAGCTCCTCAGTCTCATCTAAACTGGAAGATACACATACAGGAGGCAAAACCTCGAACGTAGAATAGGGGTGGTTGTGAAGCGACAACGAAGCTGGTCTGCAATGAATGCTATATTAAGTGTATTCTTTAGGTGCTGTGTTACTATTTCGTTGATGTTATTACTGAGGAACTGCAGTTTTATAAACAGTGGTGTTGTTTTGAAGCTGTTGCCCAGCTGACTTGTTTCCGTGCAAAATTCGTATTTTTCTAATTGAACTTATCTCAGTGACCATTTTTTACTAAGTAATTCTCTAATAATCTTAAGGTCCTCATTGAGGGAGTCGTTTAAGCAGAGCCTCCTCACTTCATGAACGAGATACTTATTTTTATTTATTGATTTATTTTCAGGTTTATTTCACTGCGCCAAAACATGTAAGGAAAAATGTGTATTTAGCAAATAAAAGCACTTTCAATTTAAACTGATCAATAATTGTGTCTAATGGTCAGCTCAGTATTTGAAGTTTATCTGGTGAATTATACAACCGTTCCATTTCATGGTGATCTTAAAGCATACCCATGTAAATTCATCAGTTTCCGTGGTCGAGTATTGCTACTTCGTGTGGCAGTATATATTGTAGCATTCGAATTGTAGTCTATTTAAGGAGTACGCTTGAACAGTGCTCATTGTGGCACTAGGGTACCTTAAGAAACATACACTAGTTTGCTTACTGCTATGGAACGAAGTACGTTGGCCATACCATACTTCCAATTGTAAAGCGCGCTACGGAACACTATCCAGCTCGGCAAGAAAACGATGAACACAGGCGTGTTCATAGTAGCTTGGTAATAAAACATCCAATGAATTCAGTACATTCAGTTTCACTTGACACATCTTTCCAAGTCCTATACAAGACCCGTTCAAATCTGTAAAAAAGGGAATCAGATCGAAGCAACTAGGCATAACTGAGGCCCTAGCGATCCAAACGTTCATGCCCATGCAATGTATTAAGTAGAAATATGTCCAACCTCTATCGTTGCTATGGCAATCATAAACAGTCTTTTCTGTCGATGGTGATTATCCTATCAAGTTTCTTGTTTATTACTGTTATCATTACGTCCTTCTAATCCCTATTGTCATTACAATGTTTGATTTTTTTAAATGGGATTCCTGTCTATTTTGTTATGACTATGTTTTGAATTCCTAATTCCACAAAAAGTCGATTATTTCAATAATTATGATACTGTAAAGAAGAAAAGACCGAGGAGGCTGAAATGAATGTTTACTTGGGTGAAACGTATGGTACATAGCTAAATTTGGTATACCATATTCTCAACCTGTCATTTGCACATCATTTACCACATCCTTGACGAATTGGTCGAATATCGTCACATTCGATAGCTTCTTGGATTCTGCATCATATGGCAACATTCTTCTCATGGTTCTCTTCTTTGATTGCTCTTTCCAGTGTGCCAAATACATTGTTACTTCGTTTCTGAAATACTACTTATATCGGATTATAAGTAGCACTCACCACAATACTGCCATATTTTTGATCCGATCTTCCTGTTCATTCTGTTATGAATCGATTTTAATCCCTAATCGTAATCTCGTTCATTTGACCTTCAACCCGGAAATAGTTCTGCAGATTTCTCACTATTGTGCTATACTTTATGTACACGAATGCACTTTTCCAAATAATTTCAGATCCTCCTGTGGAAGGCTGTAGTAAGTATCAGTATATGTATTTATACATGCATTCTGAAACTCGCCTATGTTATTATGCTCAAATATCATGACTTAAGTTAAACATACTTTTGAAGTATTTCAATTTAATTCTTATAATCTTATCAGTAATACATCAGTAGACTTAAAGTGGGTGACCTGCTTAAAACCTGCGCTACAGATAACCTCCATAAATATAGTGTATGTAGATTTTTAATTCATTTTGTTTAAATCTAGTAAAATATTATTGTTTACTCTGGCGGGTATTTAAAACATTCACAAACTAAGGTTTCGTAAATTTCTACTAAACATGAGTAAAAGCATGATGCTCCATGGCAGCCTATAGAAACACCACATGAGATGACCGCTCCTGAGTAGTGTTCTTGGTTCACAAAATGTACCCCTGAACGTTTTATAAAAGACACTCAACAAAATGTCGTCGTGTATTTCTTGAAGCAGAGGAAGAAAAACTATCATAATGGTGGAATGGGTTCTGTTTCAGTTCAGATAAAACTGTGTTGGACAATCTACTGTCATAAAGAAAATAAAAGACAAATTCAGCGAAGAAAATTTTCTTTATCGACGAAATCATCTTCACAGGCTGGCTGTACACAGTCGTATTTATATTTACCGAAAATGTATAACAGTCTATTATTGAGTAATAAGGGTGACATAGCTCATATAATTACTCAGAAGTGACTTTATAAGCAAAAATAAAAGTTGTACATTACGTGGTATTCAACGGCACAAAATTAGAAATTTAATAAGATTGAAAAAAATTGCTATTGAATGAGAATAAAGGTGGTAGTTGAGTGTCTATTTAACAAGCTGTAACCAAAATAAAAAAATAAAATAAATAAATAAGTGTGCAGAGGACGTGAAAATATTCAGAAGGAACATTTGTGAGTGATAATAGTGAATTAATTATTAAAGTAATAGCAAACAAAAAGTAAAAATTAAAATTAAAAATAACATTGTTTATAGGGAACGACGAGTAAAGAGGTTAAGACCAAGGTAGAATAAGAGACTGGACAAACTCCTTCTGTATACAGAGTTCGGGATTGTGTTGACGAACTGCCAGCGCCTACGTCATGCACAAAAGCTGAAACATGACGCCCTTTGTACCATTTGACCTCACCTTGTAGATAATTTTGAAAGACGGCTGTGGTGGAGCTGCGTGGCTTGAACTCACCAAGTGCTAGAGAATTAAGCTAGTAACATTCTTGCATTGTCCTTCTGCTAACCATCCCGGATAATATTTAGACATGTGTTTGGAAAATGTGAGCTTTGTGCGTCCAATATAACGAGATTCAAAGGTGCAGGTGCATTTATAAACACACATTAAAGTTTAAACAAAGCAACAACTACAGATTTAGCAGAATAAAGTGGTACCATATTTTATTTCGTCGCCTTCTCTTCAGCTGCTTACAGGGCAAAAACATTATTAAATGTATCTACAATAACAATTTAACATACTTACACAGGGTTCATTTTAAACAGAAGTCAATCGATCAATATACACATACACTAATAATATATACATATATATATGCAATCTTGAACACAATTCCGAGCAATAATAATCATACAAAATGAAAACTTTTCAGTATCTCGCATTAGGATGAAAAATATCCAGTTACCAGGGCAAAGAAAGACTGATAACTGCTTCTTTCTGAACGCACAAATCAGGTTTTAGGCGCTTGATGGAAAAGGCTTCAGCAAACTTAAGGAGCATTGAAATCTTTTGCTTATTGATAATTTTGAATGACTTTTCTACGTCCACCTCATGACCCGTGTCAAGAAGATGCCTGGCGATGGCACTGCCAAAAGCATTTGTTCCCTTTAGACGTAAGCTTTTTGGTACATGTTCAGAAAATTGTAGATATTCTCTTCTTTCTGTTCTTCCAGTGTAACTGCTCCCGCAGATACACGTAAATTTGTATATACAGTTGGAGTTAACATGAGAAGGATATCTATCGATTTTTGATTGCACCAGAGAGCAAGTTGTTCGAAAGACGGGAACGAGCTTAGCTGCAGGATAGGCTATGGCTAGTGATGTACTCAGCCTTCTGTTGATCATCACTGCAATGTTTTCACCTTTATAATCAAGCTCAAAGTAGACTGGCTTTTTTCTTACTGTGATTTGTTTTTCATTTGCGACTGCAGATCTTCCATACTTGTTGATGAACCTTTGAGGGTACCCATTGCTCTTCAAAGTCTTTTCAAGAAACTCAAATTCTTCCTCTAGTTTCTCTGTAGAGCATATTCTTCTCGCTCTATAGTACAGAGTCTTGACCAGTGCTCGTTTATAGCTATTTGGACAAAAGCTATTAAAATTTAAGTATTGTCCTTTCCATATGGACTTACGATAAATTGACTTTTGAAGACTACCGTCTTCTAGGCGTTCCATGGCGATGTCGAGGAATTGGAACTTCCCGTCACTTTCATGTTCCACAGTGAACTCGATATTGGCGTGTGCATCATTGAATAATCTTAGTAGGTGTGAAGCATGACTATCATTTTTGCACACTATAAATGTGTCATCAACGTAACGACAGTAGGAAGTTGTTTCATCGATTGCATGCTTCAACTTTGTTTTCTCAGAATTTGACATCAAGATATCTGCTAAAACAGGGCTAAGTGGACTGCCCATAGCTACACATTAAAGTGGCCAGTGCAAAGTGGCAGTTTATCCTTCACGCATCCATTGATCATTTATCAGCTGTAGAAACTGTTCCGTCGCTCAGCCGTAAACAAGGCTTTCCTCAGTGATCTGCATAAATAATTCTTCAGGATCTTAGCTGCGGTATCACCTTTAAATTCAACGCTCATAAATAGCAGTTTATTCGGCACCGCAGTTTGAGTTCTTTCAAGCTTTTGCTATAACTTCATGTTTTTCTCGATATTTCTTGGGGGAATATCCATTCTCTATGAGAATTTGTCTAAGTAGCTCCAGTTCCTTGACTATTGTATCAGTGGAACATATCCTTCCTATTGTTATTCTTGCTCAACTTTCAGATGATCTTCTATCTGAAGATTCTGGACAAAGAGAAAATATCACTGTAATAAACTCTGCTGAAAATTATCTACATTATATTAACCTTGTTCAGAATAAAACTATCACTATTTTTGTGATTATTGTTATTCAGTGTGGACGCATGATAATATGAGTTTTTAATACGCTTTGAAATATTTTCAGTGCCAAAACCAGATACAGATGGTAGAGAATGTGGTAAGTCGTATACTGACATTAAAACACCCTTAAAAAAACACATTTTTCGAACTTCTATTACTTTATTATTGATACCTGAACAGAATGGATAATCTGATTTGTTTGTCTGGCCTGAGTCAAACTGGCTACACTGGCGACAAACTCTGTTCCAAACTGGCGAAATCTCAATTCGGCGTATAGATCACTTCTATCTGGAAGGCTACAGAGCACTCCTGATTGACGTGAGCAGCATATGACTACTTATTTCAGTGAATAAGTAGTACATAGAATTATGCATGTTTTTTTGTGAGTACTGTAAGTAGTCACATTTCACTGTACAATTTCATCAGTAGGCAAAGAATGTCTCACACAGAGATTCAGTTACTTCAGTCAGTATGATGTAACATCGATTTCTTAGCAATTTCTTTCTCAAAGGCTAGGAGGCCAGTCATAATTTGTAAATATAACTTAGCATAGCTGCAGTTATTACTCCATACAGTGAAGGTGATGTTCAAAGGAGATACTAACCTTCAACTTGATATCATATTTCACCGGTATAATATGCGATGAATGCATTTCGAAAGGAGCATAGAAACTACAGCGATGCAGGACTAAGGAGATATCTGAGTAAAATTCAAAATACAGTGTCTATGCCAGAGATGGATGTGGTCAGGATGTGCATGAAAACCGACTGAAGTGCTATTTCATGACTGAAGATGAAAACATAAATATGGCGTGAATGAAATATGTTAAGGAAAACGAAGCCATAGAAGAATAGGACCATTTTAGATGAGCAGGTGAAATCACCTTCTTTTGAACAGAAAACTCTGGAGCGCAGTTACCGTAACGGCTACTGCTTCAAACCCACCCTTCGCTACCATGTCACATTTAATATTGACTGCTTACATGCTTTTAACCTCATGTAGATATTTGTTGCCAATTTGTTACAGACCTGTCTCTAATTGATACATTCTCTAAGTATTGGTTTGTAGGGATTCGACTGATTGGTTACAGGATTTCATCATGAGCTGACTTTGGAATATCTGAAAACCTCTCAGGGAGTATTGGACAGCTGTTTCATCAGCTTAGTTTGGCACTCTTCAAAAGTACACACCCACTGAGGTTCGAACACAGGACTTTCTGGTTACCTGGCGAGCTCATAGACCACTTAGACACTGGGACCTAATCCACTGGCCCATAAATTCCGACTTCTGCGCTGTTCAAGCTCTATTAAGGTAGGCGGTTACCTGACGTTCTATCAGGAAGTCATGAGCAGTAGGGTACAGCAGGTGAGGTGTGAGGACAAATACACGCCAGCGAAGACATTAGCTAGCGGTCGTACTATGTTATGAATTGACAGAAGTTGGAATCCATGAACCACTGCGCCGGATCCCAGTGGCTTAATGTTCTACGAGCACGCTTTGTAACCAGAAGATTCCGGGTTCGAACCCTGTTTGGTGTGTACTACTGAAGAATCTATAACTAGGTTGACGACACAGCTGTCTTGAACTCCCAGGTTTTCAAATGGTTCTCTAACCGATGTCAGCTCATGAGGATACGATCTCATTGACAGTTGATATGACCAAGTGAACTGATGCATATGTATAATAATACTGACACAATGAACAAGTCAGTCGATATGGTAGATACATCTATTTGTCCCTAGTACCTAACGCTTCACTGTGGCACATCAATATCGAAAGACAAAGACAGGCATGTGACTGTTAGGATACGGTCTTCGTTAGGAAAAACACGTCATATTTATATATTTTTAAACCACATTAAAGTCAGCCCAGGACAGTGAGAAATAGATTTTCCTGATTAGTAGGCGACTAGGCTAGGTCGGCGATAAATTATTCTGGTTGGTTGGTGATCTGACCAAGACCAATGTCAGAAAAAGGCAGTGAAATTCTATGATTGGGTAATCATAGGATGAGTTACACAATGAGTCATAAGACGATTACTACTTTATTCTGATTCCTCTCACCTCAAGTCTGTAATATAATGCTGTTTACAAATTGTGTGTTGATTATAGTATATTTGCTTACTATAAAACATGAATTTTCGTTGAATACTTTTATTAAATTTCAGAAAATCCTAATTTATATGGATGTGAGAAAATATTTGATTTATATTCATATCACAGTTGCATTTTAACTGGATAAATCACAATCAACACTTGGAAAATTTTTAATTAAAGAGGAACAGGCGTTATATGATCAGTTGAAATCAGAGGCAGTCTGAGAATAATGAATTACTGAATTGCTTGAAATATGGAAAGCCAATTAGACTCTGTTGAGTAAACAGAATGAATCCTGGGGGATGCATGCGATTATCAAATTTCTTTCAAACTGTTCTGCGCATTGGTATATAAATATGTAATGCAAAATGTATAAATTTACCACATATCAGTTCAAATTCCAGGGTATTATTAACTGCTAGACATAATGAATTGAGTGCAGGAGAAAAAAACTGGGCAATTACGTTATGATTGCTCCTAAGAAAGAAGTCGCGTCGGTGGCACAGTGGTTAGGACTCTCACCGACCATGCACATGGTCCGGGGTTCGATCCTCTGCCGATGCACACCCGATATCTATGGTCGGCCTGTAAAATTTGGGCTACCAATATCCATGCTGAAAATTCCATACTTGTACTGAAAATACGATATGGCATCAAGCTGTAATCAAAAAATAAAATAAAAATCTAGTATTCTGAGAATAACTGATGCTAGTTTGCGACAGAAATAATGCATAAATTCCGAGTTTTATGTACATTGAGTAGTTGTCAGTGAACAAAATAAGCTTCAGGATCAGTTAGGTAATTATAAAGATTGTGAAAATGGGAGCTTCACGGCTAACAAATCACCCAAGTCGCTTTACTTACTCTCTTCTCAAAATAATAGTAAAGACTCTTCAACTGCATAGGAATATTGTTGCATGAACTATATTTGTGGTCTATATCAGGTGAACATAGAGAAAACGGATGTGGTGATGAAGATTCCTGGCCAACAGCAATGGTAACAGCAACAACAACAGACAACAATCAGCATAAGAGGGAGAAATCTGAAAGAAGCAACCTCCTTCACCTACCTACCAACCTGGGAAGCATCGTTTCAAATACAGGTGGACGGAACTGATGAGGATATCAAAGCGAGGATCAGGAAAGCAAGGCAAGCAAGCTTTCATTACTCTCAAGTCTGTGTGGAGATCAACAGCACTCAGCATCAAAAATAAGATCCGGATTTTCAACTCCAATGTGAAGTCAGTGCTACTTACTATACGGATCAGAGACTTGGCGCGTCATGGAGAGCACTTCAAACAAACTACAGACCTTCATCAACAGCTGTCTTCGCTCACTACTACTCAAGATCAGTTGGTCGGCCAGAAAAGATCAGCAGCAGAGAGAGATCTCTGGTAGCGAACCAAATCAGCAGGAACGAATTGTGCAGCAAATATGCAAGTAGAAATGAAGGTGGATTGGCTATACTCTGAAAAACAAAACATCAAGTGAAATTCCTAGACAGGTCCTCGAGTGGAAACCGAACGAGAAGCGGCGAGTTGGTCGTCCAAGGGTGACTTGGAGGAGGTCATGTAAAGAGGAGATGAAAGCCTGTGGGCAGACGTGGAGCCAGGTGAAAACGTTGGCAGAGAAACGAAGGCAATAAAGACGTGCGGCTGAGACCCTCTGTTTCTCTAGGAACTAAAGGAAACAATAATAATATCTGCATGCCAGTTTATCTGCATTTCCACAAGGTTTCACTTCTTGCATCTCAATTCCATGTATGGGTGAAGAAATTGTCGAAAATAATATCAGTAAAACGAAGAATGTCTGAATAAATGCATTGAACGTTAACATAACTCGAGCCTAATTAGACAAAAAGCGTTTTCCAGTATTGACGGTAGGAGAACTAAGTCTAGGATTTTGAGGGAACTACTCTGAAATACAACATAAATAAATAAATTTATTCTCATAGTACAGTACATGAGGGACGCCAGTTTACAGGCATCATCAAATTGTTACAGAAATAGAACCATATAATTCAATCACAATTTACAGGCGGTAGCAAGATATGCTTTACATGTTCGCTGGAGATTATACATACACTTGATAAATGTTAATCCCAGTAGTATAAAACAGCCTTTTCACTTATAGACAATCATTTCTGTGCACAGTTGGAAAAATCTGCTAGATTGTCAGTGAGTGCAACACATCAGGAAATACAGAAGTATTGTCTTCGCATTAACAAAAAACCAGGTCTTTGGTAGATGGATTATAAGTGCCTGGGAAAAAAATAAAGCTTGAAGTCAATTTTCATACATAACTTTGTTGTGTGCAGAATCCTTGAATTATAGTTCATTGATGTGTTATTTTGAAATCAGTGATATGTTTATCTCATTTGATCTGCAATGTCATTGTTGGGAGTAAATATACATGTTTATGGCCTATAGAAAAGCAATATAACACAAGGAATTGGGTGTTTTCAAATAATTCGCCTCTCTACAACTAAGTCAAACCGAGTACATGGATAATGAGCCTGGCCGCAAATGATCAAAACGGTGGTCCCGTGTTTTGATCACTTCGATTTGGCTGGCTACTGAGTACTATTATTTGATATGAGTAGTATACGAAAACTCAGCTCAGTTAATCAGTAGTATACAGCCTGATGCAAAAATAAAGTTAATCAGTGTTACACCTGAAGTAGGCTACTTTATTACATCCTACTTAAAACAATTTAAATTGGATTTCAGGTGCAGATTGGTGCTACAGAGAGGATGCGAGGTACGTTATTCATTGAAATATTACTCTAGAATGCATTAGTACGATAAAAATATTGACACAAACAATGTTATTCTCTTCAGATATTTTGAGACTAGCCATAAGCTTAGAATCAATATTTCATTTCGAATTTTCATTTCGATAAATTATGAGGTAATTTGATGATAAGCAGTTTGGTTTATGTATCACGAAAAAATATTTCTTTTACTTTTATGCTAGCACTAAGTAGAAGCAGATATGATATTTTGTTCAAATATTATTTCCTCTGGCTATCACCTGCTTCCACTGAGTATTTAAGTAATTACTTATTAGCAACTGAAGGCGACCTCGTCGGTTTTACTAGCTCGCTGGTTCTCTAACCGGTCCCACACCCAAGAAAAGAAGGAGGGTTGGGCGTGGGGCCAGCAACCCTACCACACAAAAGCAATCAAACTCTACAGAACCTTCAACGCACAAGAAAAACATTATAAATACAAAGAAATATAAAACACAAACTTATTCTTCACTGGAACCGGAAAGGTGAAATGACACAAAGGGCTAGTAAAAGCCTGCCTGCGAGAAACCAAACAACCAGCTTATGTGCCTTCTTTCGATGAAAGCGAGAATAAGAATGGGTACGTGGAATTTCCGTACAATGTACGATGCTGGCTGAGAAGGCTGACCAGGTAGCCAAAGAAATGAGAAAATGTGGCATAGAAGTGCTAGAAATCCGTGGGAACAGATGGAATATTTGTGGACTAGCCAAATTGTCAACTGGAGAGTCAGATATCTACTTCGGTCTGATGACACAGATGACAACCACGAGTAAGCAGAGGCAGTGAGTGGCTATCATGATGTCATCATATGGCAGCCGAAGCGTTTATACAGTGGAAACCCCCATTATACACCTATATAGCAATGCCACGTATCATGTGACCTACATCGGAAAACTCACTCAACGAGGCGTTCGAACTGAATACAGGAGTGAAACAAGACTAGCTGCCCATTATCACCACTGATATTCCTAGTTTTGGTTGACTCGATTATGCGTCAGGCTGTGCTTTAGGAGTGAGAAGACCGAAATATGCTGGGCTGACCCATAAGAAGACTCCAGAAGAAATGGATTTCGCATATGATATATGTCTAATGTCAAACAAACTGGGAGATTCACAGGCGAAAACCAAAAAACTGGCTGAAGAAGCTGGCAGGTAGCAAAGACAAGACTGCAAGTGAACATAGGGAAGATGGAGGTGATGAAGATAACCAACCAACAGCAATAGCAAGAACAACCAGCACCATCAACTGGATAGATTCAACAGAGGTTACTTCTCTCACTTGTTTAGGAAGCATCGTTTCAACAACAAATGGGACGGATGAAGATGTCGAAGTCAGAATCGGAAAGGCAAGATACGTATTCGCCAACCCGAAATCAGTTTGGAAATCTTCTGCACACAGACAGCAGCATAAAGGACAAGATTTGGATTCTGTTCAACACAAATGTGAAGTCAGTCAGTCAGTTCTTCTAAATCCCGTCTGTATCTGAAAGTGGAATCAACAGCTCGACAATTGAAGAGATTTAGCCTACAACCATCTGACAAGGACCGCTGGCTAACTTCTGATGGAACGTTATTCATTTAGATCTATTGAGATGTAGTCAGCATGAAAACAGTCAGGTCATTGACGTACTTAAAAAAATTAGCTTCTGATGTGGTTGTATTCTCTGAGCTGGATAGTTAATTGGCGAAGCTTTCATTGACAAGGCAACATCTTCAGCGCATACTTCGATTTGAAGCTCTGCAAATTAACCATCCAGCTCAGAGAACACAACCACATCAAAATTATCCACCTGAACTATAAATCTGCTCCACCATATCTAAAATTGGCTTTATCAGTATGCGATTAGTCATGTAAGAAGTAAGAGAACAGAAAAGGAGAATGAACAGCACCATTAAGGAACACCGGCTGGAATAATTAAAACACCGGAGGACTTCCCATTGGAAACACTGTACTGCTTCCCGTTAGAAAAGTAAGAATGCAACCATTTACTCATTCAGCCTCACAGTTGGCTGTTATATTTGCTCTCTAAGACTCCTGAGTCGTGAATACTCACCATATTCATTAACAAATTTGAATGAGTTTATAGATACATTTACTGATTCAGCCTTCCAGTTGTTGTTGTAATTCCTCTCTAAAACACCTGAGTCGTGAATACTCACCATATTTATTTATAAATTTGAAAAATCGGTTTTTCTAAATTCTTTGATTGTTTAATGGAGTATATTAACATGATGGATAGGAGAGTCACTTCATGGAACAGTTTTAAAGATACATTTTATAATTCTCGGCTTTCATTTTCCCACGTTTTTTGTTTTCTTCCTTCCTTTTTAGGCGGATAAACGAAAACCATTGAATCTTCATCTATTGATAATGTTGAATGCTTTAATTGACACGATTACTCACTGTTTTAACTATAATTGTTGTTTACTAAAGTGTAATAACTAAGTAATTTTTCCCTTATAAATAAATACTAATTTGCATTCTATTAAATACCTGAAGTTGTGGTAGTCAGAGTGTTCAGTAATCACTCGTATATTCTATTTATTGATTTCCAATGATATATTCCGCTGATAATTTCGGAATGAGACCGCTTCGGTTTAACAAAACGTCTGCCGGCATTTACTTCAGGCAATCACCACTTCAATTCTCCACTGTGAATACAAGTGAATACTATATTAGTTTGTTTATTAGATACATCACAAAGTGAAACAGTATTGTTTACTGGATGACGTTTCGAATAAAATTTATTATTTTTCATCATTCACAGTAGTAACAGTCTTAACACACTTCATACTACAAACCACATATAATTAATCCCTGCACTACTCCTTTTGGAGTCAACCAAAGCTACGGCAGTCGAGTGGCGGGACGAGCAACGCAGACGTTTACCGAAGATCAGGAACCTCCACCTCACAATCAAGAGGCGAGCACAAAGAAATCAAATTGGTTTGTACTAGCTCGTAAAAACGATATTGGATATTGGGTCATCATATCACGACTTCGAGACTTCAATTTACAGTTTTCTCTATTTTTTCCCTATTTGTCGTAGGAGTTCTAGGATTTTCCGAATGTCTACTTTGGATAGGTGTTGCATCATTCCTATTACACGTGTTTGGACTTGATTCGATAAATAAAGCTTCTATTATCAATCTATACCTCCGCCCTATTACATTAGATTTCAAAACTGTGATATTATCCCATCCCACCCTGTTGTATGGTTATGTGTAATAGCAAGTGGTGTAGTGCTATAGCTGAACTATTCTCCAGATTTCTATTGTTATTAAGGTCAACTAATCTAGATTTTGCTAGGTTTTTATGCACTGCTAGTCTGACTTACCCTGATCTACTAATTTGACCTATTTATTTGACCTGACAATCATTGTATGCAGGGTATTAGATAAAGTAAATTGTTTTGTTTAAAAGGCTCCACAGGATCCTTTAGCCGACTAAGCTTGTTTCTAATTGAGTTTGTGTGTTTGAATACCAGCCACTTTTATTCCTGCTTTGATAAGAATTCGGAAACCTAATGCAGAATTCTTAATAAGGTTGGAATAAAAGTGGCTGGCATTCAAACCCACAAACTCATCTAGAAACAGGCATTGTCGGTTAAAGGATCCTGTCAGTGGAGCCCTAAATTATTATTGTTATTATTGTTCCCTTGGGTTCCTAGTGGAACATAGCGCTTCAACTGCACGTCTCCACTTGCTTCTGTCTTCTGCTGTACTTTTCACCTGCATCCATGTTAGTCCATACTGTTTCAACTCTTCTTCACGCGATCTTGGACATCCCACTCGCCGCTTCCCTTTCGGGTCCCACTCGAGCGTTGGCCTGACGCGCGATGTCACCCAGCAGTCTCCTCATTGAGTGTCCAATCCATCTCCACTTCCTCCTGCATATTCGTTGGGCGATTGGTTCTTGTTTTGTTTGTTCCCATAGTTTCTTGTTGGTGATTCTTTCCGGCCATCTGATATTCAGTATAGAGCGAAGAGAGTTGTTGGTAAAGGTCTGCAACCTGTTGGAAATATTCTTTGTGACCCACCAAGTTTCTGATCCGTACAGAAGAACTGACTTGACGTTTGTATTGAAAATCCGAATTTTGTTGTTGATGCTGAGTGACGAAACCTCAGGAGCCTTTAAAACAAAACAATTTAGTTTAGCTGATACCCTGTTTCAATGATTGTCAGGTCAAATACACAGGTCAAAGTAGTAGAACAAGTGCAATCAGACTACCTGAGCATAAAGGAAACTATAAAATTCAAGTTTCGAAGTCGTGTGAATAAATTTCGCTGATATGGTTATGAACAGTAATAAATTTTGTTCGAAACGTCATCCAGTAAATAGCAATACTGTTTCACTGTGTGATGCATCTAATAAACAAACTAGTATCGAATCACTTACTACCACAGTGTCTAGTTTTACAAATATATTACCGTGTAAATACGTTTACATCATTTAATCGAATACAGTGTGGTGGTGAGGCCTTTGCGTATTTCAGATATGACTTAATGAAAGTTCATTGCGCCTACTTTCTGAGTCTACATTCTGATGCAGATATTCACTGGTGATGACTTTGATAAAGTTCACATCAATATAAACCATTGAAAATATTGAACAAATGCTTTCAGTTTAACTTTCATGAAATACAACGGAAATCATATTCTAGACTGTTGTGATTTAGATAATAAAATAGGGAAAAGTATACCTCAGTGTGTTTGTAAAACTACTTATATACTATGTAAATGCCAATTTGCAGAAACTAAGTTGCTTTCTCCAACAGTCGGTAGATTCTAGTAAGCGGAAAAATGTGGATAAATCAATGAATTCAAGTCTACTTTGATTGAACACTAGGTGGAAAGTAACTAGTTCCATGCGCCTAATCCATGAGTTAGTTGAGACGAATTTCTGACAGTGAAGATTTCAATGTGGCAGTGCACACTGAACCGAGTTTAGATGATAGGATGCAGTCTGAAGCAAACGCTGGACTCAATTGATGGTTTTCTCAAAACTTGCGCTACAGAAAGCCTCCATCAATATACTGCATACAATTTCCTTTATTCTTTTTGTTTAAATCTATTAAAGTATGACCTCAAATAGTGTTGTTTACTCTGGCGAGTATTTAAAACATTCACAACATGTGGTTTCCCAAGTTTCTACTAGGCTTGAGTAGAAGCAATATTCTTGATGGCAGCCTATCTCAATACATGAGATGAATATTCCTGAATAGCTTCCTTGTTTCACGAAATGAAACTCTGAACGCTTCACAGTTGGTATTCAACAAAATGTTGTCGTGTATTTCTCGAAGGAGACATGGAATAGTTATCATAATGTTGGATTAATTTGCGCTTCAGGTCAGAAGGTAATGTGTAACACAATCTACTCTCAATATAGTGCTTTATTTGAAGATCCTAGACGAAGAAGAAATATCGAGCAATAAACTCCTCTGAAAAATTTGTACATTAAATAAACCCTGTTCAGAATAAAGCCATTAATAATATTATTATTACTAAAGTTTCGTGCCTGTTGGCATTCACAAATCAGTATAGCATATCAGCAGTACCGACGGCACTGATATTGCGTCTGAAATTCAAATCCACCTCACTAGGTGATGATTTCGGGTTCTCGATTAACTCCTTATAAAACTCTTATGGATAGTTACATATCGGTTACTACTTAGTAACCAGCGTCGTGCTTCTAATCTCTTTAGTTGCTGTAACTTAGAACAGACGGCATCAGGTATCTAATTAAACGTCAGAGTTTATTTAATAATAATAAGTTGGTTAGTTGGATGATTGTTATTTTTAAGCGAATGACATCAAATAAGATAACAGATACTTAGTGTTAACTAATTAGTGGGACATGATTTCCTTAGAGATTGCAGATACGCCTTACTAACTCATGTGTGTCAACCAATACGAAACCTAAGTGGAAAGCTTCCTGACGATTGTCTCCAGCTATCTAATAGCAACAAAAACCATTCATTATTATTATTCCCTAGGGTTTCGAATGGAAAATAGCACATCAAAAACACATACGCGTTGTGTGTAGGTGCTTAACACTAGATAATTGTGACCTTCGTTCCTTCCCTTTGGGTTGAAACTTGCTGCTATGATCCTGCAGGATGAAATTGGTTCCCACCGCGTTAGGACTCTAGCTGCCACTGGGAGACATCATATTAGCCTCTCACTGCCTCAACGTGCTCGTGGTTGTCGTCTGGGTGACCAGATCGAAGTAGATTACTGACTCTCCAGTTGACAACTTTCATAATCCACATCCATTGCATCTGCTCTCGCAGATACGCAGCATTTCTATGCCAAAAATATCTTCTCATTTCTTCAGCTAATCCTGAAGCAGCCTTTCATCAACACGCTATGTCATTTCTCCTCTCCGATTCGAGAGAAGAATAAGATTGTTATTTGAAATTTTTGTATTTTTAATATATTTTCTGTGCGTCGAAGTTTCTCTGGCAGTTTGAAAGCTTTTGTGGTCTAGGATCGCTAGCTCCACGCCCAACCATCCCTCTTTACCTGGACTTGGGACCGGCTAGAAAACTAGCAAGCCAGGAAAACTGGCAGGCCACCAAGCACTTTGACCACATTTGAAACTTGACTGATAGAATTCAGACTGCACCAACCAAGGATTCAAACTCATGGCACTAGCTACACCACCTAGTATCCCCTCAGCTTTCAACTTGTATTTCCATCAAATAAGAAAAATTCCATAACTTATGACACATAGTCAAATTATATCGGTTGTGTCCGTTATCTTTCTGAAGTCTTATTCTCTTCTGACTTTGTCACTGAATGATTTCGTCAGACAACCAATTTCTAACAATAAAGTTTCTGTGAGTGACTCAAGAAGAGTTAAAGTTTGGATTGCATTTATTTCACCAGTTTATACAAAAGTGTACTGGTATAAAATTTAATGATAATAATCATACACTTCCACATTGCATTCTACAATCTACCAATGCAATTTGTGAAGACGTACTTAGATAGTATCACTTACAAAGGAATATGTCAAGAATAAGTTTAGTAAACGGGGCTCTATTAGTGTCAGCAATGAATAGTAATGAATGATTATGGTGGAACTCAATTCTAAAATTAGTTTGCTATAAAGGCTTTCACTATTGTCGTTTTATTTGTAAACCGGTACTGACGATATGCAATGCAGACATCCAGTTATTTGAAATTGGTTTGAAAACCTCCTACACTCATCACAGGGAATATAATTCGACTTTTCGAAACCGACGTTAAGCCAGTTCTTCCACATGAGTAATAAACTTGAACTGAGTGTTACGAAAACATTTCCAATGTGTTCCTGACAACTTTTATCAACAGCTGTCTTCGATGGCTGCATAGTGATGTTCAGATGAAAAGAAAGAATTAGTGATATGAAACTCTGAGAACGAACCAAACAAGAATCTGTTGCGAAAATATTCATTCAGACATTTAAAAAAAATCAAAATAATTGAGCAAAGAATATAGTTTTCGACAATTTCCTCTTCTGTTGTGCTTCTCTGTGGATTTCCAAACATCAACCAGCGTGGTTAAGTAAAGTTCAGACAAAATCTATTCACAATGCTATTCTATTTCATCTTGTGGATACAGAACACAAGAATGATGTTAAAGAACCAGCTTTCAAAGTCATTTACTGCATACCAACCAACTTAACTTAACTTTGCCTTAAGAGTTCGTTCAGTAAATATTGCTGAGGCTGGCTGTTGGGATCCACATTAAGAAGCCTAATCTATGTTTCCGAAAGAAGCTAGTTCAGTGAGTAATTGGAGCTAGTAGAACTCTCATAATTGCGATATTTACATAATATTTGTTGAATAGAATGCTGTTAAATTTCGGTCATATCTACTCAGTCAACACCACATCGTCTATCGTGTGAGTCTGTGAAGAGGAGACGGTTGAGACAAGTAATTGCCTCTATCAGTGGTTAATAAATTCCCTGAAGTTTGCTTGATTTCATCTCAGTCGTAATAAGGAGAAGTAAATTTAGACCATTTCAAATATTATTGAAGAAGATAAATCACTGGAAACCATCAAAATTTGTTACTTTTACAATGAGTTTTGATTTCGTTGTAGATTGATATCAGCAATGGGAATCACTGGATGTCCAAGTTCATTGGATAGCTTTCTTGTTTCTGTCCTCATTATTTCAGCAGTTAGCACGTTCGGCTTATATTCAGGTAATGACACTACGGAAGGTCAGAAATCAAAGAAGCGACTAAAGAAGGCTCTGCAAATAACAAGCCTTGTGCAACACTGAATGTCTAATAAATAATTATACCAATAGAGTAATAATTTAGCCGCTTTATTCCAAACAGTATTATTGAAAAGAATGGCATTTACAGCTTTTGAACAAGTTAACCCGTTTTGTAAATAAATAAATACACAAAATATTAAAAAGCGACGCAGAGTTAGTGAAATATAATAAATAATAATTAAATAATGCCAAGTCAGTGCTACTTTATGAATCAGAGACTTGGCGCGTCATAAAGAGCACTTCGAGCAAACTACAGACCTTCATCAACAATTGTCTTCGCTCAATACTACTGAAGATCAGGTGGTCAGAAAAGATCAGCAACAGAGATCGCTGGGAGCGAGCCATTCCATTAGGAACTGATTGTGCAACTAATATGCAAGAGGAAACGCAGGTGGATTGGCCATACTCTGAGAAAACCATCAAGTGACATCACTAGACAGGCCCTCGAGTGGAAACGGTGAGCTGGTCGTCCAAGGGTAACATGATGGAGGTGATTTGAAGAGAAGACGAAAGAATTCGGGCAGACGTGCAGCCAGGTAAAGACGTTGTCAGAGAATCGAACTCAATGCAGACGTGCGGCTGAAGCCCTACGTTCCTCTAGGAATTAAAAGGAAACGATAATAATAAATAAATAATGCATTTAACAATAATTCTGGTTATAATGTTCGCTTTTTGTTTAGAGACTGTAATGCAGGTTCAGAGACTCTTTTCTGACATTCGTCTCTTCAAACAACAACCATGAAAAATATAGTGTGGTTAAATTTATGCATTCTGCTGCACAAGCGTAAATTCTTAAGAAATTTCTCCTAATTTACCCGAGGAGATAAATGGAAAAAGTTGAGAATAATGTAGAGGATGTTCGGTACCAGACATGATGTTTGCAGCCGATCGCTTTTAAGAATTAAAATGTCTATCAACAACAATGGTGGCAGTTTTTTGGGTCAAAGGCACACACCCCTAACTCCATTTAAAGCCCTCACAGTCCTGCACATCATGGACTAATCCTTTTCTGAGGAACCCAAGGAAGAGTAATTAGGGAACAATAAGGGAGAATGGGAAGAATACATGAATTAATACATTTCAAGAGAAGAGGTTGAGTTGTGCCACAAGGTCTCAATTGGAAAATTTTCTTAGAAATCAACAAAATCTGAGACAACTGAGAGAGTTTTGAAGAGAAACTGATGCCAAGATTAATCTACTTCCTGTCACAGTGTCACCAATGTTACCAAAAGCATGGGACTGAGTCAGTCCATGCAAGTCTTGTTCACCTGTGAAATTAAGATTAACAATATGATATTTAGATGGATTTAATTCAAGACCATTTGAGTGAGACGATTTTTTAACTTCAAAATGGGCAGTTCGTTTGTCAAATGTGAAGCAAGTATTTCGCTTTTTGAAAGAAAGATGACATCGTCAAATGACAACGTGCATTAGCCAAACATTTGATCAAGGGGAACGCGAATAGGAAACGACAAACGGGTCGTCCGAGGGTGACATGGAGGAGATTGTGCAACGAGGAGATGAGAGACCATGGACAATCGTTGGCCTAGCCAAAGAGGACAGAAAAATGTATGACAAAGTGATGTGCTGTAGAGGCCATCTGTTCGCCTCGGAACCCAAGGAGATAATAATAGTATAATTATAATAATACTTTAAAGGTTTCAAATAATGAATTAAAATTTCTCGAATAGGTGAGGATCTGTTGACTCAATGTAATTGCGAACACCGTCAGTCATTTCAGCCATCAATGAAACCGACCGATTTTCGTTATTTCAGTGGTGAATTTCCTCGAGTCACAGTGATTATACAGCTTCCCTGAATAAAATAGCTGAATTCAGTGTTCTCTTCTTTTTCTGATATGATTCAATGTGGATTTGGAGTAGATGGAAAATGTACGAAAGAAATCACTTATTTTAGCATTTTTCTGAACTGAAACAAGCTTTGTTAGTTAAAGAATCCAACCAGTGAAGCCAATTAAACAGAACAATTCAGTTTAACTAATACCCTGCTTCAATGATTGTCAGAGCTAGAAGTGTATATAGATAACCTACATCAACAGGTCAGTATCCTCATTTTTCAGCTTCGTGCCATTGAAATGCAAACGCAGTCTGGTAAAGTCCTTGGTTAACAGAGCAGGAGCGATTTGCTTAGATAAATGTCTTGATGAGGAACTTAGTACTATTAAATGGTTGCTGAGTGAAAACGGTTACCCAGAAAAGTGTATTGATAAGAATATGAATCAAAAATCAAAGCAGCCCAAGGTACCAACAGTTCCTAAAAAGGCCTTATTCTAACAAATTCAGTTCCTTGGGGACAACATTAGCAAGATACTAACAAAGCGCCCTAGATTGCGGTAAAAAGAGCATTCCATGCTGCTGGATTACGCTGTGTCTTTAAAACCACTCCCCTTTTGCGTTCGGGAGTAAAAGACAAACTGCCTGATTTCGTCTCTTCCATGTGTATCTAACAATTTATCTTCTCCTGTGGAGTCATTTGATTGCATAGGCCGTACAATCAGGCGTGTTTCTCATGCTGCGTGGTTAAGTAAAGGACAAACAAAATCTATTCGTAGTGCTATTCTATTTCGCTCATCTTGTGGATACAGAACACAAGGCTGAAGTCAACGAGGTAGCTTTCAGAGTCATTTACCACATACCAGCTAATCTTAACTTTGCCTTAAGAGTTTGTTTACTAAATATTGCTGAGACTGGCTGTTGGTATCCACATTAAGAAGCCTAATTTATGTGTCCAGAAGAAGCTAGATCAAACATTGTCCTTACCTGCTTGACCATCTAGGCTCGAATGACCTTAAATTTGTAGAAATTTCCTCAATTTCAGTTGATATTCTATTTGCTATTACAATTTTTATGGTTATTATAACTTAAGCATCTTTAATGAACTGTAATTCCATTGTGATCTTACTTAACAATTAGATAATACTAAAAAAAACACCAGAATTGTTATCGACTACTATTCTATAATATTCTTTGTATATAAACATGCATCTATAATTGTAGAGCCGGAAGAAGAAATTATCGAAAAGGATATTCTTTGCCCAATAATTATTTTATAGATGTCTGGATGAATATCTTCGCTATATCGAGAAGTTTTTAGTTTCTTCCTTCTTGTGTCTAAACCCTCACTGTTAAATAGGGATTTATACCTAAAGTAAAACGCAGTAGGGCTCAGTCAGTATTATTATTACTCTTTTCAGTTTTATTCCTACAGGCTCCGAGTGGAACATAGGGCTTCAGCAGAAAATCTCGTTTTCATCCTGGTCTGTACATTCGTGCTTAGCAAGATGCACAATTTCCTATGAGCTGTCATCTGCTATACACACGATCAATCCGGTGTCACCCTTGAATACCTGACTGATTGCTTCCCCTTCTCGCTACACTTGAGCGGCATCCCTGTGGGACGATTTCACTCAACCGTCTCCTCAACGTGCGTCCGATCTATCTCAATTTTTGTCGAGGGATTTGTTTAACAATAGATTCTTGTTTGGTTCGTTCCCAGATGTTTCAGTCACCAATTCTTTCTGGTCGTCTGAAGATCAATATGCAGCCATCGAAGACAGCTGTTGATAAAAGTCTTCAGTTAACCATTGAAAATGTCCTCGTAACACTCAGTTCAAGTTTATTATTCATGTGGAAGAATTGGCTTAACGTCGGTTTCGAAAAGCAAATTTATATTCCATGTGATAAGTGTGGGAAATTTCCAAAAAACCAATTTCTGATAACTGGATGTCTGCCTTGCCTTTCGACAGAGCTGGTTGACAAATAGAACAACAATAGTGAAAGCCTTTATAGCAAACTAATTTTAGAATTGAGTTCCACCATAGTCATTCATTACTATTCATTCCTGGCACTAATACAGCCCCGTTTACTAAACTAATTCTTGACATATTCCTTTGTAAGTGATACTATCTAAGTACGTCTTCAGAAATTTCACTGGGAGAATGTAGAATGCAATGTGGAAATGTATTATGACCGCTAAAATTTATACCAGTACACTTTTGCATAAAATAGTGAGGTAAATGCAATCCGAAATTTAACTTTAATTTAACCGCTCATAGACACTTTATTGTTAGACATTCTTTGTCTGAAGAAATCATTCAGTGACAAAGTCAGAAGAGAATAAGACTTCAGAAAGATAATTGACACAACCGATATAATTTGACTATGTGTCAAGAATTATGGAATTTTTCTTATTTGATGGAAATACAATTTGAAAGCTGATAGGACACTAGGTGGTAACTAGTGTCATAAGTTTGAATCTTTGGTTAGTGCAGCCTGAATCTTACCAGTCAAGTTTGAAATGTGGTCAAAATGCTTGGTGGCCTGCCAGTTTTCCTAGCTTGCTAGTTTTCTAGCCGGTCCCAGGTCCAGGTAAAAAGGGAGGGTTAGGCGTGGAGCTAGTAACCCTACACCACAAAATCTATCAAACTGCCAGAGAAACTTCAAAGCACAAAAAATATATTACAAATATAAAAAGTTCAAATAACAATCTTATACTTCTCTCGAATCGTAGAGGCGAAATGACACAGAGGGCTGCTGAAAGCCCACCTTCGGAGAAGCCAGTTAGCCAGCCGATGTGTCTTCCCTAGATAAAAGTAAGAAGAAGAATGGAGATGTGGGATGTCCGTACAATGTACGAGGCTGGTTGAGAAGGCTTCACAAGTAGCCAAAGAAATGGGAAGATATGGTGTTGGTGCTATATTTTGACTGAACTAGAATACACGTATATCTTAGTACTTCCTCGCGTTTATATTTGTGTCCTAACGTTGTGATTACTCGACATCCACAACGTAATTCAAAAGGCACTTGCGAAGGAATACGACAGTGTATTATTGCAGCAATCAAAATTCAAAAATCGAGCGAGTACAAAAAGTATCAATTGTTAACATGCATGATTTAGAGTAATACACAAATGAAAGTACAATTACACAATGAAAGTATAGTACGATGATGATTAATAAAATGGGTCACTACAATGGCATAGAAGTGCTAGGTATCTGTGAGAGCAGATAGAATGGATGTGGATTGACAACACTGTCAACTGGACAGTCAGTTATCTATTCCGATGTGGCTACCCAGAAGACAACGACGAACACACTGAGGCAGTGAGTGGATAATATGATGTCTCCCAGTGGCAGCCAGAGTCCTAACGCAGTGGGAACCAATTTCATCCTGCAGGATCGTGACAGCAAGATCCAAGTCAAAAGGAAGGGACGAAGGTTACAATCACTCAATGCTACTCACCTACACACAACGTGTATGTGTTGCTGATGTGCTATTTTCCACTCAAAACCCAAGAGAATAATAATCATGAGTTATGGTTATTAGCTTTCCACTTAGGTTTCGTATCGGTTGGCTCACATGAGTTAGCAAGGCGTATCTTTAATCTTTAAGAAAATCATGTCCCACTAGTTGGTTAACACTTGGCAGCTGTTATCTTATTTGTTGTCATTCGCTTAAAAAGTAACAATCAGCTAACTAACTGACTTATTATTATTTGTAGTGACCCGTTTTATTACTCATAATCGTACTATACTTTCATTGTGTAATTGTACTTTCATTTGTGTATTACTCTAAATCATGCATGTTAACAATTGATACTTTTTGTACTCGCTCGATTTTTGAATTGTTGATTGCTGCAACAATACACTATCGTATTCCTTCGCAAGTGCCTTTTGAATTACGTTGCGGATGTCGAGTAATCGCAACGTTAGGGCACAATCATAAACGCGAGGAAATACTAAGATATACGTGCATTCTAGTTCAGTCAAAATAGAGCCCGAACATATTAAATAAACTCTGACGTTTAATTAGATACCTGAGGCTGTCTATTTGTAGTTACAGCAACAAAAGACGTTAGAGGCATGACACTGTGTTCTCAGTAATAACCGCTATAATTATCCATTACAGTTTTATAAGGAGTTAATCGACAACCCGAAATCAGCACCTTGTTACACAGATTCGAATTTCAGACGAGATATTCGTGCCGTCAGTATCGCTGATATGCTTTGGTGACTCGTGAGTGCCAAGAAGCACGAAACTTTAGTTGTAATAATAATATTATTATTAATAGCTTTATTCTGAACAAGGTTTATATAATGTACACAATTTTCAGAGGAGTTTATTGTTCGTTATTTCCCCTTCCCAAGCTTACAATAATGCTGAATTAAATCTCAGTAATTCTGAAATAATTCTAGCATCCTATAGTGAGTAAATTCTGAATCTGTTCTCGAGTAGTTTGTTTAATGGCACAGACTAGAACTCAGTGCTGGTTTTCAGCATGACTAGAACTAATTCAGCACCGTGTTCTTTTTCTCGGCATTTTTAGGAGTAGATCAGAACATACTGGGTTTGCTTATCAGCGTTGTTCCAGCCCTTACAGGACATATTAAGCACTGACTAGCATTACTTCAGGACAACAAGACTTAATTCAGCTCTCAGCTCTCTTTTTAAGCACGACCAGCGTTATTTCAGAACATAGTGGGTAGATAAAGTCTTCATTTACCATAAAAAGGCATTATCGACGCATAGGTTAGAATAAGTTTAGAATTGTTGTAAGCTTGGGTTCATCCAGGATCTGCAAATAAAGCAGTATATATATACTGACAGTAGACCGTATTAGACAGAACCTTCATAATTGAAGCGCAAATCAATCCAACATTATGATAACTATTCCATGTCTCCATGTTTCTGGAATTCCAGAAATACACGACGACATTTTGTTGAATGCCAACTGTGAAGCGTTCAGAGATACAAGGAAACCATTCAGGAATAGTCATCTCATGTATTGAGATAAGCTGCCATCAAGAATATTCCTTCTACTCAAGCCTAGTAGAAACTCGTGGAACCACATGTTGTGAATGTTTTAAATACTCGACAGAGTAAGCAACACTATTAAGGTCATACTTTAATAGATTTAAACAAAAAGAATAAGGGAAATTGTATACAGCATATTGATGGAGGCTTTCTGTAGCGCGAGTTTTGAGAAAACCATCAATCGAGTCCAGCGTTTGCTTCAGACTGCATCTTATCATCTATACTCGGTTCAGCGTGCACTGCCACATATAAATCTTCACTGTCAGAAATTCGTCTCAACTAACTCAAGGATTAGGCGCGTGGAACTAGTTACTTTCCACCTAGTGTTCAATGGAAGTAGACTTGAATTCATTGATTTGCCCACATTTTTCCACTTACTAAAATCTACCGACTGTTTGAAAAAGCAATTTAGTTTCTCCAACTTGGTATTTACATAGTATATAAATAGTTTTACAAACACACTGAGGTATACTTTTCCCTATTTTATTATCTAAATCACAACGGTCTAGAATATGACTTCCGTTGTATTTCATGAAAGTTAAACTGAAAGCATTCGTTCAATATTTTCGATGGTTTATATTGATGTGAACTGTATCAAAGTCATCACCAGTGAATATATGCATCAGAATGTAGACTCAAAAAGTAGGCGCAATGAACTTTCATCATGTCATATCTAAAATATTCAGAGGCCTCACTGCTACACTGCAGTCGATTAAATAACGTTAACATATTTACCCGGTAATATACATGTAAAACTTGGGCACTGTGGTAGTAAGTGATTCCATATTAGTTTGTTTGTGAGGTGCATCTCACAGTGAAACAGTATTGCTATTTACTGGATGACGTTTCGAACATAAATTTATTACTGTTCACAATTATATCAACGAAATATAATCACACGACTTCGAAACTTGAGTTTTATAGTTTTCCTTATTCTTTCCTATTTGTCGTAGGGGTTGTACGACTTTCTAAGTGTCTAGTTTGGACAGGTGTTGAATCATTCCTATTACACGTGTTTGCACTTGATTCGATAAATGAAGCTTCTGTTATTAATCTCTCCCTCCACATTGCTGCTACATTAGATTTTAAATCTGTCATCTTATCCCATCCCATTCTGTTTCATGGTTATGTGCAATTGCATGTAGTGAGTGGTATAGCTGAACTATTCTCCAGATTCCTTATCTTTTTTGGTTTAGCTAATCTGGATTTTGCTAGGTTCTGGCACTCCGCTAGGCTGAATGCAATGATTATCAGGTCAAATACATAGGTCAAAGTAGTAGAACAGATGCATTCAGACTAGCCGAGCATAAAAACCTAACAAAATCTAGATTAGAATTAGATAATAAATCTGGAGAATAGTTCAGCTATATCACTGACTACATGCAATTGCACACAACCATGAAATAGAATGGGATGGGATGAGATGACAGTTCTAAAATCTGATGTAACAGGGTGGAGGGAGAGATTGATAATTGAAGCTTTTTTCATCGAATCAACTCCAAACACGTGTAATAGGAATGATTTTGCACCTGTGCAGCCGGACGTCTAAAAGGTCTACTAACCCTACGACGACAGATAGGAGAGAACAAAGAAAACTACAAAACCCAAGTTTCGAAGTTGTGTGATTATAATTGATTGGTATGATTATGAGCAATAAATTGTGTGAAATCATTGTCATCCAGTAAACAATATTTTCTCACTGTGTGATAAATCTAATGAACAAACTAATATGGTATTCACTTGTAGTCACAGTGGAGAATTGAAGTGGTGGTTCCTTGAAGTAAATGTTGGCGAACCTATTGTTAAACCAAAGGGGTCTCATGCCAAAATTAGCAACGAAATATATCATTGGCAAATTTCCTAATGTATACACTTTCAATGTCATTCAGATATCATGTGATTGCACTGTTCAAATATGTACTTCCCCGTTTTCATGTCAAAATCTTTAGAATGTGTTCAGGAACTCTTGAATAGGCCCTTCTATCTATTTTTTCAGTATATTGTCTGTGGTAGCTACAAGTAAATTGATATGTACAGCTGGAGCTAACAAAAGAAGGTTGTCTTTCGACTTTTAATTGGCTTGTCCAACTTGTTAATTGGTACAGAGAATCTTCTAACAAGTGAATTCTTCAGTCATCTGTTGGTCATCGCTGGAATGTCATCACCTTCAAAATAAATATAGGCGATGTGTTCACTGTAGCCCGCTTTATTCTAAAAAAAATCTAGCTATTCATCTTGTAGGAAGATCGTAGTTTTGTGGACATTTTTCCAGGATTTGCAGCTTCTCCAATAACTTGTCACTGGTAAATATTATTCTCGCCCCGGTGAAATAGTGTTCTGACTGATGTCGGTTTGTAATTAATCAGACGCATTTTTCTTGAATGTCCATACACTCTGAGTACCACAACTTCAGACAGATAAGCTCAGGTATTTACTAGGAAGCAAATTAGTATTTATTTATAAGTGAAAAAATTACTTAGTTATTACATTTTAGTAAATAACAATTATAGTTAAAACAGTGAGTAGTCATGTCAATTAAAGCATTCAACACTATAAATCGACGAAGATTCAAAGGTTTGAGTTTATCCGTCTAAAAAGGAAGGAAACAAAAACAGTGGGAAAACCAAAACAGACAGTCATAAAATGTATCTAAAAAACTGCTCCATGAACTGACTCTCTTATCCATCATGTTAATATACTTGGTTAAACAATCAGGAGTTTATAAAACCTGATTTGTTCGAATTTGTCAATGAATATGGTGAGTATTCACGACTCGGATGTCTTAGAGAGTAAATACAACAACCATCTGGTAGGTTGAATCAATAAATGGCTGCATTCTTACTTTCGTGATAGGAAATAATACCCAGTTTACAATGAAAAGTCCTTTACTGCTTCCCCTACTCCAGCCGGTGTTCCTTAGTGGTGCTGTTCTTTCGCCTTTTATGTTCTCTTACTTCTTATATAACTAGTCGCATTCTGATGAGGTAAATTTTATTAAGTGCGCCAATGATCCAACTGTTCCTACGCCGATTAAGTCTCAGTCAGATTGTTCTGAAATGAATAACGTTCCATCAGAGGTTAGTCAGTGACCCTTATCAGTTGGTCTTCAGGTAAATCTCTTCAGTGGTTGAGTTGTTAATTTCACTTTTAGACATAAGCATGGTTTAGAAGAGCTGGTCGACTGCCATGATTCTTGTGTCATAGAAGGCATTGAATTTGAAACTGGAGTGAATGTTAAATACCCTGGATTGTGTATTTCCTCACATCTTCCCAAGCCTTAACACAACATATTATTGACTAGAAAGATTGTTCATTTAACATTCTGCATGGAGAAGTCAAGACATTCAGGTGTCACTCAGTCTGGAATTTTACAATTTCTTAATTCTTGTATTCTACCTATTATTCCTTATTTCTTCCGTGTAATCTTTTCCACGCTCCTAATTAAATGACTTTATTGCATTGCGAAGTGAGTCAAAAGCTGTCAGCGAGTGAGTGGGCTGCCGGTAAACCAACTCGTTAATGCTTTTGTAGACAAACCGGGAATTGAACGTGTGGCCGAGCGTTTATGTGCAAACATGGACCCAGCTTAATAGGACATCAGAAAATAGAACAAAGGAGAGGTGTATTGGTGAAGTGGTATATTCCATTTGGAACTGAAGGGAACAATAATCATAATAACCAGGTCAAAGGGTAATAAATGATGTTGAAATTCGTCTTTGTTTTACTTCAACTCCTGTTATTAGACACCAACATTTTGTGTATTTCTTTTATCTTAACGACGAGAGGCCTTATTTCCGTCGTCATCCAGTAAATAATACTGTTTCACTGTGTGATATACCTAATAAACAAACTAATATAGAATTCCAGACTCTGCAACCTGCACTGTTGCCTCGCAACTGATCAAAGAGATAATATTGATTCTAAGTTTATGACTTGTCTCAAAATGTCCGAAGAGAATAACATTGTTTGTGTCTTTATCTTTATCATACTAATGCATTTTAGAGTAATATTTTAATAAATAACTTACGTCGATTCCCCTTGGTAACACCACCGAACACCTGAAATCCAATTTAAATTGTTTTTAATAGAATGTAGTATAAAATAGCCGACTTCAAGTTTAACACAGATCAGATTTATTTTTGCATCAAGCTGCATACTACTGATTATCTGAGCTGAGCCCTTGTATACTACTCATATCAAATAATAGTAGTCAGTGGCCAGCCAAATCGATGTAATCGGAACACCGGATCACCGTTTTGATTGTTTGCGGCCAGACTCATTATCCATGTACTCGGTTTAACTTAGTTTTAGAGAGGAGAATCGTTTGAAAGCACCGAATTCCTTGTGTTATATCGCTTTTATATAGGCCATAAACATGTTTTTAATTTCAGAGTAGTTCCCTCAAAATCACAGACTTAGTTCTCCTATTGTCAATACTGGAAAATGCTTTTTTATTAGTCTCGAGTTTTGTTAACATCCAACGAGTTCAAATTTTCTTCGTTTTAGTGATATTACATTCAAACATTTCTCCACCCACACATGGAATTCGGATGCAAGAAGTGAAACCTTCCGGAAATGCAGATAAACTTGCGTGCCGATATTATTATTGTTGTTTCCTTTAGTTCCTAGACGAACATTGGGCTTCAGAGCATGTCTCAATTGCTTTCGGTTCACTGCCAATGTTTCCATGTAGCTCTGCATCTGCCCATCCACTTTCATCTCCTCTTTACGTGACCTCCTTTATGTTATCCTCGCACTGACGACAAACTCGTCTTTTCCCATTCGAGTACCACTCAAGCCATGGGCTGTCTTGTGGTGTCACTTGATGGAATTTTTAGAGTATGGCCAATATATCTCGATTTCTTCCTGCTTATTTGTTGCACAGTCGGCTCCTGTTGGGTTGGTTCTCTCTGACAGGACCCTCACTATTGCTGATCTTTTCTCGTACGCCATCTGGTCTTGAGCAGTATTGAGCGAAGACAGCTGTTGATGAAGATGTGTAGTTTGTTCGAAGTGTTCTTCATAACGCGCTAAGTCTCTCCTCCATAAAGTAGCACTGACTTCACATTGGAGTTGAAAATCCAAACCTTATTTTCATTTTCATGCTGACTGGTGTTGATCTCCTCCACACAGACTTCACAGTAATGAAAGCTTGACTTGCTTGCTTTTATATCTTCGTCAGTTCCGTCCGCCTGTGGTTGAAACAATGCTTACCAGGTTGGTAGGTAGGTAAATGCGGTTGGTTCTTTCAGATTTCTCCCTCTCATGCTGATTGATATCTGTTGTTGCTACTGTTGCCATTTCTGTTGGCCAGGAATCTTCATCACCACATCTGTTTTCTCCATGTTTCCCTGGTATAACCCACAAATATAGTTCCTGCAGCAATATTCCCATGCAGTTGAAGATTTTTTACTATTATTTTGAGAAGACAGTAAGTAAAGCAACTTGTGTGATTTGTAAGCCGCAAAGCTCCCATTTTCACAATCTTTTCAGTTGCCTAATTGATCCTGAAACGTAGTTTGCCCACTGATAACTACTCAATATACATAAAACTCAGAATTTATGCATTATTTCTGTCACAAACTAGCATCACTTATTCTCAGAATTCTAGATTCTTCAGGCGATTGCTTTCTTAGAAGCAACCATAACGTAATTGCCCAGCTTTATTCTCTTGCACTGAAGCCATTGTATCTAGCAGTTAATAATACCCTGAAATACGAACATAAATGTAATGAATTTATACATTTTGCAATACATATTTATTTACAAATGCGACAAACAATTCCAAAGAAACTTGTTAATCTCTGTTTACTCAGTAGAGTCTGACTGATCTTCCATATTTCATGCATTTCAGTTAATTCATTGTTCTCAGACTGCCTCTGATTTCAGCTGGTCATATAACGCCTGTTTCTATTTAATTAAAACTTTTTCAAGTAATGATTGTGATTTATCTGGTTAAAATTAAACTATGATAAGAACATAAATGAAATATTTTCTCACATGGCATTAAACCAGCATTTTCTGAAATTTGTTAAGAGCATTCAACCAAAATTTATGTTTTAGTAATCAAATATACTATAATCAGCACACAATTTGTAAACAGCATTCTGTTATAGACTTGAGGTAAGAGGAATCAGATGAAAATAGTAATCGTCTTATGATTCATTATGTGACTCATCCTTTGATCAGATGACCATATAATTTCACTTTGATCAGGAACTACTGGGTAGTTGTTTTGTCCTCGTTCGGGACTCATCATCAGTGCTCACTCACCACCAGGGTTCGAACCATTAAGCCACTGGGATCCAATCTACTGGATGATGGATTTCAACTTTTGTCAGTTCACGACATAGTGTGACCATTAGCCAATGTCTTAGTTGGCAAGTATTTGTCCTCACACTCCACCTGCTGTACTCTACTGGTGATGACTTCCTGATAGAACCTCAGATAACCACCTACCTTAATAGGGCCTGAACAGCGCAGAAGTTAGAATTCATGGACTGGCCATCTGACCGGGTCATAGTGTCTTAGTGGTCTAGAAGCGCGCCTTGTAACCAGAAAGTCCTGTGTTCCAACCCCTGTGGGTATATACTACTGAAGAGTGACAACCTGAGCTGATGAAACAGCTGTCCAGTACTTCTTGGGAGGTTTTCAGATGGTTCTCTAAGCAAAGCCAGCTCATGACGAAATCCTGTAACCAATCAATCAAATCCCTACAAACCAATACTTAGATATTGTATCAATTAAAGACAGGTCTGCAACAAATTGGCAACAAATACTTTAACCATGATGTGAGAAGCTCTAATCCGATTTCAAAACACCAGTGAGTTTTATTAATTCTGAGATGGAAAGAATTTCTTTACTTTTCACGGAATGAGCAACATGATCTGAATTTGCATCACTGATACCAAATTACTGCTTGTATTTGATTCACAGACTTAATACGTGTGTCATTAAAATCATCTCCAACAGGTTGTGTACTTTCCGCAGCATCTACTACTTTCGCTCAATAATGAAGGCCAGATCGCGGCTAGAAAAAGCTCTGGAAACAAAGTAATCAACATGTTACCGCCCAACAAAACAGTGCGAAGACCGTTGAGCGACATGTCCCTAGCTGAAACTGATTGGAAAGTGTCGATTTAGGCTTCCTAGAATGATACGGTGGACCATGTGTAGTGAGCAAGTAAACAGCTCATGGGCAATGATGGATCCAGTCGTAAGCGTTAATAAAGAAGTTAATGTAATCGACATGTTATGAAAAAGGTTCTTTTTGGCGATTTTATTCTCAAAAGATTTTGAATCACAGTTTGCATGCATAAGTTAGCACATATATACTTTCTCTCTATTCCTTTACGTTTCCAGTGGAACATAGGCCTTCATGCTACAGCTTCGGAGTTTTGGTAGCAGTGGTGTTTATTCTTACGGGATGGGGTTGCTAGCCTCATGACCAACCTTTCCTCTTTACCGATCAAATTAAGGGCTTAGTGATGTAAAGGAGTGCATAGGCGGCGAATCGAACCCCGTAACATATGCGTGGTCGGTGTGCATTCTTCCTCTTTGTCACCGAATCTAGCATGTAAGCAGCCAATATTAAATGTGATATGGCACCGAAGGGTAGACTTCAAGCAGCAGTCGTTACGTTAAGTGCGCTCCAGAGTTTTCTGTTCAAAAGAAGCTAATTTCACCTCCTCATCTAAAATGGTCCTAGTCTTTTATGGCTTAGTTTTCCTAAACGTTTTTCAGTCCCACCATATTTGTGTTTTCATCTTCAGTAATAAAATAGCATTTAATCACTCTTCACGTCCATCCTTACCACATCCATCTTTGGCATAAAAACTGCATTTTACATTTTACTCAGTTATCGCCTTAATCCTTCATTGTTGTGGTTTCTGTGCTCCTTTCAATTTGTTTTCGTTAGATATTACACCGGTGAAATATGACATCAAGTTGAGCCAACTGACAAAAATGTACAGTGTAAAATGACCACTTACAGAACTCTCAAAAAACATGCCTAACACTATATACTACTTATTGACCAAATTAAGTAGTCGTATATTGCTAACATGAGTCAATGGTGCTCTGTAGCCAGCCAGATCCAAGTGGTCTATACATCGAACTCGGGTTTCGCCAGTTTTGAATTGAGCTCGTCACCAGTATAGCTGGTTTGGCTCGTGACAGACCGACAAATCAGATTATATTCTCGGATGAGCTGACAGTAAACATTCAACAAATGAACGTAAATAAATTTTCTGCCTTACTTTGTAGCCATGATTATGTCGCAAACGTCTCTTGAAGTAGAAATTTGACTCTCCACCTCTTTATTTCATTTTAGTATTTGGAGACGTCTAATGTTCATATCAACAGCTACGTGCATAAACGTATAACACATTGTGTTCAGGTATCAATAATAAAGTAACAGAAATCCAAAAAGTGTATGGTTGTATGGTGTTTTGATGAAAGTAAACGACTTACCACAATCTCTTCCACTTGAATCCGGTCGTTCCGCTGAAAATATTTGGAAACGCGTTAGAAACTCAACTTATCATGCGTCCACACTGAATAACAATAATAATAATAATTGTGACAGTTTTATTCTCAACAAGGTTAATATAATGTAGAGAATTTTCAGTAGAGTTTATTACAGTGATATTTTCTCTTTGTCCAGAATCTTCAGATAGAAGATTAATTGACAATAGGATAAGAAAAAGAATAACAAGGATATTTTCCAATGATACAATCGATGGGTAACTGGAGCGACTCAGACAAGTTCTCATAGAGAATGGATATCCCCCAAGAAACATCGATAGGAATATGAAGTTAAAGGAAAAGCTTGAAGGGACCCGGGCGGCGCCGAAGAAACAGCTGTTTATGAGCCTTAAATTTAAAGGTGAAACTGCAGCTGAGATCCTGAAAAATTACTTATGCGGATCACTGAGGAAAGCCTTCTTCACGAGTGAGCTACTCATCAGTTTCTACAGCCAACGAAAGACCAATGGATGTGTGAAGGATAAACTGCCAATTTGGAATGGCCACTTCAATGTGTGGAGGATTTCATCATGAGCTGACATCAGTTAGAGAACCACTGGAAAACCTGGGAGTACTGGACAGCTGTTTCGTCCTAGTTTGGGACTCTTCAGCAGTACGCACCCACCGGGATTCGAACCCAGGACCTTCTGGTTACAAGGCGAGCTCGTAGACCATTGAGCCACTGGGACCCGATCCAATGGTCCTTGAATTCTAACTTCTGCCAATTCACGACATAGCGCGACCATTTCACAATGTCTTCTTAGATGAGTTACTGTCACATCTTCAACCTGCTGTACCCTACTGGTCACGGCTTCCCACTAGAACCCCAGGTTAACTGCCTGAATAGGGCCAGTCACTAGTGAGCATCAGATTAATTTTCAAGTATTGGTTTGGTAGGGATTTTGTTTGATTGTATGGAGGATTTCATCATGAGCTGACATCAATGTGTATTTAAAAATTCACCTGTTCATGTGGAGCTAGTTATATTGGCCACACAAAGTTCACACTTTCCAAATGCATCTCTGAAAATTATCCGGCATGGTTAGCAGAAGGACAATGCAAGGCAATTACTAACTCAATTCTTGAACACTTGATGAACTCAGGCCACGCAGCTCTACCACAGTCGTCTTTCAAAATTATCTACAAGGTGAGGCCAAATTGTACAAATGGCGTCAGGTTTCAGCTTTTGTGTATGGTGCAGGCACTAGCAATTCATCAATACAACCCCGAAATCTGTATACAGAAAACGTTTGTCCAGTCTCTTATTCTACCATGGTCTTAACCTCTTCACTAGTCGTTGCCAATAAACAATTTTATTTTTAATTTTCAATTTTGCTTTCAGTTTACTTTCACTTTAATAATTAATTCACTATTATCAATCTCATATGTTCCTTTTGTTCATTTTCACACCGTCTTCACAAATGTTAAACTAACATTCAACTACCACCTTTATTCTCACTCAATAGCAGTTTTAACTTTATCAAATTTCTATCTTTGTGCCATTGAGTACCACGTAATTTACAACTTTCTGTTTTTTGCTTATAAAGTCACCTCTTATTACTCAAAAATGAACTATTATACGTGTTTTTGGTAAATGTAAATACGACTGTACAGCCTCTGATGATGATTTCGTCGAGAAAGAAAATTTTCTTCGCTGATGAATTTGTCTTTTATTTCTTCATGACAGCAGATTGTCCAACACAGTTTTGTTTGACCTAAAGTAGAAACCAACCCACCATTATGATATTTCTTCTGCCTCTACTTCAAGAAATACACGACGACATTTTGTTGAATACTAACTGTAAATCGTTCAGGGGTACATTTTGTGAACCAAAAACACTACTCAGGAATGATCATCTCGTGTGCTGCGATGGAGCATAATGCTTTCACTCATGTTTAATAGAAATTTACGAAACCGTAGGTTGTGAATGTTTTAAATACCCACCAGAGTAAACAGTAATATTTTACTAGATTTAAACAAAATGAATTAGAAATCTCTAAGCACTATATTCATGGAGGCTTTCTGTAGCGCAGGTTTTAAGCAGGTCACCCACTTTAAGTCTACTAATGTATTATTGATAAGATTATAAGAATTAAACTAAAATACTTCAAAAGTATGTTTAACATAAGTCATGATATTTGAGCATAATAACATCGGAGAGTTTCAAAATGCATATGTACATATAGTGACACTTACTGCAGCCGACCCTAGGTTGATCTGAAATTATTTGGAAAAGTGCATTCGTGTACATAAAGTATAACACAATAGTGAGAAATCTGCAGAACTATTTCTGGGTTGAAGGTTAAATGAACGAGATTACGATTAGGAATTAAAATGGATTCATAACAGAATAAACAGAAAGATGGGATCAAAAACATGGTAGGATCACAAGTATTCAAATAATCGACTTTCTGTGCAATTAGGAATTCAAAAAGTAGTAATAACAGAATAGACAGAAAGTTCAGATGAAATAAACAGACATTGTAATGACAATAAGGATTGGAAAGACGTAATGATTGCAGTAATAAAGAAGAAACTTGATAGGGTAATCACCATCGACAGAAAAGACTGTTTATGATTGCCATAGTAACGATAAAGGTTGGGCATATTTTTACTGAATACATTGCATAGGCATGAACGTTTGGATCACTAGGGCCTCAGCTATGCACAGATGTTTTGATCATATTCCCTTTCGAGAGATTTGATAAGGTCTTGTAAGGATGTTTGAAATGGAGCTGATTGTCCTGAGTTCACCGAATGTTTTATTAGCAAGCTATGTACGCACCTGTGTTCTTCGTTTACAAGCCAAGCTGGATAGTGTCACAGAGTTTGTTCTACAAGTTGACAAATGGTGAGGCTAATGAACTCAGCTCCACAGGAACAGGTGATCTAGTATGTACATATTGAAGTGGAACAGTGTGAAAAGGATTAGTGCTAAAGCATACCACAGTTGAAATGAATATCACTAGGATACAACTGTAAAGGAAGCTTTTCGAACACCATAGGCTACACATATACTAGCATGAAATCAAGAAGATGCACTTTTATACTTCAAAGCCTAATGCTTAAGTATGATTATTAAAGAATATACACTGCCTCAAAGTAGCAAGATTTCATTAATATTATTATTATTTCCTTTAATTCCTAGAGGAACAAAGGGCTTCAGCCACACGTCTCCATTGTGCGTTTGGTTCTCCGCCAACGTTTTCACCTGGCTCCACACGTCTGCCCACATGCTTTCATCTCCTGTACACATCACCTCCTCCATATCACACTCACACTGACAACCAGCTCACTGCTTCCCGTTCGTGTTCCACTCGAGCGATGGCGTGGTGTGTGACGTCATTTGATGGTTTCCTCAGAGTATGGCCAATACACCTGCATTTCTGCCTGCCTAATTGCACGATCAGCTCCTGATTGGTTTACTCTCAGAGATCCTTCACCATTGCTGATCTTTCCTGGCTGGCCATCTGATCTTGAGTAGTATTGAGCGAAGACAGCTGTTGATGAAATTCTGTAGTTCGTTCGAAGTGCTCTTTATGACGTGGCGCTGAGTCTCTGATCCGTATAGTAAGTGGCACTGACTTCACATTGGAGTTGAAAATCCGGATCTTATTTTCATTTTGATGCTGATTGGTGATGATCTCCTCCACACAGACTTGAGAGTAATGATAGCTTGCTTGCCTTGCTTTCCCGATCCTCGTTGCTTTGATATCCTCGACTTCATCATTGGAACTGATGAATTTACGTGTGTATGCTTTAAAATCACGATGAAACAAAGTGGTTCTTTAACTCTCCAGAAACACTTAAAATATTAAGATGACCATGAGACACAGTATTCTTAGTTAATTAGCTAAAGTATTGATCAGTTTAAATTGAAAGTGCTTTCATTTTTCCTTACGTGTTTTGGCACAGTAAAATAAACCTGAAAATAAATCAATAAATAAAAATAAGTATCTCGTTCATAGAATGAGGATGCTCTGCTTAAACGAATCCCTTAATGACGAGCTTAAGATTATTCACAGAATTACTTACGAAAAATAGTTACCGAGATGAGTTCATTTAGAAAAATGGCAGTTTAACACCAAAGCATGCCAGTAGGTCAATAGCTCCAAAAAATGTATCACTGTTCATAAAACTGCAATTCCTCGGTAATAACATCAACGAAATAGTAATACATCACCTAAAGAATACAGTTAACAGAACATTCAGTGTAGAAGAAGTTCGTCTGCAGAGGAACCAGCTCAAAGCTGACTTTTCAAAAAATATGTTGGAGAATCTGGAAATGGATCATGCAAACACTGGCGAGATTGTTGAATGACATCGCGCCCGGGAATCGATGAATTTCTCGTCAGTGTGAGGGTGACATGAAGGTGATCATGTGATGAAGAGATGAGTGATTATAAGGAATCATGGACTCAGGTGAAGAGGACAACAGAAAAAAGAAGCAAGTAGAGGTGTATTGTTGAAGATGTATGTTCCACACAGAATCGAAAGGAGTAATAAATAAATAATTAAACACAGAGGAGCACATTGATTGGTTCCGTGAGTTCAGACCAGAGTGATAAGGGTCTGGTAATTACAAGCCGTTATATTCATTTGTTTAGATTTCAGTAGCATCAAGCAGACCACATAGTTGATCGGGATATTTTAACTCACAAAGAAAATATCCACTGAGTCATGAAGGAAATAAAAGACAAATTCATCAGTGAAGAAAATTTTCTTTATCGACGAAATCATCTCCACAGGCTGCCATTCAGTCGTATTTATATTTACCAAAAATGCATACTGGTCTATTATTGAGTAATAGGGGGTGACACAAGTGATATAATTACTCAGAAGTGGCTTTAGAAGCGAAAATTATCAATTGTAAATTACGTGGTACTCAACGGCACAAAGATAGAAAATTTGGTAAGGTTAAAATTGCTATTGAGTAAGATTAAAGGTAGTTGAGTGCCAGTTTAACAAGTGTGAAGAGGGTGTGAAATGTAGAGAAGGAACATATGAAAGGGATGATAGTTGATTAATTATTAAAGTGAAAGTAAACCGAAAGCAAAATTGAAAATTAAAAATAAAATTGTTTACAGGGAACGACTAATGAAGTGGTTACGTCCAAGGTCGAATAAGAGACTGGACAAACGTTTTCCTTTATATAGAGTTCAGGGCTGTATTGACGAATTGCCAGCGCCTCCGCCATACTTAAAAGCCGAAACCTGACGCCCTTTTTGCCATTTGGCCCGACCTTGTAGATGATCTTGAAAGACGACTGTGGTGAAGCTACGTGGCCTGATGGCCTGGCGCTGGCAATTCGTCAATACAGCCCTGAACTCTATATAAAGAAAACGTTTGTCCAGTCTCTTATTCGACCTTGGACGTAACCACTTCATTAGTCGTTCCCTGTAAACAATTTTATTTTTGATTTTCAATTTTACTTTTAGTTTGCTTTTGCTTTAATAATTAATTCACTATTATCACTCTCATATGTTCCTTCTGTACATTTCCCACCCTCTTCACACTTGTTAAATTGACACTTAACTACTACCTTTATTCCTACTCAATAGCTATTTTAACCTCATCAAATTTGTATCTTTTTGCCGTTGAGTACCACGTAATTTACAATTTTTAATTTTACTTGTAGAGCCACTTCCGAGTATTTATATCAATTATATCACCTCCCCTTGTAATACTCAATAATAGACCACTATATATTTTTGTAAGTACAAATTTGACTATACAGCCTCTGAGGATGATTTCGTTGATAAAGAAAAGTTTCTTCGCTGATTTTGTCTTTTATTTACATCACAAAAAACACTCAGGTGAATTCTACCTCAATGACTGAAATAAAGCAAACTTTAGTTGTGTCGAAATATATTCGCAAGTATGTGAAAAACTATACGTTCCCCTTCACCACTTACACAAAAAGTAAAATTTCTTTCAATTTCAAGCATAGGAACCCGTGACCAGTAGGGTACAGCAGGTTGAAGATGAGGCAGTAACTCATCGAAGAAGACATTACGAAATGGTCGCGCTATGTCGTGAATTGGAAGAAGTTAGAATTAAAGGACCATTAGATCAGGTCCCAGTGGCTCAATGGTCTACGAGCTCGCCTTGTAACCAGAAGGTCCTGGGTCCGAGTCCCAGTGGGTCCGTACTGATGAGGAGTCCCAAACTAGGACGAAACATCTGTCCAGCATTCCCAGCTGATTTTCTAGTGGTTCTCTAACTGATATCAGCTCATGATGAAATCCTCCATGCAATCAAACAAAATCCCTACAAAACCAATACTTGAAAATTTATTGAAATTATCTTCGATTTCCAGGTGTATAGATAACGGGAAATTCATAAATGTGCATAGAAGAAGCAGAACCAAGAATCGTATAAAACGTTGTTGGTCTCAAGTATTAAATCGCTGGAAGTATTCACGGAGTTGACCTCAGGCTAAATAACTTATTGCATATAATTTTAATGGACCGTTGCACTATTTGCATAAATTTAAACCAACCAACCCTGTTGAAATCTCTTCTGGATTATAGATGCCCCAGTAACTTGAAACTATATACTTTCTCTAACAAGAGGACATACCTCATCAAAAATCGTTATTATATAACCAAAAAAACAGAGTAAATTTATCATGAATATAAAACGCATGTAGACTCACAACGAGGTAGAGATGCGGGTATATCTAAAGAAGTTTTCAAAAGTTTCAAAATTAACTGATGTTAGATTTTATTCATTGTATTCTTATGGTTGAATAAAATGTATTCAAAGTGTAATGTTTGTAGACTACAAACTATGGTCAAATAAAATACCTATGATATTATTAAATTTATGTTAGACATACGGTCACATGTTTAATTTTGATACCCAGCCTCTGTTACAATAAACCACAGAATGGCAGTCAAACCTGTACGTTAACTTCATCGACTTCGAAAAGGCCTTCACCAGACAGCGTTGACCGAGAAGCAATTTGGAAACTACTTCAACACTAAGGCGTACCTCAAGTCGTTGTCAACCTCATTCAACAGCTGGCTATATAACAGTGTCACGTGCCAGGTGATCCACAATGTGAAGCTCAGCGAAGCATTCTAAGTGCATACAGGAGTAAGACAAGACTACCCGCCTGTTATCAACGATGATATTCTAAATTTTGGTGGACTGCATTATGTGTTAGACTGTAGGGAGTGAGAAGACAGGAGTGCGCTGTACCACCAATGAAAAGACTCTAGAATATACGGATTTCGCATGTGGATGTCTAATTTCACATGCACTCGAAGACCTGCAAGCGAAAACCAACAAACTGTCAGAAGAGGCAGGCAGCGAAAACAGGACTCCCAGTGAACTCAGAGACGATGGAGATGATGAAGATAACCAACCGACAGCAGCAGCAAGAACAACCAGCACCAATCACCACCAAAGGCAGAGATTTAACAAAGGTTACTTCCTTCACTTGTCTCGGAAGCATCTTTTCAACTACAATTGAGACGGATGAAGATGCCGAAGTCAGAATCGGAAAGGCAAGATACGCCTTCATCAACCTAAAACCAATTTGGAAATTGGCTGCACTCAACATAAGGAACGCGATTCAGATTCTGTTCAACACATATGTCAAGTTGGTCCTTCCATGCGTGTCATAAACTTGACCAGTGTGTGACGAAAAGAATGTCGAACAGGTTGCAGACTTCCATCAACAGGTGACACTTTCGTTGCCTGGCTCCATACTGAAGATCAAATGGCCAGCCGGTCAGAAATCACATGTAACAAGAAACTGTGGGAACAAACCAACCAGGGGAGACCGTTGAATGACATCGCTCTTTATGCAGGCTTTCAGTTTTTGGGAACGAAACTTCCCTATAAAATGACATTCTATCTGATTATATAACTGACATCACTGTTACTATTTAAATAACCAGAGTACTGAGCTTACCATCAACGCAAACAATTTTACCTTGAAAGCAGAAATCAAATCCTTCATTAGGAATTTGTGTATTTTTACATGCAGATGAGTATTGTGAATTAATTCTGCCTTCAATAATTGTCTTTTATTTGAAATGGTTATTATTATTATTATTAATTATTGAGAATAATATTACTTATGAATTATTTCAGTAGCTTAATAATTCCCATTGTAGTATTAAGAACACAATATTCAGGGAAGAGACTCTTTTCAATAACGAATTTATTATCAAGGTGTACAATCGAATATACATATATGGCTTTTTATATTGAGAAATTATATCCGGTGAAGGAATTAGTTCAAAGGTGTGAATACATGAAATAATAATAGTATGAAATGCAACTAAAATATTTGTGATTATAATCATAGTTAAATGTCAGGTGGCAAAACAATTAATGTAATATTTACAATAATGCATAAGGTGTATAGATGTTGGAAAGGGGTTTATAGTTACAGGATCAGTTGGCCAATATAAAGCCCTACATAACACGGTGTGAAATTTGATAAGATAAAATTTAATATTTAAAAATATCGCTCTTTACAACTCACCATAGAAAAGTAATCTTAACTAAGTATTCCGTTTCTTGATGCGTGTCTTAGTAGACGTAATGATGGATCTCTTGAAAGATCTATTCACTGGAAACGTACATGGAACAGACAAGTAACTAATTTTCATAGTTGGGTGCCTATCTTCAGGAAAAGGAACCTAATTCATTCTTTTTGCTTTAGGATAAGAAACATTTGTAGTTCTGATTGCGTTGACTCGGAACTTGACTTCCTAAAAGTCACTCTCGCAGAATTCGGTTATTTGAGCCAAATTATTGACAGTAAAACGAAAGATAAGCAGTCTAAAATGGTCACCGACTCAGTTCCAAAGAAAACCTTATTCATGAACTTGGAATTCAAAGGTAATCAAGCTTCAGATATGCTTAAAAATCGTTTCTCTAAATCAGTCAGTAAAAAATGCTTTGGAAACAAGTGCAAATGACCTTCACAAGCCGCATATTGTTCTCCATCTCTGTAAAAGATAAGCTCCACCGTCTGGCTGCCTTCATGTGCATCTATCAGTTCACCTGCTATTGTGGAGCAAGGTATACTAGTCGTAGCCAGAGGACACTTTCCCCACGGATACGACAACATACTCTAGCATGGTTTTACAAGGGAGAAAGGAAGTGTGTGCGAAGCTCTAATTTAGAACACCTGATCGACCACTGTCACTATGCCAACCCTGACTACGATTTTAAGATCATCTACCGAATTCCTGCTAACTTGCCAGCTGCGTTTTCTTCGTTACAGACTTCTAAAGACAGTGGAGGCCTTTGTCATTCATGAATTTAAGCCAGACCTCTGTGTACAGAAGAAGTATGTACAATCCCTACTTCTGCCTTGGCCGTAGAGGGAAAGGCATTTATTTATTTTGTTTATTTAGTTATTCTATGTACTTTTCCCTTATTACTACGATTATTATTATTATTCTCACTCTAAATTCTTTCCGCTTTTCCCACTTGTCATTCTAAATCCAAAATTATTATTTTTTTTGTTTTACAATATTGAATTCTATCTTATCAGATTTCACACCACGTTATGTAACATTTTATATTCGCTTACTAATCCTCTAATTATGCAACCAATTCCAACATTTATACACCTTATGTAATATTGTACAAACCGACAGAAATTTCAATTCATCCAATGAGTCGTCAGACTCCGTCCCAGTTGCTAAAGAATGGTCAGCGTGGTTGCCTTGTAACATTGAAATCTTGTTTTGAATCCATCGTATTATCATGGGCGCGTACTGCTGAAGACCATGAGACATGGAAGAAACAGTGGTTCTCCAGCTGTAGTTATTTCATGACCAAAGTTCCAATCAACCAAATCCCTGATAAGTAACCCTTGTGAATAGGGAATAAACTAGCGGCTACAGTGAAGGCAAACTGGATTTAGGGTCCCTATGTTAAACATGATATACATTCACAAATGTTTGTATAACTGACATACAGATAAAGCGACTGCCAGCTGTAAATAAAATGGTAACGTTATACAAACTTTATTCATTAAGTTTTACCAAAATAGAAATGTATAATAATTAAGCAAATTAATGCGACAAACTGCCTACTCAATCTACATAAACCGTATAAAGAAAGTCCCAAGTGGTTATTTTTTTCTGTTAGAGTCTGGAAACAGACGAGACTCTTCAGCTGACAAATCCAAATAAGGACTCAATGCACATCGTGGATTTCACTGTCCATAAAATTATTTCGAGTTATTTGCTAAAACGTCGTCGAATCGTCCATTATAACAGTTGCTACGTCAAAAGACGCCAGAAATTTCAGATCAATCAAACTGGTAAGCATTGCACAATAGGTGGCTCTCATGGCCCAATCGGTCTACTCAGGAATTCAGGTGCATCCAGCTGATGAGTTCTCAACTGGATGAAATATGCATCTCAGATTCCACGATTAGTCGCCATCTACCTGAAAAACTACTCCGTGAAATGTTCAAAACTAGTTGTAAGTAGTTTATTGTAGATGGGAAGGGAAGTGAAATTTATCATTCAAAGTTTCTATTGGTGGAAAGGGAATATATAAATGATTCTTTCAAATCTCATAGCTGATTTCATATGACTTTTATTCACTTGGACTGGTAAATTCCAACTGACACCCCCTCCACAATTTAGCAGTTTGGATTACTTGAACAAACGCCACATGTTACCTTGATAGCTAACTTAAAGTCACTTGTCCGGTAGTGACTATTTTTCATATTAGATGGTTGGAGGCGATCGGCCATAGGAAGGTCAACCTGACCTAGGTTTCATGCTAGTAAGCACTTACCAGTCAGCCAACAAGGCCTGCCTGAAACAGTGAAGGAGCTCGTGTCTCTTCTGAGATTTTTGTAACCGCGTCACCTGGTGAGCGCTGCAGTCGTGGGCGACTTTACTGCCACTGAGACATTCGGGTTGGCTCGCGACTAACCTCCTGTATGACCGACTGTATTTGATACTTTTAATTGGACCCTAGTTAGTAACTAGTGTAATTTGTAAAGTCCTGGCTTTCGTGAAGACTGAACTTTATCAGTCACGTTCGCAGTGTGACCACCATGCCACTGGGTGGCTTGCCATCACAGAGCAAGGTAAATTGTTGATATTGGATGGTTAGAGGCGACCGTCAGCGAGCCTTCGTTATTTTAAGTTTATTCAATAGTTATTTCCACACAATGGTAAAATTTCGAACAGGTTTACTGCCATCAATAGAATCTAATATGGGTGTTTCTTAATGTTTCCTTCTATTCTGCAGGATTCCAGTAGATGATGCTTAGATATTTTTGAAACTATGGATTAGAGCACTATGGTACACCAGGATGTGAAGCCATCTAACTGATAAGTTTACGAGACAATGAAAGGTACGTCGTTGACCCATCATCTGCCAACCACCGTCAAGCGAATATCCCAAATTAATCAATAACTGATGAGGTTTTTGAACACATTTTTTACATTGATTTAGAAAACTGAAAATCTTGAGATATTGAAGATTTACTCACAAAAGTAATTTCATTCCCACTTTCCTGACATACAGTGTGTTGCCAGTCAATCTGTCAGTATAAATCTTCATGGCTTTCTATGACGGCGATCATGTTTTCTTTCTAACAACAAGGCCTGACAGATGGCGAATACATCACAGATAGTTGCGGGTGAACACATACATAGTTAGAAATGAAGATTTGAACTGTGAAAATACTGTTTATTTAGCCAGTGTTGAGCAACTTACTAATCACTTCACAGTCGACTTTGCCTGGAAATATTAGAGTTAATTGCAAGATAAATGTAGGAATACAATGAGGACACTATAGCACAGTATACTTGTATCAGTGATAGAAGAGTTTATCAATTCAAATTACTCGGCGATAAAATGATACGATGTCAAGCTTGGGATCGTAAAAGCAAGAGAAATCTGTATTACTAATTTAGACATTTCCTTAATAATAATTACAGAACACGATTTAAGCAAGCGAATACGTATTTGGGTAAATCCACATTTACATAATGATGAAAGATTAGTCATAGGCATTTGATTTTATGTGGTTAATTGAATACACTATCGTTTTTGATATGGTTGTGTTCTCTGAGCTGGATAGTTAATTTGCGAAGCTGTCATTGCTCTACTAGACAACAAACATCTTCAGCGCATACTTCAATTCGTTGAAGTGAGCTTTAAGATTTCACCACTACTTTGTTAGTCATCTCTCCTGGTGAGTGACTTTGAGCGTGATTGGTTGTTTTCGTGTGTTTTCACACCCTCTAGGCTACTTGTATTCGAGGTGATTGTTTCTTTGACTTTAACTTTGACCCTTTGTATGTGTGAGGTTTTCTTCTTATCAGTTGGTAAATTTCGTCCATGTCGATGTGTCTTTTGATTGATGATTCACTGGAATACCAGGCGTCTAAAAATTCTCTACCATTCTTTGTGTTTCCTCTGTCTAATATCTGAACGTTGACTGTCCCAGTCGACTTGATGTCCGTGGTTGTCTGTATGCAGTATAGCGATATGAGGGAGTGGATGTCATGTCTTTTGACTGCCAGCTTATGATCATGGATACGAAGATGAAGGGGACATCCACTCTGGCCAATGTAGTGTTTTTCTCAGTTGTTACAATTTATTTTGTGGATGATGTTGGTTTCATCTTCTTTCGTTTTTTTAAGTCTTTTGGTTGACATAGAATTGAGTGAAGTGACTTTGTTGGTTTGTGTGCAACCTCAATCCCTAAAGGTTTGAAGAGTCTTGCAGTGATTTCTGAGATGTTCTCTATATATGTTAGGGCGATTTTCTATGTGTTTTCCTTGGGGTTCTTCGATTTGATAGGTTTGCTTGGGGTATATATCTTTTAATGAAATTCCGTGGGTACCCGTCCTTTTAAAGACGTCCATGAGCTATCTTTCTCCGGTTTTCCTTAAGGCGAGAGTGCTGCGATGAGCCCTGGCTGACCCTCTTGAATAGTATATGTATACAACCCCTTTTGTGTATTATTGGATTTTTACTGTTTTAATTCAGTATTTGGTCTGTGTGAATTGATTTTCTATAAACTTGAGTTTATAATTTCCCTGTGGATGTCCACTTGACTAAGACGTCCAGAAATGGGATTTTGTTCTCGGATTCCTCTTCGCTTGTGAATTTGATGTCGTTGAAGACATTGTTTATTAAGTTGTGAGTTTTATCCAACTCGCTTCTTTTGATTTTTACAAATGTATCATCTAAGTAATGTATGTGAACTCATTGTTCAGTTTCAATACAAGTAATTTATAGGATGTGGAAACCAATCACGCTCAAAGTCACTCATTAGGAGAGATGACTAACAAACTCGTGGGGAAATCTTAAGGCTGACTTCTAATTGAATTATGCGCTGAAGATGTTGTCTAGTAGGGCGGCAATGAAAGCATCACAAATTAACTACCATCCAGATGAGGGAACATAACCAAATGAAAATCATCCACCTGAGCTACAAATCGTCTCCATCATATCTAGAATATACTATCAGGGCTTCAAGGTGTGAATGAATGGGTAAAATTCAGGATAATTCCTGAATGACTTTATGACACCTTTACTTAACCACGTTGAACAAGTTCTCCAGAAGGCAACGGTGGTCTTGCCGAGTCGTTCTACCTAATGTAACTGTCTTCACATAAACAGTTAAATTTATAAATGCACACTGAAGTGGCCAGACTCGGTAGCTTATCCTTCACCTGCGTTGGAATCATACAACCACTGGTGAATTTTAAACACAATTTTGTGGCAAAGAATGTTTAGCAATAATTTCGAAGTTCCGATGCCAGCAATTCAGTTGCTGTATCACCTTTTAAACGGTGAATTAATGTATTTGAGTTTCTTCTGCACTGCATTTCTTTCTATTTGTTCTCATCATCGAGACTTTAAGAAATGTTCCGGGGTATCCGTTCACGTACAAAATGTTTTCTATTTTCCTTATTTCCCCGTCTAGAGTGTCGGTTGTGCAGATTTTCCTACTGCGATACATCAAGATACTGATACGATTTCGTTTGTAAGCAGGAGAAACAATCAGAATGACTCGATTGGGAGCAAATGTTTTCAGCTGGATAGATGTTTATCACAATGTGACAGTGCTATGTGGCAATAGTTATTTTCCCCTGTACTCCTACCGGGGTGAGAGCTGTCTGCAAGACGAAATTGTCGACAACACTTGACGTCACTTTTTACATACCAAATCGGGATCATGAGAAAAAACAAGAACAAAGCCCAACCTTCCGGAACTCAACAACCAATCACAGCAGACCTAGCGTGGGCGGATACGATTCGCAGGTATATGGCTTAACTTCCTAAGAAACGGTTACAAGCAGTACAGAATAACCTTGAGGAAGGAAACAACCAGATATACATGATTACAGTTATGTTTGCAAAAATAATTATGTTTGTTTGTCGTATTCAGTATGTCGATTACTTCAGACATATTTCTAGTTGGCATATGTATCGAATTTGAAAAAAATTTGGGCATTACGTCTGTGATGTTCATTGTTATAAAAGTTTTTGAATTTCTCAATAAATGACCGAATCCCTAAGGATTCACAACCTGATTGTGCCTACACAATAAAATACTTGCCTGGAGTGTGATGCAATATACATTGGACAAACATTGGCAGGGGGAACTCAAGGTAATCAGAAGATATGAATACCATAGTGCCGCCTCTGTTCGACCACAGAGAAATCCAGTTGAACTAGAAAAGCTTGACAAATCACCAACCATTAGTTCACAATATTGATTATGACAATATTGAAATCATCAGACAGAAAAATTTCATGAATCCCAGAAAACGTCTAACATCAAAAATACTTCCTATCGAATGGATTCCAAATTGTCTGAAAAGGAATTATGGATTAAAACAGGATTTGACCTTGTTACAACGCCCCCCTTCCTCCAAGAAATGCCAAAATCAATACGAATGTGATAAATGCATGCTGCCTTTATCATTTTATGCTCCTATCAAATCCAACAATCTACACAACGATGATTACATGGTTAAGTATAAGCTGAGATTTCATAAATTCTAGTTAAATAATATTGATTTGATAAAGCTGTAAGCAGTATTCAATAGAGAAATGCCACTGAGGACAATGTCGTCTTATCTTTTCCATTCATTGAGACATACAGAAAGCCTTTTATAACAATGAGCATACGTATCGACTTTAAATTATATACGCTGTATAGGCAAACATAATTTACTTCTATGATTGTAAAACTGTACTATATCAAAATAAAAGTGCAAAATTTACGTACAATTCTCCACGGTTAGATTTTCACCTATAATAAAAGAGATAGCGAGGGAGAGAGATAAAGTGACATTTACGGTGTAAATGTATCTATTACATTGAGGCAGGCTTACCTCAAATACCATCAAATATCCTCATTCCCTTCGAAATAGTCACTGTGACTTTCTGAACTCATTAACAAGTTTATCAACAATAGTGATAATCTAGAAAGTCTCTGTCAAATTATCAATCCGTGGTTAACTCATAAAAACGAAAAAATCCTTACCAAACCAACTATAGAGAATTCAGCGTGTTACAACACTCTGGGATTAATTTAAATAATTTATAATGAAAGTTAAATGAACTCACCTTTACAATTTTGTTTACCTGTAAATATTATTCAAATTTGAATTTGAAATATTTCAAGAGAATAGAAAATTATCCTGTATAGCTGATGAAATATTCATATTATTGATGTAATTCTACTATTTCTGATGACTGAATTCTTCATTATCATTTTGATATTGTGCTACTGATAAGAATTATCAGTAGTATGTAAAGAGACGTTCATCAGCATGAAAAGGCAAATGATACAAAGTTGTGGAGATACATGGAAGACATGAAAGGAACATAAAGAAACACAATCTGAAGACCAAAACTACCAAAACACGTAGATCTATGCAAACGGTGCGTTGAAGATAAGGTACACATAATTTACGTATATAGAGATTATTTTTTTCATTTCTTCACGTTTCCATTGGAACATAGGGTGGCTTCAAGCTAGTGCTTGAAGTTTCTGTAGCAGTGCTTATTTTAACAGGATGGGGTTGCTAGCATCATGCTCAACCTTTCCTCTTCACCAGCATTATTTCTGGCTTAGCGAGGTAAAGGAATGCATCGGCCAGGGGATCAAACCCCTGACCATGTGCATGGTCGGCGAGCGTCCTAACCACTATGCCACTACCGATTACTAAATTCCTCTTCTATCGTTTCTACTCTTATATATGTATTTACAAAGTACTAGATAGGTGTTCATAAGTTTCTAAACTCCCAATTTATTCAGTACAGTTTAATACTGGCTTTTGAACTTACATGCTTGGTATTCTTTGTCATTTGTTGCTGTGATAGAAAAATGCACATATGTGCATAAGCTTGAGTTATCTATCGGTTTACTGAAGTTACATTTCTTCATTCTCAAAACAGTCATGTAAAAATGTATAATAAAGCGTATCAGTAGTACGAAAAATAAAACAAAATAATTCACTCTGTTAGTGAAGAACTAGTTCCCAGTGTATTTTCTCAGGATTACATTGACATACACTCATATGTACAAATAGCAACCTCGGTTAATTTACTAGTTCGCTCGTTTGCTAGCTGATCAGGTCAAAGAAGAAAGGTTTGGCGTGAACCTGATGACTCTACCCCAAGAAAAGTAATCCAATCGATACAGAAACCTCGAAGTACAACAAAAATATAAAACAAAAAACTCATTCTTCCCTGGAAGCGGAGAGAAATGGCGAAATGACACAGTGGACTGGTGAACGCCTTCGGTAAGCCAGTCAACCAATGTGTCTTCTTTAGATGAGGTCGAGAAAAAGTTTGGGGACGTGGAATTTCCGCATTATTCTTGAAGTTAGTAAGGCTGCTCAGGTCGCATAACATATGAGATATGACTTGGAAGTGCTAGTAATCAGTGACAGCTGGTGGTGGAATGGATTTGGACTATCCAATAACCAACTGGACAATCAGGAATCTACTGTGGTCACCCAGACGGCAACCACCAATATCATCCAAAACTCTCCTGTAGGATAATGACAGCAAGACTCAACTCAAAATCAAGGAAGGCTACAATTATCCAATTCTATGCACACTCAATTCGACATGGATTTCACCCTAAGGACACAATAGAAACCAGACAGAATTTATCTCAATCTTAAGGAAAGAGAGAAACAGTCTGCTAGATACGAAGTAGCAAATTCGAACAGATGTGGGCTGAAACCATTATCTAGTGCAAGGAACCTTCAAGATCAAGACGAAATTCTTCAGAGCAACTGTAGGCAGACGACAATTCAAGTCCACTGCACGGAAATGGAGAGAAAAAACCACAAAATACACCTTCACTGAAGCTATCACAGTGAAGTTGGTGACACTAAGTAGTATCAATGAGGAAATCAACGTGGGAGAACATTAGAACTCACTGAAGTTGAGTGTCAAGGAAACGTGTTTAGAAGCCATAGGTACTGGGGACCTCAGAACACCAGATAAGATAACCAGGTGACCATCAGGAAAGAGATAAACACATATGAGAGCAATGGAAGGTGGAGAAGGACATTTCATTACCAAAGAAGAGAAGGAAAGCCAAATTTGAGGTAATCAATCTAAAGAACTCTTGAATCGACCATCAAATGCGACTCATCCAAAAAGCCGCTGAAAAAATCAGCCATAGGACTCCCAGTAGACACCGGTCCATCAACAAAAGCAGACGTCCTAAGTGCAATCAAACCACTGAAAATCAGCCGGGAATGAGGAAGGATGGAAAGAAATTACTCCGAAAGCAGGTGATAACAGCCCATGGACAACCTTGCGTTCAGCAGGAGATGATGGCAGAGAACGGGACAAAATGCAGATGCACTTTTGAAGAGATATGTCTCACTTGGAACTCGAAGAAATAATGATAATAGGTAGTGCTCTATCGTATCGTCTTTAGCAAGAAAATTCACTACGGTTTGATCTAAGATTAAGATGTGAGCTTTCAAAAATTTGACAGTACACTGTTATTTTCTACGTAGATATGTCATGTTGATTTTCATACTTACCATTCCTTGCGCATCCCAGTGTACCTAAATTAAAGGTAAATCATTTTCCAGCATATTGATAACATGTACAGCATACTAAACAGACTAAGCATTCAGTAAAACAAAATGAATCTTCAAATACTCCCTGACTTTTTATTTCTAATCTGATGAAATACTGACATTCAACAAAAAGGTGAGAATAAATCAAATTATCTCCGAAGAAACAAATCAAAAAGTGTGTGTGTGCAAAATAAACTGGGTGTCAATGATTGTGAACATTGAACGTTTGTTCATTGGCCTTGGTTGCCATTGGCGGGCAACTTGAAGGCGCGAGTGATTCGATTGTGTACAAGTTGGAAGAAGACGAAAGAATGCGAATAAAAGTAAAATACATTCCTTGTAAAACATTTGTTTATAGACTTTGTTCAGAGTACTGATTTTAACTGCCGAAGAATACAATTTCTTGTCATTCCTTGTGTTTTGGAGTTAAATTCGATATGGTACATAGTATAATTGTCGATTCGAGTGTCTTCGGAAATAACAGGAACTTAGGGTTAAGTTCCTTGACAATTCTTATTCTTCTGTTCGATCTCATCTTGCGCCTTCTGGAACTCTTTACTTACTTGGTCTGCCGCCAGCATCTGTGGACACGGATTATCGCAACGTAATTTGGATCTTTTGGTGACGTTGGATAATGCCTGGGCCAAAGAAGGGACGTGGCACTTTAGAAGCAGACAGAAAAGTAAGTGATGTTGAGTTGCCTGTTACTTGTGATGATGTGTCTGATGCTCAGCATGATAAGTATTATGTTCATGTATCGCCATCTAGTGATAGTAGGGGTTTCAAGTTATCGAAGTTCGAGCTACGGTACTTTGATGAAAACCTAGCAGATTATCCAGAATTTGTCAGAGAGTTTGAAGTCATGTTGAGTGGTTTTGTATTAACGATTACCAGAAGTTGATGTATTTGTTGAGATATTGCGCTGGTATTGCTGCAAGAGCTATACAGTGCTGCAAGTTTTTACCCCCAAAGGAAGGGTACACTGAGGTCATGAGGTTATTACGTTAAAAGTTTCGGAGGCCACTTTTGATATCCAGGAGTGTTTTTGAGACCGTTAAGGGTTATGGTGTGCTGTTAAACGACGACTCCAAGGAACTCGTCTAGTTTTTGGATAGTTTATTGGTTTATCGGAATACCCTCGTTTCTCTCAATTGTATGGATGAATTGAACTCCAGTTCTGTTCTTCAGTCAATCGCTAAGAGATTACCAGTTCGCTTACAAAGAAAGTTCATAAAAATCAGCTGCAGTATAGAAGAGGATGGTTTAGAGCCAAAGTTTGATGATATTTTGAGACTGGTGAGACTGGTGTCAACCAAGCTATAAGCAAGCTTGCCAGTGTATTGCATCCCACCCCTGTAATAGAGAAATCATAGAGCAAAATGCAATCATTTATAACGAAGGGGTCTAAGAGTAGTGAAAATCGAGGAAGCTGTATGGTGTCTAGTAATCCTTACAAACTTAATGAGTGTGACAGCTTTCATGGGACGTCCTCAACAGATAGTTTATAAGTTGCGAGACAAAAACGGTTGTGTTTTATCCGTTTGAAAGAAGTGCATACAGAAGCGAGCCGTAAAGCAGTGAGCAAGTTTTGTGGTAAGCTAAATGTGAAGTTGGCGTCATCAAGTTTCGACTCTGATTCGTGTGGTGATGATGGTGCGGTGAAGAAGCATGTAGCTGCAACTAGTAAGCCATTGTTGAATAGCGTGTTACAGACGACACCACACTTTGTGCATAAGAAGAGGGTTACAGTTTCAGAGTCCAGTTCTGACTCCACAAGTTTGCAAGGTATTACTAGTCAGAGTAAAGGTATGAAGCCTTTAAGGATTCATGAGGAAGAACCTAAGTCATCTACTACTGTTATTAATGCGTTTGAAAATGATGAAGTCGATCATGCAATTGGTGGTAAAGTGGATATTCGTGACAATAATCATGATAATGCACATTTGTCTTTGGCTGATCATGATGAGACAAGCGGAATACCTTTTACTACTGAGTTGAAAAAAGGTTTTGTACAACTTGAACGTGAAGTATAATTAAAGGCAGATGCGGTTGCAGAAAGTATGGATACTCATGAGACCGTCTCTATAAATGATCCACGTATAGTCCATTTATCGACAGATGTTAATGATAAACTGGAGCTAATCATAAAAGGTACCATTGATGGTAATCCTGCGGTTAGACAAGTTTCTAAAGGTCGAACAACAACAGCTTCTGATACACCGCTAAGTTCACCAACTTGTATCAGTCAGTCGTCGTTGGTTTTATCATCCACAGTGAAAGGGCTGTCCTTGAACCCATGTGTCTTATGCTGTGATTATGCTAGTATCGGTCCGTTTGAAGGGACGAAAGTCAATGGCCAGTTTAGTGATGATAAGCCAACTTTGTATGAGAGGGTAATTGTTAAACTGACTTGCACGAATAAAGGCCTTTCAAGTTTCAAGTTACTATTTGAATGTTATTAAAAATTTGGTGTAAATTACTCTGTGCCTTCGCTTGGTTGGTCAGATACGTTGTATGTTTCTTAGTCACCTACATTCCAAGATGCAATGTCATTGGTGTGTAAGCATTCAGATTCGAGGATACAGATGATAGAAGGAGGTCAGCAAATGAACTCTGCGACAATTTTCTAAACTATGGTGTCAACCTGAGAAGGGTTGTAGGCGTACAGCAGTAAGTCCTACAATTCTTCAAGGGTAGTACGTCGAAGCGCAGTCCATCGTACTTGGTGTGTTATTTTGTACATTTGTTCATGTTGTATATATTGATTTAGCATCATCTTTCATTTGTCTGTTGGTTAATTTTGTTTGTGTTCGGACTTATTTCCACATGGATCGTCAACCTGAGAAGAAATGTAGGTGTACTGCTGTAAGTCCTACAGTTCTTCAAGGGTAGCTCGTCAAGGCAGTATCCACAACATTTGATGTATTGATTGCACATATATTTCTGTTACAGTTACAAATTTGAGAGGAAAGGGAAGTACTGCGTGAGAGTAGCAGCCCCACTTGGGTAAAATAAAATCAACGTTATGGAGATTTCAAAAGCTTGAACCCTCATGTTCCACTCAGAACTTGAGGAATGAAACACAAACAACTTGATTTAGAACTGACTCACTTGTCAACGTGATTCTTATTAAAGTTTATGATTTATCCCAGGAACACACAAAATAATGCCTCAAATTTAGTCTAAATAATCATTTCATATGAGTCTCTCTGACGGCAAAACACTTTTAAGTAAAAAACACACTTAATTAACAAAATTTTCATTATAGCCATAATAATTAGACACTTACAGTAGAATTTTTGTGTACCGGTTTCTGAACAAGAGAGTGAAAATAGGGAATCATTTTGCACATTGTAGCATGTGCTACTGATAAGACTTATCAGTAGTATATATAAAGCGACGCTCATTGGCACACAAAAATATAAAATAGTGGAGAAATAGAATTGAAATCGAAGACAGAAAATGAACCAGCGTTGCAGCAAGAAAAGGAAGATGCGAAAAGAAGAAAAAGAAAGATAATATGAATGGGAGAAGTGATCGACACCACGGAAGATCTGTACAGCGAAATGGTAATTTTTAGAAAAGGTGTACATAATTTCGCAATATAGAGATACCAAATTCCAAAAAACATTCTGTTACCAAATCTCTTGTCTTCTAAACTTACAACACTACTCAAATTTTCGTTTATTGATGATATCAGGACAGAAATGTTCGATATCCTGTTAGTCCTCAGATAGACATTGCCGAAAGGAAGACTACTAGTAGAAGCCGACATGTCAACAACGGTGAGACATTTCACTTCAATATGATCAGTTATCGAGAAATAATAAAACTACCTTTCAAACAAATAATAGATGTTATTTTCTCTATATCAAAGTTGTGTGTCACAAAAATAATGAATGCTTTGCTTATGAATGAACTCGTTGAAAAGAATGTGACTTTACTCAACCTGTGAGTACTCTGTTCTTCACACCCACAGTTTTTATTTTATCTCATCTTATCTTAAAGAGAAAGTTAGTATGTAATCCACAGTAAAACGTCAAGATTGGTTTCCTGCATCTGAAAAACAATTAGCCGGTTTTTGGTCACCACAATAGACAGGAGTGGACATGGCATCTGGATGTGCTTATATCCCTGTTGAGTGACAGTGTTTACACTGAGACCCCAACGAAGCAATTATTGCTTCCAAAGGCGAAAGGTTATCCACTAGTCTACCAAATCATTTCATGGCGCAGTGTCATCAGACACTGTGAAAACGTCTGTAGCAGGAGCTGACATCTCAATAGAGATCGAGTAGTTCAATTCAACAAAACTGATCAATGGGGGAATACGGCATAACTTGGATAAATAGTAGCCTGAGGATATCAAGAAAATGAACGATGATGAGCCAATCAAGAAGCTATTGGTCAACAAAATAATAATAAGGAAATGAGGATGGATCGGACATCCTGGATGACACTGCACTCAAAGTCGACTCTGGAGTGGAAGCTTAATGTGAAGCGATGGGCAAAGTGTAAGGCCATATGTGATATTGAATGTATCATGCATGGAGGAGATGAGAGACATTTTGGGAACCGTGGATCCACCTGAAGTCAACTGCAGAGAACAGGGAAGGATGGAGATATGCTGTTTGTTCCACTGGAATCATGAGGAAATTTTAATCATACCCACTATTTGTGCTACTGGTCAACATTCAGATGTTCTGTGGAACAAGATTATCAGGATCTTTATAGAAAAGACCATTTAAGTTTTGATAAATTTAACATTTAATACACTACTATAAAATACATTTTATTTGATTTCAGTAGTACTCTTAGTAGTGACTGAATAATGTCGACAGGATTTCAGTTCTAAAGTGAGTTCTTGTGGTCGAAATCAGTTCATTTGATTACTTCAGATTCGATCAAATAATCTGTTTCTTTATTTCTATTTACTAACCTGCTGAACACAGCCTACTACCTAAATTGAAAATACCAGAATACAAAAATGAGAATAAGAATTTCAGGATGTTACTAATAATAATAACATTAAGCAAATCAACAGTCAACTAGGTGACAGGAATAAAGATTAACCCGGAATAAATGTCATCGCATTTTATTACTAAGATCATTTTTATCCGTCTAAAACTCTGGAATGTATATTCACAGCCTGAAATAGTATATTTGTAGAAACTGTAAAAAGTTTGCCTAGTCAACGAGTTTGCTAGTTTCTAGTGGGTGCCAAATATTCATCAACCTTATTCAACAGCTGTACGACAACGGCACATGTCAAGTGATCCACAACGGAAAACTCAGCAGTCAGACAAGGGTGCCTATTATCACCAATGATATTCCTAATTGTGGTGGACTGGATTATGCGTCGTCAGGCAGTGGGAAACGAGAAGATAGGGATATCGTGGACCGACGTGAACAACCTAGAAGACCTGGATCTCGCGGATGATTTATGTTTGATGTCACACAAAATCGAAGGCTTACAAGCAAAAACCGACAAACTGGTCGAAGAAGCAGCAAAGACAGGACTCCAGGTGAACATAGACAAGACAGAGGTTATGAAAATAACCAACCGACAACCGCAGCAGCAGTAGCAACATCCAGTGCCAATCACCATCAACGGGAGGGATTCGAAAGAGGTCACCTCATTCGCGTATCTAGAGAGCATTGTCTCAACTACTGGAGGAACGGATGAGGATGTCAAATCGAGAATCGGGAAGGCGAGAAGCACATTCATCAACCTGAAACCAATCTGGAAATCTTCGTCACTCACCATCAACAACAAAATTCGGATTTTCAATACGAACGTCGAGTCAGTTCTTCTATACGGATCAGAAACTTGGTGGGTCACAAAGAACGTTTCCAACAGGTTGCAGACCATTATCAACAACTGTCTTCGTTCTATACTGAAGATCAGATGGCCGGAAAGAATCACCAACAAGAAACTATGGGAACAAACAAAACAAGAACCAATCGCCCAACAAATATGCAGGAGAAAGTGGAGATGGACTGGACGCTTGCTGAGGAGGCCGCTGGGTGACATCGTGCGTCAGGCCAACACTCGAGTGGAACCTGGAAGGGAAGCAGCGAGTTGGACGTTCAAGGGTGACATGGAGGAGATCGTGTGAAGAGGAGTTGCAACAGTATGGACTAACATGGATGCAAATGAAACGTACAGCAGAAGACAGATGCAAGTGGAGACGTGCAGTTGAAGCCCTATGTTCTACTAGGAACCCAAAGGAACAATAACAATAATAATAGTGGTTGCCAAGCCAGGCTAAGGACGGAAGGTTGGGCATAAGGTTAGCAACCCTACATCACTAAACTTATCAAATCACTAGAGAAACCTAAACGCACAGAAGATACATTAATAATACAAAAACTTCAAATAAAAATCCTATTCTTTGCTTGAATCGGAAAGGAGAAATAAAACAACGGGTTGGTGAAAGCCTTCGGGAAGTCGATGTGTTTTCTCGCGATGAAAGCGGAAATAAGAATAGGGACGTGGAATGTTCCTACAATGTACGAGACTGGGAAGGCTGCCCAGGTAATCAAAGAAATGCGAAGATAAGGTATATAAGCGCTGGATATCTGCGACAGCAGATGGAATGGGTGGGGACTATCAAAATTGTCTACTATAGAGTCAGTAAGCCACCCCGGTCTGGTCACCCGGACAGTCGCCGTGGTGGCGAGTGGCTATCATTATTCCACCAGTGGCAGCCGAAGCCCTAGGGCAGTGGGAACCAATTTCATCCTGCAGGATCATGACAGCAAGATTCAACTCCAAAGGAAAGAAGGTCACAATTATCCAGTGTTACACACAATGTTACAAACAACACGGAACCAGTGGGGAAGAAGGGAGACTTTTACAGACAACTACTAACAGTAATGGACGACATCTCAAATAGTAACATCAAAATCCTCATGAGATATAAGTGTCAAACTAGTAACATATAATACAGGAAGAGAACTCGTGATGGGTCGAGAGGCTCTCACTTGAGGAAATGCACGAGAATAGAGAATTAATCGCAGACTTCTGCGCTTTCAATGATTTGGTGATTGGAGGCAGCGTGTACAAACACAAGGGTATACACAATGCAACATGGATTTCACGGGACGAACATACCACATACCAAAAAGATTTCATCGCAATGCTGCTCGAGGAAGTGGAGACACAGCCTGCTGGATACAAAGTACAGAGGGAGAGTAGAGGTGGGCTCAGACGATTACGTGATGCAAGGAACTTTCAAGGTGAAGCTGAACTAACTTTGTACTATTTTTCAGTTGGCTGTAGATGTTAGTAGGCCCCCAATTCTGTGTATTTATAAGTTTTCGTCAAATATAGCACAACTCTTTGAATACATCCATTCATGGCAGTTAAACATTATTGATGCATTCATTCAAAGAACCGGTGAAATGTTTTAACTGACTCAATAGAATCAACAAAAATTAAATGTGCAAGCAAACTCTAATGCTTCCCAGTAACTGACTACAGGTCGAAGTTGTTTTTGAAGTTCTAGTGAGAATTCATAATCAGTGGGTTCCACCTGGATGAACCTGAGGATGAATATTCACCACCAGTGACATTCGCTGGTGCCAGTCGAGCTAAAATCATCAACTGGTGAAAGTTGATTGGGTCTCAGTGGCTAAATGGTCTACAAGCCTGCTTTGCCACGGCAGTGTCCTACGTTTAAACCCTGGAGGGTGTGCATTGTTGAGGAATGTGAAACTACGATGAAGCAGCTGTCAAGTACTCCACGATAGTTCTCTGCTATTCTCCAGTTTGAAAGAAATCACATCCGTGCAAATTAAATCTTGAGTAGCTATAAACACATATCAGTCCATTGATTTACTGTTGCGTCACAAAACTGGGCCAATTATTGTTTTAAATAAAACATTAACTCACAATCCTTTTTAGCCCTATCGTCTGCAATAAAATTGAATAAGTGGTTGTTGTAATAGTATGATACCAGCCTTTGAATGAAATTTCTGAATAATTAATACAGAATAATTAATAAATAAAACTTGAATTAACTCATGGTTACCAAAAGTGGATATCATTTATTAAAACTGTTCTAAAAGGAAGAACTTATATCTTCCTTCCTTACAGGTCTACTTTTTTTCTATTCCTTCACGTTCCCAGTGAAACATAGGGCCTCAAGCTAATGGCTTCAAGTTTCAGTAGCAGTGGTGTTTATTTTTACAGGATGAGGTTGCTAGCCTCATGTCCATCCTACCGTCTTTACCAGTCTTATCACTGGCTTAGCGAGGTAAAGGAGTGCTTTGGTGGCCTAGGATAGAACCCCGAAGCAAATGCGTGGTTGACGAGCATTTAACCGCTGTGTCACTGATGCACATTACAGGTCTATGCATGCTGATATTTATCTGTGGTTTAACACACACGTACACACCCTCTATCTCTCCAGTCAACTTCCGTTAAATATGTATGAAACTATATTATAGATTGTATTTTGTCAATATATTGATTCGTCCGTTTAACAAAAAGGATTTCCTGAGACCTATCCTGGTATTATCACATCATGTTAATGGCCAGAAAGATATTTCGTCTAACATTCTACATAAGGAAATTAAAATAATCTGGTATCACTTAGTCTCTGTTTTCCTGTACTCCTGAAGAAAGGCTTTGATACACCGCATAGGGCTCTAAAAGCTGTCGATGAAATGACCCTCCTATCAGTTATTTTAATATACTTGGTTAAACAATCAAGAGTTTAGAAAAACTAATTTATTCAAATAAATGATATAAGTATAAAACTTGGGCACTGTGGTAGAGTATAACTCCATTATGGATAAGATTTTATTTTGATAAATCACACAGTGTAGTGTTGTACAGTAGTATTAACTGATTTATTCAGATTTGCAAATAAATGTGGTGAGTATACATTACTCAGCAGTGTTAAAGAGGTTGGATGAGTAAATGGTTGCATTCTTACTTTTCTGATGAGAAGCAGTACACTTTCTACGACGGGAAGTCCTCCAGTGTTTTAATTATTCCAGCCAGTGTTCCTTAATAGTGCTGATCTTTCTCCTTTTCTGTTTTCTTTCTTCTTACGTGACTAGTCTCATTTTGATGAAGCCGATTTTGTTAAGTACGCCGATGACCTGACTGCTTTCATGCCGACTACTTCTCAGTCAGACTGTTCTAAAGCGAATAACGTTCCATCATAAGTTATTCAGCGGCCATTATCAGCTGGTCTTCAGCAAAATCTATTTAATTGTTAGGTTGTTGATTTCACTTTCAGACACAAGCGTGATTTGGAAGAGCTGGTCAACTGCCATGATTCTATTATCGTTGAAGGCACTGAAGTTGAAACTAGGTCGAATGTTAAATACCTTGGATTGTGTATTTCCTCTCATCTTCCCAAGCCTTCACACATCATGGTAGTGACTAGAAAGACTGTGCATTTAACGTTCTACCTGCAGAAGTCAAGACATTCCGGCATCACTCGGTCTCGAATTTTACAATTTGTTAATTCTTGTATTTCACCTATTCGTCTTCATTTCTCCAGTCTAATCTTTCCCCGGCTCCTTAACAAAGACTTTGTTGCACTGCGAAGCGTACTAAAAGCTGTCAGCGATTGAGTGGGTTGTCAGTAAACCAACTCGTAAGTACTTTTGTAGACAGACACTTGAACTGATGAAATAAATTTACGAATATTATCTTGTCCGACTCTGAGCCTCCTCCTCTATACACACAACCCTCCACATCCATCGCATCAGGCAGAACTAGAGGTCGCTACAAAAGAATTATGCCTCGACGACTAAGCATAAGAAATCTATGAAGCCTTATTTTGTAAACATTTCATGTTGTGAGAAACGTGTAGGACATAACACTACTAATTTACTGAGAAACACTAAGTAGGTTGCCTTAAAATTCTTCCTTTCATCAATTAACTGTTGTTAATATTCTCACAGAAACTTTAGTTTAATATTCATATTCTTATTAGACAGTATTACCAGTGTAGATGCCCAGTTATTTATTTCTCCCCCCCCTGTCATGTAGTGTGTAATGTAATCAGAAAATTAGATGCCATATTGTATTACAAGCTGAAGAATCCACATTGTATCAGAAATGCTGTTTTCTAATACAACCATTATTCTAAAAAAGTGGTTACTGGACAAAGAATATTCACATTTTTGATTACCTGATCTCCACCAGGTTCTACAGTCACATATCCATCCATAATAGTGAATGGACTAGTGTTATTTACAACAACATTAATGTTGTTTGAATAACATCGAATCAATAATAATAATTACAATGGATTACAGTTCGATAGCATCAACTTAAAAATACACTGAATATTAGCCGAAGAAACTAGGAAAATAATAATACAAACTCATCAATTTATAGTCTCCACTGAAGGCCAGCCAAGGCAGTAGTATTGGCTGCACTTTCTTCTTTTGCATACAAAGAACCGGTTGTTTCACGTGAATCACAATAGCCTCTGGTGTTCGAAGTATGCGGTACCTTAATGATTCCGGCAATTTATTTGGCACTCGGTAGATGATTGAGAAGGATTCTTCAATGCTAGCTTTGTGGCCGGTTGGTTTTGACCAGGTGGTCTAATATCGAAATGCTGACGCTTATTGCTAAACCTCTATTTAGCCACACAGGTAGATGTTCCCGAAGAAGCACGAAAATTCAATTTCCTAGAACAACGTCCATTAAAACTCGCTCCACCACAAGCGCAGTTGAATTAGTAGATAAAATTAGAAGTGGCTAGTCTAGGTACTTCATCTTTCAATGGAGGAATTGCCACCAGTTGAGTAGAAAATATGACTTGTAGTTTACCAGCATTAAAAGTTCTTTGAATAGATTTTCTTAACTTGTTAGTAATTATTTCACTAGGTGCGTCACCCGAGAATTGCAGTCTTATATATATAGAGGTTTCTTATTTTTTTTATTATTGCCTGAAACCACACGGTATTTTAGGTAAAAGTATGGAATTTTCAGGATGTAATATCGGTAGCCCAAATTTTGCAGACCGAATATTGATATAGGGCGTGCATCGGCAGGGGATCGAACCAAGGACCATGTGCATGGCAGACGAGAGTCCTAACCGTTGGAGAATAATCGTTTTCTATTTTTTGATCATGCGTTTCTTGAACTTTTCTGGATAACTATTTTCAGTTAGGGTGTCATACGCAATCCTTAGTTTATTTTCAATCACCTCTTCTGAGCACATAGATCTAACTTTTTGGCTGAGTGTTTACTAAATTTCTTTTATACTAGTGAGGAACGAAGACATGAAAATGTGTATATTTTGCTCTCCGTGTGCTCGTCCTATGCAAATTTTTCTTTATACTACCATCTGGTTTTCTTGTGAGAAGGACATCTAGGAAGGCAATCAATTCCATTTTGGGATTCCTCTTTGCAAGTGAATTTCGTAGCAGAATGTACTTCATTGAATTGAGTCATCAATGCGTTCCTATCCGAATCATTATCACAAAGAATAATGGTGTCACCTATATAATACCTGCAATAAAATGAGAATATTCTGATGGGGTGGTTGTTCAAAGGTCCATTTTGTAGTTTACTTAGAAAGAAAAATGCCCAAATGGGACGCAGTTGATACTAATGATTCGATGTTATTTAAACAACATTAATGTTGTTGTTAATAACACTAATTCATTCACTCACTATTATGGGTGGATATATAACTGTAGAACCTAATGATGATGGGCAGGTTATCGAAAAGAATATTCTTTTGAAAATAATTTTAATGGGCACTTTTAATCAGTTAACACAATTATTATTATTACTATTATTATTGTAACTATCCCAACAAGAATTTCAACACTTTCGTAGATTTCAGAGGGTAGTAACTGATGTGATAAGACAAAGTGAAATCAATGAAGGTTGCTCTCCATAGTGTTAACTTACAGATCTCGCATTTTTCTGCACCTGTGTTTTACAATGAAATACAATTTTGATTTCATTTAAAAGGCGAGACAATAAAGTAAAATTAATAAACGGATTCTTATAAATGTAAAATTTTGGAAACGCTTCACTTTCAAAGTTGAGCGACAACCCAAACTTCGTTCCGTTTCCTGCTGATAGTTATGCTCAACCAGTGGACAGAGTACATTTGGGTAAGTACTATATGCCACCACGTGATTAAAAGCTACTCCAGGAAGAGAAGAACCTCCTGAGACACAGCAAAATGGTATTGAATACAATTACGGATAATAAATACACCACTGCAATTACATTTACGAGATAATATACAAGAAGGAGGTGGAGACTCCTTGGAATGATAGTATGCATTTGCAATGTTTAATGGTAACTATATTGGTCTAAGCATGGAAACTATGATGTTTTCGATGAAAATATCGCTTATTTCAAGCATTGGTGTTGTTGTTGTGTTTTTCTCACCGAATCAACCAGAATTGAGGCAAGCGACGAATATGAGAAAAAAGCAAGTTTTAGCTTTAATAAAGGCCTAGATAGTTAAGATCAAATAGACTATAGCAGTGTGTAAATAAAAAGATTATCGTGGGGTAGATAAATAATAATTCAGCGAGAGGTGAATTCAAGGACCTGGAAGATTAGAACCCGTAGGACAAGCTGACCTGTAAGATATCTCACGAATTTCTGTAGGGATCATGGGGTAGCATCTTGACAAGGAGCTAAACAGGCTTGTAGATGGTAGGAGCGAAATCATTTTTTCATATATATCACACACAGAGTGAAACAGTATTATTTACTGGATGACAGTTTCAAACACAGTTTATTACTGTTCATAATCACATCAACCAATTATAATTACACAACTTCAAAACTTGAGTTTTATTGTTTTCTTTATTCTTTCCTATTTGTCGTAGTAGGGGTAGTAGAATTTTCCAGATGTCTCGGACAGACATCAGTAACGTCAGAAATGTCATCCAGCAAATAATACTATTTTACTATGTGATATATACATGTAATAAACAAATTAATATTGAATTATAAAGCAAGATAAATCAAAACCCCACAATAAAACATCTTTATTCTTACAAAAGCCGTCTGTAAAACGAAAACAAATAGATAAATGTTTTAGCTGATTTCAAGCGAGTTAGATACTTGGTAATTCTCGTCAAAAAAGTGTCAGTCTGAAGATTAACTTTAGGCATTCTCATCCTCCGCTCATCAGTGTCAGTTAAGGAAGTATATTCACAGTTATGTCAGTCAAGGTAGGAGTTATCTTCACATATGATGAAACTATCATCCATGTATCTTTGGTACAAATGGAAACTATCAATAGTAGGCGGTAATTATACTGTTCTCTAAACCTGCCAAGAAACAGTCTGCAAGTAAAGGATCCAATCAATGGTGACCACATTGCCACTCTATCTCTTTGTCTATAAATCGTGTTGTTGAACTTGAATTGGACATTAAGAGTGCACCTCCATAGTAGTTCCTTTAAGCAGTGGATAGGAACACACATTGAGGATAATAATGTAGACGTGTGTGTTCCTACCCACTGCTTAAAGGAACTACTATTGAGGTGCACTCTAAATGTTCAATTCAAGTTCAACCACACGATTTATAGACAAAGAGATAAAGTGGCAATGTGGTCATCATTGGGTCCTTTACTTGCAGACTACTTCTTGGCAAGTTTGGAGAATAGTATTTCACGGCCTACTATTGATGATTTCCATTTGTACCAAAGATACATGGATGATACTTTCATCATATGTGACGACAATACCGACATCGAATTAATAACTAAGGAGTTCAACAGCTGCCATCATGGCATCCAGTTCACGTCAGAATCAGAGATTAACTCGGAATTCTATCTCTTGGATGTTTTGCTAAAACGTAGGAGTTGTCTGTCAACGCATTAACTACCACTTGATTAACTCTTTAGTCTATTCTGAATAAACTGCATAGGCAAAAATTGCAATGGAGTGCAGAATAATTTTGTATGCCTTCTTTTTAATGCAAATCTGGTAGATAGATGTATAGCTACATTACTTTCTGTCATATAGGATCATATCATCCCATAAGAGATAAGTTTCATCTCAATAGCCCTGCGTCATAGTTCCATGCCACAAGTTTGTTTCGTAGAAAACAAAATGCGAATTTTCTGTAGGTTTAGAGGTGAAAAACAATATTTTCAGGAATTCTCTACTTAAATCCTCTAAGCATCATTAGCAGCGTACACAGCATTGAAAAGTAGTTAAATCTCTACATCAACTTTATCGGCGACTTTGAAAAAAAAATTCAAAAGCATCGATTGTGAAGTAATTTGGAAACCAATTCAACACTATGGAGTGCGTCAAACTTTTATCAACTTTACTCAGTAGCTGTATGACAATTTCACATGTCAAGTGACCCACAACAGAAAACTCGGAAAAGACTCTGAAGCAAAGACGCCAGTAAGAGAAGACCACCTGTCTGCTATCACTAGAGATATTCCTCATTGTTGTGAACTAGATTATACAGGAAGGATATCTGTTGGATCGACTAGAAGAATTCAGAAGATATGCACTTCGTGGACGCTTTATGCATTGTGTCATACAAACTTGAAGTCATACGGGGGATAACCAGCTGGTTGCATAAAAAACAGTAAACACAGGACTTGAAGTGAACATATAGAACACGAAGGTGGTGAAGAGAACCAAACAGCTAACAAAGCAACCAGTCAACAATAGTAGGCACCAATCAATATCAACGAGAGAAATTTGAAAGGAGTTATCTTCTTCGCTCATCTAGGCAGTAGCCCTCCATCTATAAGGGCGGATGGCACTGATAAGGATGTCAAAACCAGAATGGAAAATGTATGACAGACAGACCTTCATCACTCTGGAATCATCCACTCTGAGCGTCACGAAGAGAATGTCTAACAGCCGTCTGGTTACCTTTACCAGTAAGTGTCCTATTCGCTGATTACATACTAAAATTCAGGTGGATTTTTTTTTCCTTCACGTTCACTAGTGGAACATAGGGCTTCTAGCTAGCGGCTTGAAGTTTCTGGAGCAGTGTTTATTTACAGGATTGGGTTGCTAGCCTCACGCCCAACCTTTCCTCTTCACCAGCATTATTTCTGGCTTAGCGAGGTAGAGGAGTGAGCCGGCCGGGGATCGAACCCCGGACCATGTGCATGGTCAGCGAGCGTCCTAACCGCTATGCTACCGACGCACACATACCAAAATTCAGGTGGATGGCTTGTCAGAAAGAATTATGAAAAATCGACCAACCTCGTTCACTTAAGAAAACCTTCTTTGCAGCTGAACTACGATTAAAATTCTCCACAAAACCTATGGTTCGAATGAACGTGAGGGATAAGCTACCACTGTTGGCCTCATCAGTGTGTATCTACCGATTCAACCGCTCGTGTGAAGCCAGGTATATCGGCAGTACCCAGTTTTCGCTTTCCAAACATATTACCGAACACTTACAGGATGGTTTTTTTACAAAGGAGAAAATCGATGCCACCGCAGCTCTATCTTAGAACATCTGATAGACCCCGGACACTAAGCTACACCCCAAACAAAATTCAAAGTCGTCTACAGATAACAAAGCAGTCTTCCTAAAAGTATACGAATCAAACTTCTTTAAACTGCAGAAGCAATGGCGATTCACTTGCTAAGTCCTGAACTCTGCATACAAAAGAAGTTCGTTCAATCACTACACTTGCAATGGACGTAATCTATTTTAACACTCGACAGGTAAATTCTATTTCTTTCTGTCTGTTTATTCGTATTATTTTGTCCTTTATATTGCAATATTTTACATTTTCAACTCTCATATTCTCTACCTCCACTCGATTTCATTTCTACACTGCATTACCACTGTTACTGACTTGATCAACGCTCAATTTCTAATCATTTATCCTATGTCATCCAATTTATTTGCTCAATTTTAGTCCTAATTTAAATAGCATTATTCTCTACCCCACCTCTGCTCAATCTCTACCTGTAATTGCCTCTGTTGCTATCCTAACCTAAGTTGAAACATTTTAGTCAAATATATTACGTCATCTAACTTACTAACTCAATCTTACTTTAGTTTCTGTATAATTAACCTTGTTTCTATATTAGATCATTCTTGTATTACCTGATTAATTGTCTAAACCTGACAAACCTCATGTACACACACACACGCAAATACTTGTATATAAATGCGATTGTATAGCTATGTGAATGAATTCACCGTCGAAAAGAGTCTCTTCGCTGAACGTTCTCTCTTTTTCATAATTATGAACAAGAAACTCTGGGAACGAAGGAATGAATAACTTATTACTCAATAAACAGTATCTGACTATTTGATAATACAAATCCACAAGTTTAAAATGACTTACCGTAAACTTCCCACTCTTTGGGTAAATTATGTTTAAAGTTTAGTAAAATATATATAAGTAGCATAATATGATTGTGAATGAAAAATATTCTGGAAATACGCCCATTCAAATACAAATATTGAAGTGAACATTTACCAGCGATAATTATTTGCATTCATGAAACTTATTAGCGTAATAAATTATTAAGAAAATTAATCATCCAAAAGAACCTTAATTAAAATTCAAAGAAGGACATAAGTGTCGATCTATTTTCATGTTCATAATCAACTTCTGTGTTTCGCTTTATCGTGATCAGGTCAATGTATAAATCTTTCTCCCCGTTTGTTGGTTTCCAAAGAAATTCTTATATCGTCTCCTTAATGATGGTGAATATCTATAGAAGTAATGTGTTAAACTGACATCAAGTCAGCTTTGTTGGTATTAGATGGTTGGAGGCCATTAGCCAAAGGAAGCCTTGCACCAACTAGGTAACGTGCTAATAAGCACTCATCAATCAGTCAGCAAGGCGTATATGCAACCTCGAAGGAACTCATGTCCCTTCGGAGATTCGAACCCGTGTCACCCAGTGCTGCAGTCAGAGACGTTATCACTGGATTATTCTTGCTGGCTGGCGACTGAGCTCCTGTAGGACTGTAATTGGTATTTTTGATTGGACACTGGTCAGTAACTAGTGTCATATATCTTGTCTTATCATTGGTAACGTTTTTGACTGCAGCCCTACTGGGTGACGCGGGGTTAAAATCTCAGAAGGGACATGAGTTTCTTCGAGGTTGCAGACACGCCTTACTGACTGATTGGTGAGTGCCAACTATCACGAAACCTAGTTGGTGCAAGGCTTCCTTTAGTCGATTGCCTTCAACCATCGAATGCCAACAATTCACAATGCACCGTGATGGCAAGCCACCTAGTGGCATGGTGGCCACATTGCCAACGTGACGAGTGATAGAATTCAGTCTGCATCAAACAAAGAACTAGACACGTCACACTAATTACTAGTGTCCAATTAAAAATACCAAGTCACCTTGTTGAACAGTCTTTGTAGTATATATTTTGAAAGATTCTAGATATTCAACACCATTACTAACTCACTATAAACCATTGTATCATAAAATTGTATTATTTTGTTGAAGGTAGATCCACTTACCAGCATATACGTAATCTGAAATTCAGTATTTTACAAACAGATGTTAATTATATTCTGTGCGGAAATATTCAATTCACATTTCAAACAACTTCATAAATTTTAAGAAAATAATTGAAATCTCTTTTCATCAACAGACGAAAAAATACTTTGATGCTTGAATTGACCAGACATTAACGTTACATTCATTGAACATTGGACGTTGAACTGGCAATCGATTGTGCATCTATCATACACCATAATTTGAATTCGGCGCCAGTGTATTTTCATGCTCGATAGCAATGAATACCAATACGGCTATAAGCCTTCTTAAAAATGTTATACAAAGTTTATGTCAACTTTATTTGTAATACTGCGTTATTTCTTAAGTTGATTAACCTTCCAGATAACTATAGGTTGTCATAAATAGAATAATTCATAGGATGGATAGAACTTGAAAAACGGTGTGCAATTATAAGATTAGTAGACAAATCGAATAAAATAAAAACGTTACGTAATATTGTGTGAAATTTAATAGCATAGAATTTAATGTTGTAAAAAGGCAATGACTTAGAATGACAAGTGAAACAAGTGAAATAATACCGAGGACAGTTCAAAATGAGGAGAGTAATAGTAACAGTTGACGTAATAAGGAAGAGAATACAAATTGAATAGACAAAATGAAAAAAATGAGAAATTGGTAGAGCTAAAATATGATTGGGGATTACCATACTTTAGCATAGGGGGGTTAAGACCATGAAAGTTGGAAGGTTTGAACGAACTTTTTCTGTACACGGAGCTCTGGCTTTTCTGTTTCGATAGCCAAAGATGGCTTCAGCAATACAGATGAGTCGGGTACGTAGGGATTTGGGTAGATTACTCTTTGCCTTGTAGATGACTTTAAAGCCGGAGGCTATAGAGATAGGGTGATCATTATCGACCAGATGTTCAATGATCACACTGGTTATTGCTCCACTTCCACCTATTCGTAGTCATGCAGGATAGTGTTCTTGCACTCTCCTGGACAAAAATCGTGTTGAACGACTGATATACGTAGCTCCACACGAGCAGGTGAATTGATAAACACACATATAGTTGGTCAACAGCGGGATCTTGTCCTTCATGTTTTTGAACAGTAATGGCCGACTAGTAAAGGATATTCTCAGAGATACAGCAGGGGATGTTCTTTTCAGATACTGTGTTATCCTTTGTTTCATGATATGTGTATTGTATATGTGTATTGAAATGACTAAAAATTTAAAATATTTTATATAAAGCAAAATACAAATAACTGAACAATTCAGATTCTTGAAATGTCCAATTCATTTCGTATTTCAAGTAGACTTTTGTTTAACTAAATCAATCCACATCTTGTCCCTGTAATCTAATAATACACTCTGATGATAAGAACTAAACGAAAGTTCTTGAATCACCATCTAGCTGTTGGATATTTCCATTGTACTACAACGTTTTACATGCTTTGGAATGCTCTAAACGAAAATTCCTTCAAATTGATTACTCATATCACCGAAATTATAACGAAACGATTAAACTATAGTGTACCTTGAACCATTAAATTTTTGTTTAAACGCATTCACACAATTTTGGCGCCACACCATTTTTTTGTTTTCCGACGTGACTGTTAACATGTGGTTCGCTGTTTGTTGTGCTATCTATCATTCAGCACACTCTTCAAGCTTACTACCCAGTCGAGGCATCAGATAAGTTGTGTAGCACCCTTATTTATAAAAAGTGACATTTCATTTCTGAAAAAATACAACTCCCTTTAAGACGCACTTCCAGTCCCAAGTTTTTTTACTTTGATTTCTTTAGTCAGTACTTACACGTTAGACGGAGTATACTGATAAGGTTATTAAATGGTGAAGTATTCGAGGTCTGTCTTAAGTATAACCAAACACTTACAATATTCCGCCCACAGGAGTCCAAGTCGCTCACTGTAGTAAAGTTTTCCTCTTAATAGACGTGAATATAAGAAGGGAATGAGCATCCTAGATCCTCTTTGTTGACTAATATCAACTAAAATAGCATCTCTCATACCTAATATAAACAGAAAATGAGGACTGATATTCAAAATAGTGTATTAAATAAAATCTTAAATGTAATTTATGATATTTATGAGAGAAAATAAAAAGGAATACGCATTCATTACCATAGGCCTGAAGAAAGAGAATGACAACCAGCGAGTTGAACATCATCATTCTTATTCGTTGTTCAAGTGCTTCCAGAAGAAAAGTGGGAGCAGTCTGAACTCTGTTTCCCTCTGATTTAAAACACGACTGTTTCTCGCCGTATATATATACCCTTTTCTAGTAAATATCACATGGTGAAAACGATCCGTCATGTGTTTTCCTTTGTTAGAAGTGGGGAACAAACTGAGACGAAGATAACTGATTACTTGGCTGATTTATCAGTTAACACGCCACTGTCATTTTAAAATTTTACTCATTCTAATTTATAATAGAACATCTGTATTTTTTGATCACTGTTCATTAGTAGTCATGTGAGGTGTTCAACTCTTATCAATCAAATCATTTGAGACTTTATGTGAAAATAATAATGACTAATTTTTAAAATCAAACGTGTATCGAACATTGAACAAAGCCAAATATTTGAATAGAAGGCGATATATCATCCAAGTACATACTATTCTTAGCCGGATTATTTCATTCGCATTTCTAATAATTTAATTGAGAAAATGTCATACACAGCGAGAATGCTTTAATTATTGAGCAAAAATGAAATATTTATTACAGTAGTCTATGTATTTATGTGCAGATAAATGAAGTTTCTATGGAAGCCATGGGCTCATGGTTTGAGTCTCGGTGGGGACAACATCACTCATTGTGGGAATGTAGTTACATCCGTTAAATGGCGAGTTCCTGGTAGGGACAAAATACTCATTTCCTGCCTAGCACGCGATCACCATCATTATCAATGTAGATAACGTTCTTATCAACTTCGAACTGTTGTCAATTTTGAGAATGATTAAAAGTCTGTGTGAACTTCGTTGTAACAAGTTATTCACTTACAACAGGGAAAAGAAGAGGGATGACACAGTTAACTAACATGTAATCTTAATAGGCAGTAATGCATCCACAGAGTTTTGTTTTAATATTATTATTTCAGTGAAATGCATGGTGATGAGTTTCAGATTCAGTGGGAACACGCATAAACATTGGGGTACACGAACATCCCTCCTGGACGATAAATGACCTCTATCTATTCCTGTAGGCCGTGTATCACCTGATGACTTAATCCTTATTATTTTTTCTTTATTCTTGTTAGCGTCCTAATTTAAATGATTATGATTGTGGTTGTGTGACTGTGTTGACAGTGTGTAGTTTTGGATTGTTCTTGTTTTGAATGAAGTCAAGACTTTCCATATTAGTTTGATTATTAGATATATCACACAATGGAAGAAACAGTATTGCTATTTACTGGGTGACAAGGTTTCGAACTAAATTTATCGTGGTTCATAATTATATCAATTATGATCACACGACTTCGAAACCTGAGTTTTATAGTTTTCTTTATCCTCTCCTATTTGTCGTAGTAGGGGTAGTAGAATTTTCCAGATATCCAAATGGACAGGTGTTGAATCATTCCTATTACACAGTGTGTACAGTCTATTTTAGGGAACACAGTGACACATCTCTGTAACTGACTACAGCTGTACCACACTGACCAAATATACAGTTTAATTATAGGAGAATTTGAATAAATATGTATTTCCACTAATTTGCCTGACCAGTATACTATACCTCCTGTTAAGGTGATCTTCAATATTTGTACCTCATCTTCGTTTGTTTCTAATCTTAAGGCTTCAGTTTTAATTACGTGTGCTGTTAGATTTTACCAATTAGTTATACGTTGTTGTTTCTTTTGTTATTGTGATATTTTTTAGTCTGAATAAATTCAAGGTTACATTGTGGAATGACAGTTTGATGTCGGTCGGCAATACTGAGGAAAACGTGTTTTCGTGTAGGCAGAGCTTTTGATCTCACTTTGCTGACAGTATGCCGTCTCACTGTCTGTTATTCGGTGTTAACACAGTAGCCAAAATAATATTCTCTTGCATTCCATATCGCCATCAAAGTCTCAATCATCGTCATCCTCAATGTTTTCGTGATTCGAGGAAAGAATTCGTTTGATCCAGACAATTTTGTTTTCGTAGTGTTATACATTCAAATGACACTCACAGTCTTGTGACTGCGTGAGACGCTTTGTTAAAATATGAAAGCAAAATAAAATACGTCTGCTTTATCTCATTTAACATATAAGGTAAATACACCTCCATCTTTCTGTAATATATTGACAATAAATTTTTATGCAGACATGATATATCTTATTTTAGAAGGTCTGTGATAGGGAGAGAATTCCTTGTCATCTCATTTATTTATTCCACTCTTTGTATGGGTGAGTTACAATGATGAATTAGTTGTTTTCCTCAAGTAAAAAATCAATTTTGGAAGTCAACATTCATCATTAGATCAGCGGATTCCTTTCATGAGACAAACAGTGATAATTTATACACGTACAGTGTAAAACGTTTTCATGAATTCATTATAATAAGTGAAAGCCTAAAATAGTTGGAGGGAACAATTTTGATTTCAATAAATACCTCCTTCCTTAGACTCTATAATTATAAATCGATTAATTTTTTCATGCAATAGCCAGCAAGCCAGTAGAAGACAAATTAGAATCATATCAGAATTGTGTACTGTGGAACAAGTATAAGATGGGATGCGATAGTTGTTGTTATTCACAGATTAAACCACGGATTGATAACATTTAATGAAACAGGGAGTACTGGACAGCTTTTTCGTCAGCCTAATTAAGGACCTATAGGCAGTATGCACCCACCACAAGGGTTCAAACCCGCGACCTTCAAATTACAAGGCAAGCTCGTATCCCATTCAAGCACATCCATTATGACCTGATTCAATGACACATGAATTCTAACTTCTACCAGTTTGTGATTTCAAAGTAACCACCAATCAGTACCACTGGTGGGAAATCCATCCTCACTTCGGACTGGATGGACTACACTGGTCACAACTTCATCCTGAAACTCCAGGCAACTTTTTCTTGTAGCCAGTAACTAGCGAACATTGAAATCTAGTTGGTGCATACCGCCGATGAGTCCCAAACGAGGATGAAATCGCTGTCCAGTATTCCCTGGTTTTTATTGGTTCTCTAACTGATATCACTCCGTGGTTTTACTCGAAAAAAAGAATACCTACGATTGAAAGTGCACTGTGATATTGAGCCATCTAGAATGGTGACCACATTTCAAACGTGACTAATAAAATTCAGTCTGCACCAAAGAAAGAACTAGACGCACAACACTGGTTGCTAGTGTCCAATCAAAGTATTCAGTACAGTCCAACAGGAAGTCAGTCACGGGCCAGCCCGAATAGCTCTGTGGTAGCGTCTCTCATTGCAGCATTGGGTGACCTGGGTTCGAATCTCAGAAGGGACATGTTGCAGATACGCTTTGCTGACGAGCACCAGCTAGCATGGTACCTAGTTGGTTCAAGGATTCCTATCGATTGCCTCCAACCATCTAATATCAAGAATCTCGAACAATCTGATTCTGGAAAGTTGTCAGTTAGTGCTTTCTATTTTCATTTAGAATATGCATGGTCAATGAGAACACGAGATGAAACAATTTAGTGATAGTCAACAAAATTACATGTTTCTAGTGTGAGTGTAATCAATGGTGTGTGAAACAATATGAATACTAAAGAAAAATAAACGAACAAATGGGGTAGACTTGATGTATGTTCAAGGGTGACTAATAACAATAATAATGCTCATTGTGGAATAATAATGATATGGTGTAAACATAAAGGTACTATTTGTGAACGATCATCAAACAATATCACATAATAATGCGTTTAGTGAAGTGAAATAAACAGGATTGTTTAAACATAATAACATGTCAGGAAAAAGCATTACATAAACCTAAGGTGATAGAAATCATAAGAAAGGTCATAAAGTCTTGGAAGTTTACAAATGAACGTTTGTCAATAAAACGAAGGAAAGAAGATGAAAAATCGCGATGTGAATTTAAAGTACCAATGTTTATGGAGGATTTGTTGAACACCAAGGTGAATACAGTGGTTTGACATACTTTTACTGTGTAGAATGACCTGTTCATCTGGGATTGATTGCTATCTCTTCGGTTACTGAAAGAGGGCGAAGTCGATCACTTCTAGAAAGATTATCAGGAGCACTGTAGATAATTAAGAATGCACGCCTTATCTGGTTTTATTGTGTGTCCAGTATCTTACAAGCGGGCTAAGACTGCACTATTTACGCATTTGGTTACACCTTTACTCGACTTTTCATAACTTCGTCAGTGTAGTCAATAAATAAATCCTTCAAATTCTGAGGAAGTTCATCAATTGAATAAAATCTTTAAGCAATATTTCTCTCTTATAAGAATAAAACTTGTGCACTGTGTTGTAGAATGGAATATTTCTCTCTAGTTTCGATATTTTTGTTTCAAGGAATTCGATTGGATGAACAGCAGGTCACCTCGTAAATAAGAAATTCATAATATTAACCTAAGGACTAGATACAGGAATGACTGAAGCTAATCGTCCAACTGACTGCGACCCATCCAGTTTTAACCTTTCCTCTGTATGCCTAGAAAAAACACAACCTGAATCTTTGTCTCTCGGTTTAAAATCCTGTAACAGGAGTGGTCAGGTTAAAGACCGCGTAGATACTGATGTTCAATTTGAAAACGTATTTTCTCAGATAAACGACTTAGTTCCCTCGTCCAAGCATGAAACTAAAGTGATTTAAATGTGTCCTAATCGATTCCTGCCACCAGTTTAAGTAAAACAAACATCCTGTCATATATGTGTATATATATAAGACAGCTGAATTCAAATGACACAGAAACGAGATGATAAGCGACAAGGAATACTGTCAAACAGCTAATGAACCAATAACCTGTTATCCGACCAATTATACCCAGGGAAAGAAAAACAGAATCGATAAACACTGGTGAGGTCGTTCACTGACACCGATCACACACCATTCCATCCCACGACTTGAATCCATCCAAGTGAGAAGCGATGGGTTGGTTGTCCAACACAAGGTGACCTGGAAAAGATCACATGAAGAGGAAGTGAAAGATTCTGAGTAGTCATGGAGCCAGCTGAGAACGATGACGGGGAACAGAATACACTGGAGATGTACTTCATTCTTTTTTGGATGCGTCAATTTTATCTCTTCTCTACTACTAATCAAACATTAAAGCATGTTATTATCATTTATATAACCATTGTAATTTCAGGTAGTCTGCAGCTGATGAGAACCTGTGAAATAGAATGATATCATTTTATACTGCAAATTTCGTCTTCCTTTCTTTATCGAAATTTATCAAAGGAACCAGTTGTATGAAGTACTTCGGTAGTGTTATGATTCACTAGTAAATCAACGGACGACCAGTAACAATAATAATAATAACAATATAGGCATGAATATTCACCATCCGAGATAATCCTTCAAGTGAGTTTATTTTCTTGTTCATTAGAAACTGCTTAATTCTCTTGGAAGTATGAATTATGACCTCTCCAGTGTTGTTTGTGCAGGGATTTGAGTTAATTGGTTACAAGATTTCATCATAAGCTTACATAGGTCAGAGAACCATTGTAAGACCTGGCAGGGAGTAATAGGCTACTGTTTCGTACTTGTTTGGACTCTTCAACAGAACATACTCAACACAGAGGTTCGAATCCAGGACCTTCCGGTTGCGATAATGTGAGCTCGTAGACCATTCAGCCACTGTGACCCAATCGAATGGTCAGTGCTTGATTTCCAGCTTCTGTGAATTCACGGTATAGCACGACCAGAAGCCGAATATCAGACGAATTTCTTAAAACAAAGTGCAACCTTCACTAAAAGAAAAATTCATCCAAACCAACTGCATAACTTCAGTCTAACAAAACCGGAAGACATTTCTGTTTTAAATACACAAGTGCCTGCAGCTGTCACTACTTAAATAGACCTATGATTGAACTCATCTCTGGTGACTGTCTCGAATTTTCTCACAAGATTCAATGGATCTGAGGCTTTTGAATATTTCAGAACTCATAGACTGTATGAATCCTGTGGTTACCATAGTAACTGAACCCTAGAATATATGATAGACGTTGAGTTAGGAGCCAATATAACGTGGCGGGGACTTTTGAAATGTTTCTGTCTACTCCCGACATCCATGAACTAGTAGTTTCAGTATATTCCATTGTGGTTATTGAGAGATTTTGTGTTGGGATGTATATAAATTCGTCAAAACGTCTTTCATAACCATTTCAGACTAAATTATTCATCTTCCACCATATATTGAGTTAATAGAATAGGGATGTCAATGCTGTACTTAGACGCGCTGACCGCGAACACCACTTGACTTCCCATACAAAATTACACCACTGCTACCTGTTTCTCCTAGTCCGCTTTACTTAAACCTGAACACACAATGACGTGAGATGGAAGGCATATTTAAGAGTATCCGTAAAAGTGCAAGCATATTATACGTACATATGACCAATGGTGTTGTGTGAGTGTAATATCTAGACTACCTTGATCCAATCTCACCATAAACATGTGAAATATCTTACTACATATCATTATTCTAAACGGGTTCATCAAGAAAATTAATCTATGCATTCACAGCAGTTAAACTAGTGAGAACAGAGGATAAATCCTTTAATTATCCTGTTGCAAGTCCGTTATGTAATGCGCACCCCATGTATCTGACCTATATAGAATCACTGACTTGATATCAGCGTTGAAGATCAGGATCTTCTTCCTTACTCTGAGTGAGGTTGAGTTCCAAACTGATGACAGAGTAGTGAGGGTGTGCTGTCTCCGCCTCTTCCACTAGGCTGTTGGCTTTTGCATGCAAACCTTCAAATTTGTTTTACATTAGCGATATATGTCCAACCAGTTGACAATGCAGAATATCAGGAATCAAAGAAGCGACTAGAGGAAGCTCTGCAAATAACAAGCCCTGTGCAACAATGAATATCTAATAAATAATTATAGCAATACAATAATAATCTAGCCATTTTTATTCCAAACAGCATTATTCAAAAGAATGGCATTTAAGGCATTTGAACAAACTAACCCCTTTTTTAAATACATAAATACACAAGATATTAGTGAAATATAATGAATAATAAATAAACAATGTGAAGTCAGTGCTACTTTATGAATCAGAGACTTGGCGCCGCGTCATGAAGAGCACTTCGAACAAACTACAGACCTTCATCAACAGCTCTCTTTGCTTAGTACTACTCAAGATCAGATGGTCGGCTAGAAATGATCGGCAACAGGGAGGGATCTCTGGGAACCCAACAGAAACCAATTGTGCATTAAATATGCAGGATGAAATGGAGGTGGATTGGCCATACTCTGAGAAAACAAACCACCACCAAGTGACATCACATGCTAAGCCATCATTTGAGTGGAACCTAAATGGGAACAGAAGAGTTGGACATCAGTGTTAAGGTGGATTGACATGGAGGAGGTCATGAGAAGAGTAGATGAAAGCACGTGAGTGGACGTGGAGCCAGGTGAAAACGAACGCGCAATGGAGACATGCAACTGAAGCCCTATGTTCCTCAAGGAATTAAAGGAAACATTAATAATAATAAGTAAATAATATAATAAATAATGCATGTAACAATAATTCTGGTTATAATGCTCGGTTTTTATTTACAGACTGTAATGCAGGTTTAGAAACTTTTCTGATATTCGTCTCTTCAAAAAACAACCGTGAAAAATATGGTGTGGTTGGATTTCCGTATTTTGCTGTACCAACATAAATTCTTAGGAAATGTCTCCTAATTTGCTATTACCTCACCTTATTTTTGAGAGTTATGGAAAGACTTGAACCCTCTTTAAAGCGTCTCAATGACCCTAACAAGTTTGTTTATAAATATATAGGTGTATCTTAGATGCCGCTGTTGTTCTATATCATAATATAGTCTCTAGTTTAGATGGAGGAGCCAAATACGTTAGGTGTGCCTTCCTTGATTACACATCTGCATTTGATTCTGTACCTAGGTCTCTCTTGCTAAGTAAGCTTGCTGCATTACAGGCTGAGAGCTGGACAAATAAGTGGTTGCATTCCTATTTTGCTGATAGGAAGCGGCACACCGTCTACAATGGAAAGTCCTCCACTACCTCACTTACTTTAACTGGTGCTCCTCAAGGTGCTGTTCTTTCTCCTTTTCTGTTTTCTTTTTTCTTACATGACTTCCCCCATTCTGATGTAGCCACTTTTTTCAAGTATACTGATGACCTCTCTGTTTCTATGCCTGTCAACGATCAGTCAGATTGTTCCATATTAAATAACTTTCTATCGGAAATTAGTCAGTGGTCCTCTTCAAACGGTCTTAAGCTAAATCCGTCTACATGTCAGGTAGTCAATTTCACTTTCAGACGAAAACGTGACCTACAGCAACTAGCGAGCTCACATGGCAACACTTTCATTGACGGCAAAGAGATTGGAACTACATCTAATGTCAAGTACCTTGGACTGAGTATTTCATCTGATCTTTCCTGGTTCTTTCACATCTTGTTAGTTACTAGAAAGATGTTTCGCTTTACGTTCTACGTTAAGAAATTAAGGCAGTCTGGTATAAAGCAGTCTTTCCTTCCTCAGTTTGTCAATTCTTGTATTCTACTCATCCCTCTTTACTGCTCCCCATTAATCTTTCCTGGACTACTTGAGAAAGATTTTGCTTTGCTGCGTAGGGCACTAAAAGCTGTTAGTAGGGGAAGTGTGACATCGTTAAACCAACTGGTTAACACTATTGTGGATAGACCTATAATGTCATGTAAGAAACTAGCGAATACTATATTGTCAGACCCCGAGCATCCTCTCTATACGCAGCTCTCTCCTTGCATTTCATCTGGTAGAACTAGAAGCAGCTATATGAGGCTATATGCTAGGGCTTCCAAGAACAAAAACTCCACAATACCTTATCTGGCACAGCTGTTATGTGATGAGAAGTCTATTAGGTATGACACAATCAACTTACAGCGGCACTCTAACAGATAGTTCCCATTAGTTTTTGTTTTCCTTTCTGTGTTACTATTATATTGTTGTTCACATCTTCTATTACACACTAATTTTATATTTCATATCCTGTGGTGTATTGTTTAAACTAAGAATGCAACGCTGTTCTTTTTTATTTCTTTTTATTTATCTATATTTTTGTTGTTGTTGCCTTTTGTTTTTAAAATCTTATAAAATTTATGAGGTATTTGGATGCAATATTGTAATTCACGCTGAAAACTCCATACCTGTACCACAAATACTGTTTGGAATAAAGCTGTTATTATTATTATTATTATTATTATTATTAAAATTTACCCGAGAAGATACATAGAAAAGGCTGAGAATATAGAGGATGTTCAGCACCAGACGTGTTGATCGCAGCCGATTGCTTTCAAGAATTAAAGTGTATATCAGCAACAATGATGTCAGCTAGTTGGGTCAAAGGCACACACCGATAACACTACTTAAAGCACTCAGAGTCCTACATATTATGACCTAATCCTTTTTTTGAAGAACCCAAGGAATAATAATTGGGAAACAATAAAGGAGAATGGGAAGAATACATGAATTAATACATTGTAAGAGAAGAGGTTGAGTTGTGCCACAAAGTCTCAATTTGAAACTTTTCTTGGAAATCAACAAGATATGAGACAACCGAGAGAGTTTTGAAAAGAAACTGATGTCAAGGTCGATCTACTTCCTGTCACAGTGTCATTAATGTTACCAAAATCATTGGACTGAATCAGTCCATGCAGGTCTTGTTCACCTGTGAAACTAAGATTAACAGTATGGATTTAGTTTAAGACCATTTGAGTGAGACCATATTTTTTACTTTAAAAAGGACAGTTCGCTTGTCAGATGTGAACTGAATATTTTGGTTTTTGAAAGAAAGACGGCTTAGATTAATGCTGATGAGAACGTCTGTTGACATCGCGCGTTAGTTGGGTCATTGCTTGAGGGGAACGTGAATGGGCGACAACGAATAGGGAGTACGAGGGTGACATAAAGGAGACTGTGCAAGGAGGATATAAGAGACTATGGGCAATATTGGGGCCAGCCAAAGAGGTCAGCAGAAAGAATGACAAAGTGGAGATATGCTGTAGATGCGCTATGTTCCACTAGGAACCCAAGGGGATGATAATAATAGTATAATAATGATACTGTAGAAGTTTCAAATAGTGCTATTAATAAATGTGTAAACTTGGGCAATGTGGTAGCAAGTAATTCCATATTAGTTTGTTTATTAGGTATATCACACAGTGAAACAGTATTATTTACTGGATGACAAGGTTTCGAACAAAATTTATTGTTCATAATCATATCAATTGTGATCACACGACTTTGACACTTGAGTTTTATAGCACTTTTTGTTTTCTCCTATTTGTCGTAGGGGGAGTAGAATTTTCCAGATATCCAAGTAGACGGGTGTTGAATCATTCCTATTACATGTATTTGCAGTTGATTCGATAAACAAAGCTTCTGTTATCAATCTCTATCTATACCCTGTGACATTAGATTTTAAAACTGTCATCCTATCCCATCCATCCTTTTGTACGGTTGTGTGTGACTGCATGTAGTGCTATAGCTGAACTATTCTCTAGATTTCTTATTTTATTCGGGTCAACCAATCTAGATTTTGCTAAGTTTTTATGTTCAGCTAGTCTGACTGCCCCTGTTCTACTAGTTTGACCTATGTATTTGACCTGACAATCATCGCAGGCAGGTTATAAGATAAACTTAATTGTTTTGTTTTAAAGGCTCCAATGACAGGATCCTTTAGCCGACAAAGCTTGTTTCTAATTGAGTTTGTGAGTTTGAATGCCATTTTTATTCCTGACTTGTTGAGAATTCTGCGTAAGGCTTCTATACAAGGAAGGAACCTCGGAAGCAAAACAATTTAGTTTATCTAATACCCTGCCTGCGATGATTGTCAGGTCAAATACATAGGTCAAACTAGTAGAACAGGGGCAGTCAGACTAGCTGAACATAAAAACTTAGCAAAATCTAGATTGGTTGACCCGAATAAAATAAGAAATCTAGAGAATAGTTCAGCTATAGCACTACATGCAGTCACACACAACCGTACAAAAGGATGGATGGGATAGGATGACAGTTTTAAAATCTAATGTCACAGGGTATAGATAGAGATTGATAACAGAAGCTTTGTTTATCGAATCAACTGCAAATACATGCAATAGGAATGATTCACCACCTGTCCCAGATATCTGGAAAATTCTACTCCCCCTACGACAAATAGGAGAAAACAAAAAGTGCTATAAAACTCAAGTGTCAAAGTCGTGTGATCACAATTGATATGATTATGAACAATAAATTTTGTTCGAAACCTTGTCATCCAGTAAATAATACTGTTTCACTGTGTGATATACCTAATAAATAAACTAATATGGAATTTCAAATAATGCTTTTGATTCTATGGGTCATCAGTCTATCCAAGTAGATAATTTGAATTAAAATGTCTCCAGTGGGTTAGGATTTCAGCCTTCAATGAAATCCATCGATTTTGGTCATTTCAATGGTGAGATTCATCAAGTGATAGTGATTATACGACTTCCCTGAGTAAAACTGCTGGATTATGACTTCTATTTATTTTGCATGACTCAATGTGGATTTGGAGTAGATCGAAAACTGACGAAAGAAAGTATCCACATGAGCATTGTAAATATATAATAAAAACAAAAATCCACTTATAAGTGAATATTATGGTAAAACATTCCACTGAGTGAAAAACAAAATCGTTCCTGTCACTCAGTCGACTCTGATGAACTAGTCATATAATTTTTGGATGTACACTCAGAAAGTGTTTCCTCGAATCTCTATGTATTTAGGTTTTTCAGGAAAGTAAATTTATAAATCGTCCTTTTTATGATGCGCCTTTACATGGCGGCCTGTTTAAAACTTGGGCTACAAAAAACCTCCATCATTACAGCACATCTTATTTCTGGTGTTCACATTCTTTTAATGTGAAAGCAAATATAACGTCTAATGGTATTGTTTACTCTCACGAGTATCTAAAATGTTTTTTTCAGCCCTCTGTTTCGCAAGTTTCTACTAATCTTGAGAAAAAGCATAATCATTGGTGGCGATAATTCTCAATACATGAAATGATTGTTCCTGATATTTTTAGTACTAATTGCCACTGCCTTCAGGTAACCAAATATATTCGTGCACTTTTTTCAACTGGCTTTCAACCAAATATCGTGTACTTCTCGAAGGAGATTAAGAAAGAATATCATGACGGATTGGTTTGTGCTCCAGAGTGCATCACACTACCTGCCAGCAATTACTATTTTACTTAAAGATGCTGGAGAAAGAGAAAATATAATGCAATAAATTCTCCTGAGAATTCCTTACGTCTTATAAACACTGCGCTGAAGAGTGCTAATATTATTATTATGACTATAAGCAATAAATCTTTGGTTACAGGATTTCATAATGAGCTGACATTGATTAAAGAACCATTGGAAAACCTAGGAGTCCTGGACAGCTGTTCGGGACTCTTCATCAGTCTGCACTCACCGGGGTTGAGACCCAGGATCTTCTGGTTACAAGGCGAGCTCGTACACCATTAGGCAACTGGGACCAGATCCCATGGGTGTGAGGACAAATACTCACTGAAGACATTGGCTAGCGGTTGCGCTATATCGTGAATTGGCAGAAGTTAGAATTCATGGTATGGCCATTGGATCGGATCTCACTGCCTGAATGATATACGAGGTCGCCTTGTAACCAGATGGTCCTGAATTCGAACCCTGGTGGTGGGTGTGTAACGCTGAAGTGTCCCAAACTAGGACGAAACAGCTGTCCAGTATTCCCAGGTGGTTTTCCAATGGTTCTCTAACCAAATGTCATCTCATAATGAAATCCTGTAACCAATCAACCAAATCCCTACAAACCAATACTTGAATAAATCTTTGCCCAGAAAAAGGTGAATCAATAATATTGCACCAATAAGTGTCGTTATCAAATACACTTATCCGCTGATGGAACAATACTCTACCATGATGCCCAAGGTTCGCTGTTTTAGGTTGTTTCAAACTCACAGTCTGCAACATACACAGTTCGAGGTTGAATTTTATCATAGTTTTCAGTAAATGAAAAATCCCCATATTGAAATCAAAACAAGATTTTGAGCGAACAATTGTTTTCGATAACTTCTTCTTCAGGCTCTACAGTTATAAATCCATGAATAATAGAGTACATGTAGCCAATAAAGGCAAATGAAAATAATATCAGAAACTGTATTGGGGTGCATGTGTAAGCTGAGATGATAGTTCATTAGTTAACATAGTCAATCAAATGTGTATAGGGTATATAGTCAGAAAAATGTGATGAAGTGTGAATGAACAATTGGGTGATATAGTGCTGTTTTATAGTCAACAGAATACAAGTGTCATTAGGGTGAGAGAAATGAGATAACCACAAAATACTTACAAACACACATTAACAAAGGGGACACTGAATGTGAGGGCTGACCGATAATGTCTAATGATAAAATAAAGAGGCTAAATTGTAATAAGAATTCCATTCTGTATTATAAGTACTGATTTTGGAATAAAGTAAATTATTATTAATATTATGTTACAGAATTGGTAGGCTTAGTATAAAATCACAAATGATCACCTTTTGGTCCGGTGCTGGCTGATATTTTCATGGCAAGTTTGGAAAACGGTCCGCTGAAAGCAACCATCGACAAATTCTTCTTATACAAAAGGTATATTGATGATACTTTCGTCATCTGCGATAACAAATGTGATCAAAATATTGTTCTTCAAGTTTTCAATAGTTACCACCCCGCCATCAAATTTACAATCGAAGTAGAAACCAAAGAGACAATCTCTTTTCTGGACATTCGTTTAAGTAAGAAGACCGTTGGTACCTTGAACAGATCAGTACACAGAAAACCTACGTGGAACGGTCAGTTGACAAACTTCTACAGTTGGGTACCAATTAGTCGCAAGCGAAACCTGATAATATCTCTGGTGACTAGAATCCGAAAAATCTGCAGTCCTGAATCAATAGAGGAAGAGATCGCCCTCTTAAGGAAGACACTGCTCGAGAATGGTTACCCACCTCGTTTTATAGACAAGCATGTTAAGCCTAAGACTCATAAAGAACTGTAACAACAAAAGACAAGGGCCAGGCAACAGATCATTTATTAAGGAAATCAAAGCATATTTATATATTTTCATGTACATTATTATAGTTTAGTTAAGCAAACAAACACATTCTTCTGATTGGTTGTTTCTCACTTAAAGTTATTCTTTCATCTCTTTGTGACTGTTTCTTGACTGTCAGATCATCTACATGTTAACTGTATCCGCCTACGCAAAGTCTGCTGTGGTCGGTTTTGAATCAGCTTTGTTCATATTTTCTCACAACAAATCTTGAGAATGTAAACATTGATGTATATTGCTATCTACCAATTTGGCTAGTAGACAGCTCTCACCACAGAACAACCCATTACAGTGCAGAAGAAGATGGCCTACATGAATGTACCCTTCAAAGGTGACTTTCTGGCTGACACCTTGAAGAAGAGGATATCTACTGCTCTCAGAAGGACATTCTTCGCTGCCACACTACGACTGACATTTTCCTCCCGGCCATTGTTCTTCAACTACCCTAAAGATAAACGATCGCATCTGACCACTTCTGTGTGTATCTACCAATTCACCTGCTCTTGCGGAGGGAGGTATATAGGTCGTTCGATGCGAGTTTTATCTAAAAGAGTTCAAGAACACTATCCCGCCTGGCTACGGAAAGGTAACAACGGAGCAATAAGGAGCGCCATTATTGAGCATATACTCAACACTAGTCATTCGATTTGCAAGGAGAAGTCGTTCAAAGTCATCTATAAAGTCAAAAGAAGCCTTCCAAAATCGACAAGCTTCCGTATACTTTGTATTGCCGAAGCCTTAGCGATTTGGATAGAAAAGCCTGATTTATGCACACAGAAGAAACTTCTCCATCCCCTCCTACTATCGTGGGTTTAATTTCAAGTTAATCTGTCATCAACATTTGGTTATCAAATTTTTTGTTATCAAATATTTTTTTGCAATTTTCGTATAATAATTTTTAGTAACTAACCCATTCAATCTTTTCACCTATTATCTAGTTTATTTTCATAATTGTCTCCATACTACTTCACTAACATCTAATCTTTCTAAACATGTCTATATTACGTTACCCTACTCACATCTTACCAATCTTCACCCCACTTAGTTACAACTTTGATTATTAATCACACATTGTAATTTCTTAATTATTTTGATGATGTAATCAACAACCCACACTAACTGTTATTTTGATTTGATCTCGACAAACCTAATGTACACACACACACCCAAAATTAATTGTGTATATTTGCGACTGTACAGCTAAGTGAATGAATTCGCCGAAAAGAGACTCTTCGCTGAACTAATTTGTTCTTATAAAAAATTAAGGGTAACAATAGTTTTCTTGAGAAATCAAAGTTATTCAGATTATTATATGTGGTATTCACTATGCAATAAATGGCAATGAAGAGAGCAAGCATGAATGTGTAAGAGTTGGACTTGGGGTTTACTTCTACCTGACAATAACCGCTCTTACAAACTCGTTCACCGTTTATGACCTCAATTAGTACTCTGCCTACGTGCAAGTACTAAAGAACGGAATCAAAGTTAGAAGACTCGAAATGGCAAGTGTAACTGGACCGGAATTGTATTTACACAAAGAGATATGGAATTTGATAAGAAATAAAAAGTACACACTTATCTGGAGGTGAGACGGTTGTCGGCTCGTAGTGTACTAGGTGAAAGTAAGGCGAGAGAGCGAGACAGTAACCGTACAGGAGTACAAAGCGGAAGTGGGGTTAAACATGTCAGGTTGCGTTCATTCAAACAAAAGTTCAAAGGTACAATGTACACTACAGGTTATCCCCCCCTTAGAAGGTTGGTGGGATAACAGCAAGCTTCGATATATAAAAGTAACAAGGTGGCGTACAATAACAGTGAATGGACAAGAAAATGTGAAGATAGTAATAAAATAGTTGTTTCTCTTTTTCTTTTAAAAAAAATGTGTTGAGAAAGGAAAGAATGAAGGAAAAAAAATTAAGGCAATTTATGAGCGCTATGTACATGATCAATGGAGTAAGATGGAATATAAGAAGGAATAACGCTGGTGCCTTGGTGCAATTTCAAGCTTCTTAGTCGTCTGTTTTTTTTTTAATATCATTTATTTTTACTTATCTTTTTTTCATTTTTTATTTTTATTTTATTTATTTATTGAGTTTTTTTTTACGACATACTATTACGAGCCGGGTTATGTGGAGGTGTGATGGTTTACCTCCGTTACCCACGTTGTTATAACGGGAAGGTGGCTCATTATGTCTAAGTTTCCTCTTAGACTAATGCTCCATCCTTCTTCATCAACTAAAACTAGTAGTAACACCAAAGGCAATCAATATACCAGCGTATTAGGAGGAATAAAGTAAAAGCAACAGAAAAGAATAGAAGAAGAGGTTAAGATTTAAAAATCAGCATAAGGTGTTAACAAGAACTTAGGAGGAATAAATGCGAAGGAACTAGTGTAACATGGAAGTGGTACGCCAAATTGAAATAAAACAAGGGAAATTGCTAACACTGTGAAAACTTATGTCAGGTACAGAGAAGTGTGTGTACAACCAATAGCTATGAATAAGTACAATCACCATTTGTTAAAAAAAATGTAGCGAGCTGTATAATTAAAGTGATGCAAGGTAATTACAAGTATGGATCACAAAATAAATAAGCTTCGTCATGGTATAACTCGAGTAAAAATAGTAAGATCTGTGAAAATAGATTGCGCGGATTAAAATGTACAGCATAGAAGTGACGTATTTACATACAAAAAATATTTAACGGTCCGTTTAACTATACAGTGAAAGTTTTTGTTTTTACATTTTATTATTTTTTATCGGGTCCATATTTTTGTTCGATTGGTTTGTAATTCCACGAGTTGGGAGTCAGCATACGACAATGGGAATGGACTAGTCTAGTTAGCGGTTCGAGTGCGACGCCAAAAATAAAATGTTAGAACACTGTAACGAGAAAGAAATCTAACAGGATTAGTAAATGAAAAAGTGGCTACTGCCCACAAACGAAACCCAAAAGAGTAAATATCATAAAAAATGAATGTAACGTGAGAAAAGACATGAAAGGTATGAGTTACTCTTGTAATTAAAAACGTTTAGTCAAGAAATTCACAGTATCGTTTAGGCCAGTGTACACGCCGACCAGAGCGTGTAACCGGTGCCTTACTTGTCTCATCCGAGGAACTGCTAGGTTTAGTAGGATTTTCGACCATCGGACTTGGCTGGGGTGTGAGTGCAGGCGTTTATTAAGCGCGTGGCACTTACCGAACAACAGAAAGCGCAGGAACTATTCCGAGATGTTCACCTAGGTGATAGAAAGCCCACCCAACTGTTACGTCAAATGAGGCAGTTGGTGGCCGACTTCAAAATAGATGATGCCTTCTTGAAACAGCTGTGGTTACAACGGTTACCCCAGACGATTCAGACTATTTTAGCCCCAATCAACCATTCCCCCTTATCTGAGCTAGCTGAGGCAGCCGATAGAGTAGTAGAGACTACTACATCAAACACGAATATCTCGGCTGCCGTTACCGCTAGTTCCACGCAGACTAGGACCTCCTCTGCCGTGGGGTCATCCAACGTTGATGTGGTGGCTCACCTCAATAAGCTGTACGAAGAGATAGGAAAGTTAAAACTCGATAGGAGATCTAGAGGTCGTTCACATAGCCGCACCAGCTCGACTCGTGGCAGATCTTCGTCACGAGCTGGCAGCAGACGTCGTAGGCCTAAAAATTCCCAGCCTGGAGTGTGCTGGTATCACCGGCGTTATGGTGATAAGGCCCAAAAGTGCACTCGCCCGTGCACCTTTGATGGCCAGCAATCGGGAAACCTGTAAGCCAGCATGTATTGGCGACTAACGTCGCTGGCGAACCACTTCCATGTCGCCTCTTCTATGTTACCGACCGTACCACTGGGACACGCTTCCTAGTTGACACTGGGGCGGAAGTTAGCGTAATCCCACCAACATCTGAAGAGCGCAAGCGGCCACTTTCCGTACAGCTTCGCGCCGCAAACGGTTCACCAATCACAACGTATGGCAAAAAGTTCCTGGACCTTAACATAGGCCTACGTAGGTCATTTCGCTGGGTTTTCCTTGTAGCAGATGTAACTACTGGTATTATTGGCATGGATCTCATGCAACACTATCAGCTACTGGTTGATACTGGCAAACACAAACTGATCGATTCAGCTACAAGCCTTTCGATCTCCGGTGTTGTGACACACACACCTGCATTAAGCCCAGTATACTCAACCCCTGCCTCTAACGGCCCTTACGCTGAAGTTCTTCAGTCCTTTGCCAATCTGTTCAAACCGGTTTCTAAACTTCCTAGTGTGACGTCTACTGTCACTCATCATATCGTGACCACTGGTCCACCGGTCTTCGCTAAACCACGGCGATTGTCCCCAGAAAAACTACAAGCCGTGAAGGCTGAATTCGAACATATGTTAGATATGGGGATAATCCGTCCTTTCAGCAGCCCGTGGTCTTCCCCTTTACACGTGGTACCAAAGACTAACGGGATAGATTGGAGGCCTTGTGGTGACTACCGCAGGCTTAACGCACAGACCGTACCTGATCGTTACCCCGTACCACACATTCATGACCTTACGTCGTCTCTCAAGGGTGCCACGGTATTCAGTAAACTGGACTTAACCAGGGCCTATCACCAGATTCCAGTTCACCCAGATGATATTCCTAAAACGGCAGTGACCACCCCTTTTGGTCTTTTCGAATTTCTTCGAATGCCGTTTGGTCTCCGCAACGCCGCACAAACATTCCAGCGGTTTATTCACGATGTTTTGCGAGGATTAGATTGCGCACATGCTTACCTCGACGATATTCTCGTGGCTAGCCCAGACGAAGCTAGCCACCGTACGCATCTACAGATGGTTTTCGAGCGGCTAACAGCCCATGGTTTGACACTAAACATGTCCAAATGTCAGGTTGGCGTCCATTCATTGACCTTCCTGGGACATGTCATTAATGAGCAGGGAATTCGCCCGCTACCTGAGAAGGTACAGGCAATACGCGACTTCCCGGAACCTGCGTCAATGAAATCTTTACGCACATTTCTCGGCATGGTGAGCTATTATCGACGGTTCGTCCCCCAATGTGCACATATTTTACTGCCACTCACAGACCTACTAAAGGGTAGGAACAAAACGTTCAGCATGACATCAGAGGCTCGAGAAGCCTTCCAGAATATAAAGTCGGCAATTGCAGACGCCACCATGCTAGTCCACCTTGACGTCCATCTTCCACTTAGCATCTCAGTTGACGCATCTAACACAGCCATTGGAGCTGTTCTACAGCAACTGGTACATACTTCATGGATACCAGTTGCCTTTTTCTCCCGGAAGTTGTCCGCCGCGGAAGCGAGGTATAGCACCTTTGGCAGAGAACTCCTCGCCATATACGCGGCTATCAAACATTTTCGCTATTTTGTCGAAGGACGGAAATTCACAGTATTTACCGATCACAAGCCACTGACGTATGCCCTCCACACTACTACAGATAGATATTCCCCACGCGAATTGCGTCACTTGGATTATATCTCTCAATTCACTTCGGATATTAGACATATTTCGGGGGTGGACAATGCTGTGGCAGACGCCTTGTCTCGGATATGTACCATGTCGGCGCCTCCAACCATTGACTTGAAACAAATGGCGCAACGTCAGCTTACAGAGTTAGATCTTGATAAGCTGTCGTCAAATACCTCCTTACATATCAAGCGTATACCGCTCGTTAATAACGACGTCTGCTGCCAGCTCGTGACGAAGATCTGCCACGAGTCGAGCTGGTGCGGCTATGTGAACGACCTCTAGATCTCCTATCGAGTTTTAACTTTCCTATCTCTTCGTACAGCTTATTGAGGTGAGCCACCACATCAACGTTGGATGACCCCACGGCAGAGGAGGTCCTAGTCTGCGTGGAACTAGCGGTAACGGCAGCCGAGATATTCGTGTTTGATGTAGTAGTCTCTACTACTCTATCGGCTGCCTCAGCTAGCTCAGATAAGGGGGAATGGTTGATTGGGGCTAAAATAGTCTGAATCGTCTGGGGTAACCGTTGTAACCACAGCTGTTTCAAGAAGGCATCGTCTATTTTGAAGTCGGCCACCAACTGCCTCATTTGACGTAACAGTTGGGTGGGCTTTCTATCACCTAGGTGAACATCTCGGAATAGTTCCTGCGCTTTCTGTTGTTCGGTAAGTGCCACGAGCTTAATAAGCGCCTGCTTGAGACGCTCGTACAAGCCCGGGGATCGGTCCGTAATGACATCAGATACATCTTCCGTGACGTGCTCAGGAAGACTTACTATAACTAGGTTCACCTTAGTCTCCTGTGAGTGTATATTTCGAAGTGCGAACATAGCTTCGATGTGTTCGAACCATCGGGCAGGATGCTGAGTCCGGAAGGTGGGGAGTTGCAAGGTAATAGCCATTTCTGAGGCGGGACTGGTGTCAGTCATTTTGCACACGGGACGATATATTAATAAAATGACAACAAATATGATAACAAAAAATATGAGTAAAAACAAGGCAAATAAAATTTATAACTCCGAGTGAAAAACAAATTACCAATATGAAAAAGGACTATTTACACTTTAGGCTACTAAGTAGGCAAACGGTGAAAACTCGGGCTCACCACTTGTAAGAGATGGACTTGGGGTTTACTTCTACCTGACAATAACCGCTCTTACAAACTCGTTCACCGTTTATGACCTCAATTAGTCACTCTGCCTACGTTATTATCATTATTACTGGTATATATATATATATATATATATATGTATACCGGTTGACTGACTGTTGTTACGTTTTCTTATTTTTTCTCTGTCTGTTAGTCTGAATACCTTTACTAATTATATCTATTATTATTATTATTATTATCTCTTCCATTGACGACGATACCGAAAGACTAACTGGTGAAAGGATCAACTCCATTCACAGTAGTAACAGTCTTCACACACTTCATACTACAGACGCCATATAGTTAATCCCAGCACTACTCCTGTTGGAGTCAACCAAAGCTACGACAGTCGAGTGGCGGGACGAGCTACACATGTGGTGGACCTTTTGCTCTGTTAGCTTATTAACCGAAATTCAAATAGAAAACAAAATACCAAATCAATTGAGTTTACGGGAAGAATATATTAGAGTTTTGTTACTTGGGTTTACAAAGATCCAAATTCCACAATAAACGTGATGGATTCCAGAAGTGCTGCGGGGAGACTGCTCCAGTTCTAATTCTCCAGAGTTGACGTGTTCGAATCACGTCGGGCTCACCAATTATTGTGGTGGACCTTTTGCTCTGTTAGCTTATTAACCCAAATTCAAATAGAAAACAAAATACCAAATCAATTGAGTTTACGGGAAGAATATATTAGAGTTTTGTTACTTGGGTTTACAAAGATCCAAATTCCACAATAAACGTAATGGATTCCAGAAGTGCTGCGGGAAGACTGCTCCAGTTCTAATTCTCCAGAGTTGACGTTGCCGGAGGTCGACCAAAGTGCGTAGAATTAGAACTGGAGCAGTCTCCCCGCAGCACTTCTGGAATCCATTACGTTTATTGTGGAATTTGGATCTTTGTAAACCCAAGTAACAAAACTCTAATATATTCTTCCCGTAAACTCAATTGATTTGGTATTTTGTTTTCTATTTGAATTTGGGTTAATAAGCTAACAGAGCAAAAGGTCCACCACAATAATTGGTGAGCCCGACGTGATTCGAACACGTCAACTCTGGAGAATTAGAACTGGAGCAGTCTCCCCGCAGCACTTCTGGAATCCATCACGTTTATTGTGGAATTTGGATCTTTGTAAACCCAAGTAACAAAACTCTAATATATTCTTCCCGTAAACTCAATTGATTTGGTATTTTGTTTTCTATTTGAATTTCGGTTAATAAGCTAACAGAGCAAAAGGTCCACCACAATACACAGACGTTTACCAAAGATCAGGAACCTCTACCTCACAATCAAGAGGCGAGCGCAAAGAAATCAAATTGGTTTATACTAGCTCGTAAAAACGATATTCGATATTGGATACGTGCAAGTACTAAAGAACGGAATCAAAGTTAGAAGACTCGAAATGGCAAGTGTAACTGGACCGGAATTGTATTTACACAAAGAGATATGGAATTTGATAAGAAATAAAAGTACGCACTTATCTGGAGGTGAGACGGTTGTCGGCTCGTAGTGTACTAGGTGAAAGTAAGGCGAGAGAGCGAGACAGTAACCGTACAGGAGTACAAAGCGGAAGTGGGGTTAAACATGTCAGGTTGCGTTCATTCAAACAAAAGTTCAAAGGTACAATGTACACTACAAATGCATGGTGCAATGAATACTACTGACCGATTGAAGTGAGTAGTTCGAAAAGCATGTTAGCTACTTCAAATCATTCATTGAACACACACCTAAAACGTTCTGACTAAAACTGTAGTAATAAAGAGGTAAGGAAATAAATAAGAAACACAACAGAAAGAAACGAGATAAGAGGAAAAGATTGACCTGAAGAGAGAGAGAACACGGTAGGAAAAACTCCTGAACGTTAATATGTGTTTGTTAGATGTGTTAAAACCACGCACATGGTCCGGGGTTCGATCCCCGGCCGACGCACTCCTTTACCTCGCTAAGCCAGAAATAACGGTGGTGAAGAGGAAAGGTTGGGCATGAGGCTAGCAACCCCATCCTGTAAAATAAGCACTGCTACAGAAACTTCAAGCCACTAGCTTGAAGCCCTATGTTCCATTGAGGAACGTGAAGGAAATAAAAAAATTAAAAAAAGATATGTTAAAATAAGTGGTTCAGAGAAGAGCCTCTTTTCAGCGAATTTATTATCAAGCTGTACAATGATGCACACACAGTGTTCATTCGATTCACCTAATAATCCAGGTTTTAAGCCCAGAGACCCCCATCTTTGGTTTGCACGAGTGGAGCATTATTTGAGTACCAGTAAGCTCACGTCACAGACGGCTAAATTCGGCATTTTGAGTACAGTACTACCAGAAGAAGTCGCCGAGCAGGTACGGCAATACATCGTTCAACCCAGCACAGAAGCCCCTTACGACAAGTTGAAGGAAGAGGTACTTCGATGCACTTCGCTTTCGGAAAGGCAAGCACTCGATCGCCTGTCAAGCAATGTTGAGTTAGGTGATAAAACCCCATCGCAATTCATGAGGCATATGCAAAGCCTAGTAGCAGGAAGAGGAATCGATAAACACCTCTTTTGCCAAATCTGGCTGCAACGACTTTCTGCAAACATCCAGCAAGTTCTTGCTTTGGGAGACGACGACATTGACATAGAAAGACTCACCGAAATTGCGGATCGCATGTACGCGAGGACTACACCTCAATCTGTCGCTTCCACAAGCAGAATACCAGACACTCACGACACGAGACAGACTCTAGAACATAAAGTCGACACCTTACTGAGTCAGTTAGGCAAACTGACCACACGCACACGACCAAGCCTTTCTAGAAGCTCGTCTCGTCGACGTCTTTCTCGGTCCCCTAGCACATCACGACATCGCGATAATATTTGCTGCTATCACCGTAGTTATGGAAGCAATGCACGACGGTGCCGTTCACCTTGCAACTTTCAGGTTGAACCAAAACATATATCGTCATGTATGAAAACTTCTACTGTCGGCAATCTACGATCTAACAGTCGTTTGTTTTATGTAACAGATAGAAATACCGGTACTACATTCTTAGTTGACACAGGAGCAGAGGTGATTGTTCTCCCTCCGTATTCGCAGGAAGTCAACATCCTGACCCAGCAGTTACGCTCCAAGCTGCTAATAAGTCCAGTATTGTTACATATGGAAGTAAACGAATGACTTTCGATTTTGGTCTGTAGAATACCTACACTTGGTCGTTCATCATTGCAGATGTTCCATCCCCAATCCTCGGTATCGATTTTCAACAGCAACACAAACTGCTTGTTGATCCGATAAGTCCTAAGCTAATAATTTCGCTTAATAAAACGTACATCGCTGGTACGATTAGCCGTGCATCATCACTGAACTTGATGGTCACACGCACACCAGTATTTCCATATATCTACTTGGTAAATCAGTTTCCTGAACTTTTTCAACCTTCTTTCCGAGGAACAGAACTAAAGCATCACGTGGTTCATCACATTAAAACAACTGGACCACCAGTTTTATCACGTACTCGACGCCTTGACCCACATCGACTTAAAATCGCAAAAACAGAGTTCGATAAAATGCTAGAGCTTGGTATTATTCGACCATCCAACAGCTCTTGGTCTTCACCGCTTCACATGGTACCCAGAAAGTCTTCTAGTGAGATACGGCCGTGTGGTGATTATCGAGCTTTAAACAAGCAAACGGTACCTGATCGATACCCAATACCACATATCCACGATTTCGCTAGCAACTTGTCAGATGTTAAAGTTTTCTCCAAAATCGATCTTGTTAGAGCGTATCATCATATCCCCATCCACCCGGATGACGTTCCGAAAACCGCCATTACCACACCATTCGGCTTATACGAATTCGCACGCATGCCCTTTGGACTAATGAACACCGCTCAGATATTTCAACCCCTAATCGACCAAGTACTCCGTGGTCTCCCTTTCGTCTACGCATACATCGGCGACTTACTAATTGCAAGTGCAGACGAAGCCGAGCATTTGAAACATGTGAAGACTGTGTTTGAAAGACTTCACCAATACGGCATGACTATCAACTTAGACAAATGCGAATTTGGTAAGACCTCACTGAAATTCCTCGGTCATTTAATTAACAGTCAAGGAATCAAACCAATCCCTGATGACGTACAAGCTATCAAAGATTACCCATTACCAGATTCTTTTAAGAAATTACGGCGATTTTTGGTCTCGTTAATTTTTAACGGCGTTTTATCCCAAACTGTGCTAAAGCTTTACAACCGTTTTCGAACTGCCCGAGAAACTTCAATGCATAGAAAATTTATTAAAAATACAAAAATTTCAAGTAACCATCTAATTCTTCTCTCGAATCGGAGAGGTGAAATGATAGAAAGGGCTGGTGAAAGCCCACCTTCGAAGAAGCCAGTCAGCCGGCCGATGTGTCCTCTCTCGGTGAAAGTAAGAATAAGAATGGAGACATGGAATGTCCGTACAATGTACGGGACTGGCTGAGAAGTCTTTGGGTGTAGACAAGGAAATGAGAAGATATTTTTGACATAGAAGTGCTAGGTATCTGAGAGAGCAGATGGAATGGGTGTAGATTATCAAAATTGTCAATTGAAGAGTCAGTAATCTGCTCCATTCTTGTCACACAGACGACAACCACAAGCTCACTGAGTCAGTGAGTGGCTAATATGATATCCCCAATTGCAACTACAGTCCTGACGCGGTGGGAATCAATTTCATCCTACAGGATCCTGACAGCAAGATTCACCTCAAAAGGAAGGAGGGTCACAATTATCCAATGTTGCGCACATACAAACAACGCGTTTGTGTTGTTGATGAGCTGTTTTCCACTCGAACCGAAGGGAAAATAATAATGAGTTGTTGATGGTAGTGTTAGATATCTGGAGGCAATCGTCAGGAAGCTTTCCACTTTGGTTGCGTATTGGTTGGCGCATATGAGTTAGTAAGGCGTATCTGCAATCTTTAAGAAAATCATGTCCCACTAATTGGTTAAACACTTGGTAGCTGTTATCTAATTTGTTGTCATTCGCTTAAAAAGTAACAATCAGCTGACTAACTAACTTATTATTAATAAATAAACTGTGAAGTATAATTAGATGCCTGGGGCCGTCTGTTCGAAGTTACAGCAACTAAAGAGACTGAAAGCAAGACGCTGGTTACTAAGTAATAACCGATATGTAACTATCCATGTGAGTTTTATGAGGAGTTAATCGAGAACCCAAAATCATCACTTGGTGACGCGGTTTCGAATTTCAGACGAGACATTAGTGCCGTCAGTTATGCGGATATGTTTTGCTGACTTGTGAGTTCCGGCAAGTAAGAAAATTTAGTAATAATAATGGCTTTATTCTGAACAGGGTTTATTTAATGTACAGAATTTTCAGGAGTTTATTGCTCGATATTTTCTCTTCGTACAGGATCTTGAAACAAAGCAGTATATTGACAGTAGATAAGGTTACACAGTACCTTCTGATATGAAGCGCAAACCAGTCCAACATTATGATAACTATTCCATGTCTCCTTCGAGAAAAAAACGATGACATTTTGTTGAATGTCGATTGTGAAGCGTTCAGAGATACATTTCGTGTAACAATGAAACTATTTAGGAATGATCTCATGAAGTATTGAGATTAACTGTCATGGTTGATAATGCTTTTGCTCATGTTCAGTAGAAGCCTGAGAAACCCAATGTTATGAATGTTTAAATACTCACCGGAGTAAACAACACTATTAGAGGTCATACTTTAATCGATTTAAACAAAAAGAATACAGAAAACCGTATGCAGTATATTGATGGAGGTTTTCTGTAGCCCAAGTTTTGAGCAGGTCACCAATTGCACCTAGCGTTTCCTTCAGAGTGTATCCTATTATCTAACCTCATTTCGGCGTGTACTACTGAAACGACAACATCCAATATCCAATATCCTGATTACGAGCTAGTATAAACCAGTGATTTCTTTGAGCTCGCTTCTTGATTGTAAGGTAGAGGTTCCAGATCTTCGGTGAACTTATGCGTAGCAAACCCCGCCACTCGACTGCTTTAGCTCTGGTAGACTCCAAGAGGAGTGGTGCGAGGATTGGTCAAGATTGTGGTTTGAAGTGTGTAGTATGTTAGGACTCAGCTGCTGCCGTGAATGGAGTTTGACCTAACACCCGTTGGTCATTCGGTATAGTCATAAAAGTAGAATAATAATAGGTTGTAGTGTAGATAATATAGGTTGAGATAAGTGAAATAATAAAGGTGAAATAATAAAGAAAGAAAGAAAAGATAGAGTAGTCGGTACAGTGGGAGAAGACAGGACGGGTGGTGGGGATTTAGCTTGTATGCTTATCCATTGACAATGTGGTTTCAAATTTTAAGATGGTAAGCCACTGAGACACAAACCATGCATTTCTGCATGATTGTCCAGCTTACGCTTAAAAGTCTCCACAGATGGAGCTGTAGTTACGGCCGCCGGTAAAGCGTTCCAGAGACGGCAAACTCGAAGCGAGAAGAAATGTGAACGCACTCGAGTCTTTGGTCTCTGGTGTGCTAGGCCAGGCAACAGATCATCCATTGCGGAAATCAACAGATATTTGTATGTTTTTATGTACATTATTATTAAATGTTATTGCTAGCAGAGAAACAGCGCCTTCTGATCGACTTTTTTCTCGCTGAGAGTTATTCTGTCATCTCTTTGTGCCCGTTCCTTTGCAGGTCAGACCAAACCGTATCTGCCCATGCAAAGTCTGCTGTGATTGTTTTTTGAGTTAGTCTTTGTTCTTGTTTTTTCTCATGACCGAGATTTGGGACGTAAACATTGACGGTTAATGCACCTGGGCAATGATGGCAAAACTTGGGATAAATGGGTAATTTTGATCGGCAAATATATATATATGTATAACTTTGTTGTGAACAGCATCCTTGAGTTAAAGTTTATTGATGTATTATTTTGAGTCAGTGATTTATTTATTCCATTTTTTCAGCAGTCTAATCGTAGTTTTATAATAGGAAAGAAATTTGATCGTTGATATGAAAATTAGATAAGGTCATGTTAGATTGCTTTACTGCATCAAATGAGGCCGAGGTCGATTCTAGAACTATCCATTTGCGCCATTTGTGTCAGCATGGCAGACTGTACATGTAAGTTGAGTAACACATTGAAAACTGTTTGAAAACCAGTTGTTTCTTTATTTCAGATCAAGAATACTCCTTGTACAGAATGTTGGCCAGCGTTTTCAAATGGTAGCATATGGTGGGCCCACTCTTATTCATAATATATATAAACAGTATCTGTGAATGCTTTAGTGTAGGTAAACCAATACTATATGCAGATGACTTAAAAGTGACGTATAAATGCAAGAACACAGATCTTGGAATAACAGTAAACGCCATACAGCAAGAATTAGAAAAAATGGATAGATGGTGTGACACCTGGCAACTCCAATTTAATGTCGAAAAATGTGGCTGGCTCTGCATAGGTTGCAACAATTTAGAACTTGACCTGACAATTCAAGGCCATGCACTTCAACGACTGGAATCTGTACTGGACCTAGGGCTGAAATATTCACATAACTTATCATTTTCTGAACATATCTCCAAACAAGTGTCAAAGTCACGCAGACTTATCGGCTTTCTACTCAGGAACTTCTACAGAAATGAGTCTAGAATTCTGTTGTACAAGGTTTGTGTGCGTCCTTTATTTGATTACTGTTCATTCATGTATAGTAGCATACGCATAGAGGACAAATTGAAAGTCGAGGGAGTGCAGAGGTACTTCACGTTAAAATTACTCGGAACTGAAAATGGTACGAACTACTCCACTAGATGTGTTACCCTAGGACTAGAAACACTATGGCTAAGACGCCTGAGACTAAACTTGACACTTTACTATAAGCTTCTAAACCACTTAGTTTTTACCTCTACTAATGGCACTCGACTTTCAGATGACAATGGCTACAAACTAAGACACACTAAGGGTACAGTAGCTATCGAACAATGCAAAACAGCCACCAGGCAAAAGTTTTACTCGATTAGGTATGCACAGATATGGAATAAACTGCCAATGGAAATGCGTCAAGCAAGTACATTGGCCTCCTTCAAAAAAGTGCTTAATGACAAACTACAAGAGTTTGCAAGCGATAGTAGTTCTAGTTCCTATCTGAGAGCCTCCGAAATTATAGGTCCATTTAATGTATAAGCTTAAATACTACACCTGTTGTTTTTTGCCTATATTTATAATTCTAGATAAAACATTAACGGTTAAGATACGTATCCTCAAACAGACAAGAAATCTCGTTTGTAAAACTACTACCCAACACAATAAGTGGAATAAAATGGACATAAACCGACAACATGAAAAAGGTATAACTCACCACAACATCACATGGACAGATGAACGCTCGTTGGGCACCATATATCCCTCACCAACTGCAACCCACCTTTCCTTAGATAATGTGATGAACTTATATCCATAATGTTGCTGAGCAGCTAATATTCTCAACTCCTGTCGGAACAGCTGAAATTCATAAACCTTCCTCACGCTAAGAAAATACCCACAAGCAGTAGAAATCCATTAATTAACGCGTCTGAAGCTTATGTATTTCCTCCCAACAATGACATTGCAGATCAAATGAGATAAACAAATCACTGATTTCAAAATAACACATCAATGAACTATAATTCAAGGACTCTGCACACAACGAAGTTATGTATGAAAATTGACTTCAAGCTTTATTTTTTTCCCAGGCACTTATAATCCATCCACCAAAGACCTGGTTTTTTTGTTAATGTGAAGACAATACTTCTGTATTTCCTGATGTGTCGCACTCACTGACAATCTAGCAGATTTTTCCAACTTTTCACAGAAATGATTGTATATAAGTGAAAAGGCTGTTTTATACTAGTGGGATTAACATTTATCAAGTGTATGTATGATCTCCAGCGAACACGTGAAGCATATCTTGCTACTGCGTGTAAATTGTGCTTGAATTATATGGTTCTATTTCTGTAACAATTTGATGATGCCTGTAAAATGGCGTCCTTCATGTACTGTACTATGAGAATAAATTTATTTATTTAGAACTCATAGCCTCTCCCCTCACAAATCTCACAAAATTAACTCCACAGAAAACGAAACCAAACAAAAGACTTGTGAGCTATAGTCTTACCCCTAAATTCGCCTTTCCTCCCTCTACTGTGGATGTAGATATGCATATGGACAGCCATAAGATGGAAATCAATCCCTCTTGTAAGCTGACAACGTCCTCTTCTAGCCAAAACGTGACAACGCAAATGGAACTCGGTAACAAAACATGCATAAATACGCCACTTGTTGCGAAGAATCCCCAAAATATTCAGACTCCCAAGAATAACTCACGCTTTAAGGTAAATTATGTTCAAAACCATGCTAGCAACCAAACTAAAAGCAAAGATAAGGACATAGAATCCAAGGACAACAACGACACAACCTACTCGCATAGAGTGCCAAGTCACACTGGTAGCTGGTGTAGTGACGCTATCACCCACGTCTTTCTGTAAACCTGATCTAATTATCTTGTTAGACGGAGTAGCATACATTCTCGACGTAACAATCTGCAGCGACGCCTTCATTTATATCAGCCATGCGTCGAAGATGTCAAAATACAGAACTCCAACGATGGTTGCTGCATGACAACGAGTCCTGTCTGCAATGGGACATACGGTTCGAAGAATCTTGCAAATTCCTGTTGTAATCTCTTATCGAGGGATGATCAGTCAACTCTCTGCAAAATACCTTCGCAGACTGTTTTTCACCTCCTTCGACATTTCGAACCTCTGCATCTCAACCATCAAAGGCTCTTTGAAAATCCATGATACTTAAATGCGTGGAACGTATAGACTCAGACGTGGAAAACAATTGAACCAATGATGTTGTAAATTTATTGTCATATCAAACTACTCTGTGAACGTTTACTGTACTACCATCTGTTGTAATACACTGCGAGACAAATTATGACACTCATACACATATACATACTCATTGAACCTATAGTACTGTTATGAACATCCTAAAGTACGTGACAATTTTGTTTATTCTATATCTTCTAGTTGCTCCACACTATGTACATGCAAAGAGCATATTGTCCTTATAAAACTCTCCGATGTTAAAGACTATTGCTACACACAACTGTCGCTGATATCCTATGATTCACATATGTAAGCAACATCCAAATGCTCAAAACTGAAAAGATTCTTGTATTACATTTAATGTTTTTATAGATATTAGATATTAAAATCACACCTCTGCACCACATATGAATGTCTCACATGGACACATGACATGAACAATCACACATAAAAATACACAAAACTGATAGTCCTGAAGTAAAAGTACATATTATTGGAAAAAACATGGGCTGCTGTGCAAATTTTCTTCTGTTTTTCTTTCTTTCTTTTTTTACAATTATGTAATATTTAAGAAATTTTCCATGTATTTTTGTACGTGTATTCAACTTGAATATTGTAAAAATATTGTAAAACTTTTATTTAATATTCGAAAATAAATATGTTATATAAGTGACGGCACTTGGAGCTCAGCCACTAGGTACTCAGGGTCTACAAAGCATGACACAAACTAACTTTGACAGATTATACAGAACAAGTCTTCTGGGAAACAAACCACAGCGCACCTATGCATATAACGACACCCCTTGTAAGGTCTCTTGGAATGTCCACACACAGTAGGCAGATCAACAAGTCATGGGCATCACAAGGTACCAAAGATTTTTTATCCAACACATCCCTGTCAGCGCTAACCAAACAGCTGGTGGGGATGTTAACCCTTCTTAACCCGTACCACTAATTTTGGCCTCCTATAGGCAAGAAAATAGACATGGGCTAATGCACACGGAACTATTAATCACACCCAGTGACTGTACAAGCATAGGCCAAATAAAAACTTCAGCCTACCCAAGCCTAGAAATACGTCATCGTATAGTTTATCTAATAATCAAACCCATTACTCACTGAAAAAAATGGATAGTAACTTGGCAGACGTAGGTGAACATGGTACCCAAACTAGTTGCAGCACAGGGTTGTTATGCCACGCGGAAACAGTGGATGCCAATCCACACTTGAACCTTATTGACGAGCTTAAACACTTCAAACACTACTTCAAATTTCAACTCTACTTAATACTTATTAATGCCAGATCTTTCCTTAACGAATTACCGGTGCTCAGGGCACACACGCTGGTATACAAACCCCCTATAATCATTATTACCGAATCCTGGTGTCACTCCAATATACCAGACGAAGAGATAAGCATCGATGGGCACATACACTTTCGTTGTGACAGAAAAAGTGGTAAGGGAGGAGGCTGCCTAATGCACTTCCTGAACACACTGTATTACAGCTAGAAAATAGGGAACTCAATGACATACACGACACCGTATGGGTCAACGTACACTTCAAAAGTGCTACACTACTAATAGGATGTATCTACAGAGCACCTGGCACCTTTTCTCATTACGAGACACAACTTATAAATGTACTGGAGAAAATATCCACTATTCCATACGAGCATAAGATCATAGGTGGAGACTTCAACCTACCCGAAATCAACTGGGACTTATTAAAAGGGCCAACTAAATATGACAAGCTCTTAGGGACACTGGACCTTTTCGGCTGGAAACAAACTGTCACTATCCCTACAGGAGGTGACAGTGTGCTAGACTTAATATTCTGTCACGACATGAGCCCCCTCTCAATCTTAGTGGGTTCTAAGTTTTCAGGTAGTGACCACAAAACAGTAATGTGTGCTCTGCCACTTCCACTGAGTAGCAATGCAGCTCATGCCTCCACTTCAAAACAGGTGATATATAGGAACTATAGTAAGGCAAACTGGGCCTTAGTAGAATCAGTTCTAAGATCCTCCAATTGGGGCGAATACTTCACTACTAATGACCTCTCGAGAACTCTAAGCATCTTCTACCATAACCCAAACAAATGATTAGATGCTGTCATTCCACTCCAGACACTAAAGGTTTCCCCACATAGAAAGTCATTCATAAAACCAAAGGATCGTACGAAGCTGAAGAGACTCTCAACAAGCTACTTCAAACATCACGACTTTGGCACACTAGGTTTAATACTTAACACTTTTAGTTCCATCTCACAAGCTCGAGATTTCCGTATGAGAAACGAAGAACGCATCGCAGTAGCCAGTCCTGCTAGAGTGTATGCTCTCACGGAAATCTTAAAAAAGCGAATTAATCGCAAAAGTCACAGCATTTCCCTCCGCACATATGTGCGGCAGTTCAAGTCGTCACACTCCATGTAGCACACAAAGCAAGAGAAGAAAGTAGAAGAAATGCATAATATAGACAGTAAACAGAGGTGTGAGGCAAAGGAATAGTAACAGCGGAGAGCAAAACAGTTTAATTGGAAATCATAAGTCACAGGGAGTGGATGCATCTGCGCCACTGAGAACCATTATGAGCCATATCAACCATTGGTTTTTACCGTCCCAAGGACCCCAACCAGGAAGTCTACACCTTCCTACGTGACCTAGACTAATTGTTGTGGATTTCATTGACTGGTGTCATGTATTGGTTTGACCGCCGCTAGCTCTTTTCCAGCCCGGCCCTATGTCAGCTAACATTTCCCGTCGAGGAAGGCGATGACTAGGCTATGCATACGTAACACATGTCCTAACCATCTCAGTCGATGTAATTTCACAGCCTCGTCGACTGATTTTCCCGCCTTACCTAGCACTCGACCGAAGCCTAACCTCAACATTGCTCACCTTATCATACCACTTCACGCAGGAGATAGAACGCGGACACCTATGATCGAAGACAGCTAATCTTTTCATGTCTTCTGCTCTCAATGGCCAGGTCTCATAGCCAGCCATAAAGGAGGACGGAGCGGACTGTTGAGCAGTACACACGCCATTTGGTCGATAATCAGATATCACGTCTACGCCAGAGACGGCATAAACTGGCATATGCGAACCTAGCCCTCTGTATTCGTGCTGAGATTTCGTCGGAGATCAACCCGTTGGGGCTGATGGTACTTCCCAAGTAAGTGAAGTGGTCAACGTGCTCTACCATTTCACTTCCTATTTATAATCTAGGGGTCAGTGAGGTCCAATCCTGCAACATTATCTTACATTTTACAGGGGGCGAATTGCATGCCAAACATACGAAGATTGTTCCTCAAGGTGTTCAGTAGACTCTGCATTTTGTCAGCGTCCTCGCCTAGAAGGACTATATCGTCCGCATATTCTACGTTGACGAGATTATTCCCTGGTAGCAAGTCAATCCCTGAGTCGCTGAAGTGTGTTAGGGTTAAGTCCATTAGTACGTCTATGATGAAGTTGAATAGGAATGGGGATAATGGGCATCCTTGACGGATGCCACTAGTCGTCACCACTTCAGATGACAACTCGCCATAAGCCCTCACCTGGCTGCATGAGTGCGAGTAGAGTGCCTTAATCAGTGCAATGTATTTTCTCGGCATTCCCTTTACAGCTAAGCATCGCCAGAGAACCTCCCGGTCGACAGAATCGAATGCCGCCTTTAGGTCAAGAAAAATAATGATTGTCGGAAGCCGGTAGGAATGCCTATGTTCTAGAATCTGTCGAAGGGTGAAGATATGATCAATACACCTTCTTCCTGGCCTGCCTGGTTTTCTCGTGTTTGTGCCTCCCGGCACCACTTAGTCTACGCAGTATTATTGAGCCTAGGAGTTTAGATACTATATTAGTCAAGCTAACCCCTCTGTGATTATCACAGGAAGATTTGTCTCCCTTCTTGTATATTGGGATGATCAGTGACTTACACCAACCCGATGGGACTTCCTCTTATTCCCAGACGCTGCCTAGAACCTTAGTTAATGCACACAGTAAACTGTCTCCACCGTACTTATATACCTCTGGAGTCATTCCATCAGGTCCCGCTGCTTTGCCTTGCTTCAGATTAGTGACAGCTTTAGTAACCTCAGTTAAGGACGAAGGACCTGTGTCTACATCCCATTCAGGGAGGTGTTGGATGTTCAGCAGGTTAAGTGTGGCTGTAGGCCAACTAAACTGCTCCTCATAGTGTTCTTCCCAGCGTTCCAGTCGTCTATTCTGGGAGCTAATTATGGTTCCATTTTTCTCCGAGATTGTTTCACTTATCATTTGCTTTTTGCCACCTGTTTCCCCGATAAGCCTAAATAGTTGTCTGGTGTTGCCAATCGCCGATGCCTTTTCCATCTCTTTCGCTTTTGTTGCCCACCACTGTTCACGGTCGTTGCGAAGACTTTTTGTTAGTTTGCGTTCAAGCACCTTCCGCTCCTCATCATAATCGGAGCTCACTAGAATCAGTCTCCTTGTGTCAATCAGTTCGGATGAGGTGGTAGAGATCCAATGGCTTTTATTAACTTTAGGTTTTAGCCTATTGACAGCTTTCACGGCTGTCTACAGCTAACTGTATGTTGTGCCAGGCTACCTCGGGGGAAGTCCTGCTGTCGACCTCAGAAACTCGTTTCGCTATTTCTTCCTTAAATAAGGACTCAATGTCTCGATCTAGTTGGGGACGTAACTGTTTCGTTGCCGTCAACTTCTTATGTCCATTTGGTCGTAAGCACAAACGTGCGCGAACCAGAGCGTGGTCAGAGTCTACGCACGTGTTCTAGAAGAAGCGACAGTCTTCTACTGACCCTCGCCAACGATACCCATGGCTATGTGGTCAATCTGAATCCAGCGTTGATTTGGTGATGGAGGTCGCCAGGTTACACAATGTCTGTCTTTGTGCCTAAAGTTAGTGCTGACTAGGAACAGATGATTATCTGAGCAAAACTGAAGAAGACGATCACCGTTGTCGGTTCGTCGTCAGGGAACTCCGTACGTACCACCTACATACTTCTCAGTCTGGCACAACTTCCCTGCTTGGGCATTCAAGTTGGCTGCTAAAACAACTATGTCTGAACGTTTTGCTTCTTGCAGCAAATTAGACAGTCTCCGGTAGGAGTAATCTTTTGATTCATCCGAAATGCAATCTGTTCGGGCGTACGCGGAGACTACGAAAAGGCAACGACGGGTAGCACCGTCTTTCCTTCTTTTAACGGACCCGTTCAGACGGACCGCGCACATACGACTATCTACTGGGATCCAGCCAAGGAGTGATTTTTCCGCCCTAACACTCAGTGCTATCCCTACACCTGCGAGTCCTCGTGAGCTAGCTGAGGGGTCTCCCGACACCCTTAGAGTGAATTTTGCAGATTCACCTTGTTGACCGGGTTAGGTCAAGTGAATGGCCACACTCGGGTCTTGTATGCGTGTCACCGAAACACAACATACATCCGTGGCTCTAGATTCCAGGGTTCTTGCTAGTGATGCCTGTTGTCCGATTTGGCAGAGGGTCCTGACGTTAAAAGCTCCTATATGAAGTTGGCGACGTGGCTTTAGTAGGCTATCTGGGTTGTTTCTGTGGCTCTCATCGTTGTTTGTGGACTCAGAGTGAAGTAAAGATGACTCACTAGCCTGAAGAATAGTGCTAGCTGTAGAAGAGAAGCAAGATGAGGAAGGTGATGTGAGCAGGGGAGAGTGATGCTCACGTGGGCTTCCTGTGCTTTTGGAAGTGTGTGGGCAGTTGTTACTTCCCAGCTGCCCCAACCGATCCGGCATGATATTTTGTGGATTTGTTTGAATCATAGTGTTAGATTGGATAGCTGCTTTTCGTCTAACCACTATCCAAACAACCTTTCTGGCATGGTAAGACCTAAAGGAACATGCGTTCAAGCCAGTGTGGCTCGTTGGGTCAGTGCGATATGCAAAACCGAACAACACGTCAAGGTAGCAGCTATCGGCCGGGGTGAATTATTTAACTCAGCTTTTGCAGGTAACTACCTTAAGCCCACAGTCCAGTTACTCAATATACACCCTGCTACTAATGTGGCACAAACTCCATCTCCACACACACCAAACTTAATTAGTACTGCTGAATTTAACTATACTAACATTAAACAAACTATAAGAACCCCAAAAATGCTCAAAAGATTTCGGTACTGACGGTATATCATCCTATTTTTATAAATTTGGTGGCCCTGACATCCCCTTACTACTGCTTAAAATATTCACAATGTCCTTAGAAACCCAAACTTACCCTGATTTGTGGGAAACAACATTTATTATGCCTAAACACAGATCTGGCTCGGAAACAGAAGTCAGTGACTACAGGCCGATCAATATCACACCTATCGCATCTAGAATTATGGAGAGACTAGTTAAAGACAACCTAATCAGGCATATGCTCAGCTGCAACTTTATAAGTCAGAACCAACATGGATTCCTAAAATCCAGATCTTGTTTAACATGCTACTTAGGCTTCTTTAACTTTGTGACCAGCAGTCGTGACAAACGACAACTAGTACTTGTCATCTACTTTGACATCTCAAGGACATTTGACCGTGTCGACCATTTACTACTAATGCATAAGCTGAAATCCTTAGGAATAAGTGACCCGCTATTAGGATGGCTTAAATCATTCCTTAACAATAGGTCCCAAATAGTTAAACTCGGATCTATAACTTCGAAACCTAGCCATATCACCTCTGGTGTAGTACAAGGTAGTGTCATTGGACCCCTTCTATTTACCCTATATATTAACGACATATGCGCTTGCTTCTCTCATGGTAAACCATTCATCTTTGCAGATGACCTCAAAGTAGCTTATACATTCCAATCTGATGACCTAGGGTACTTCCAGAATGTTGTACAAAAAGAACTAGATAAAGTGACTGCTTGGTCGTCTTTATGGAACCTCCAATTTAACCTTAAAAATGTGGCTGGATCTGCTTCGGTGCACCCTCAATCGACACGAAGTTAACGCTTCAATCGGCTAACCTAACCAAACTCCAAAGTGTCGTTGACCTAGGTCTGAGGTACTCGAGTAACCTAACATTTTCTGAGCAAGTGGCATCACAGACTCGAAAGTCGAGGATGCTCTTAGGATGCATACTCAGGAACTTTCACGACAATGAAGCAAAGCTAATTCTGTACAAAATCTGTGTGAGGCCACTACTAGAATACTGTCCGTTTATTACTAGCAGCACTCACACACGTGAAAAGCTAAGAATAGAAAGTATCCAACGATATTTTACCTCAAAACTACTTGGCTACGAATGTAAGAAAGACTACATCTCACGGTGCATGATTCTACAACTTGACCCACTCTGGACAAGACGACTAATTATAAACCTAGTATTCTTCTATAAGGTCCTACACAAAATATCATTCTCAGGCATTAAGGACATACGATTCGCACAAGAAGGCTCTTACGATCTGCGTAACCAAAACTGCACAGTGACAATGAAAGCCTTTAAGTCAACACTCCGCGAAAACTTCTTCACAGTCATGTTTTCTAAAGTATGGAACAATCTGCCCCTAGATGTCAGGAACTGCAATACAGTTTTAAGTTTCAAACGCTCTCTGTACACACTATTTCACTCTACCGACTATATAAATAAACTATTTATTCCTAGAACGAATCAACTATTAGTCTACTACAGTACCTAAAGGCGCTTAAACACCCTTACTTCTCTAAAGACTATAAATAAACTAGTAGCATAAATGCATAAAAAGACTTAGTAGAAATAAATATTTGTTCATCAAATTACAATGTACAATGAATATAAACAAATATGTTCGACTCCACATACTTTTTCTCTGCCCTCTGGTACATTTCTGTTGTATTTACTTTGTAGTACAAGTTGCATTGATCTACATTCCGACTGAAGCTGAGAAACAATTGAAGTCACTTACTCATATATTATCCCTCAAGGTTTGGCTAGTAATGGCTCAGCATCCTTGATGAAATCCACTGTCACCATAACAAGACGCTGTACAGCATCTTATATAAGCACTGTCAACGATCTAAGATGGTTTTTATATAGCTTTATACGTGTTTATCAACTTACTCGCACGGAGCAATCATGCTGTGACAATTGGCGGGCTATGGGTGACTTGAGTGCAGTAAAACAAATCTGCTTGACAATGACCAATATTAATCTGCATTCAGTTGAATTCACATCTGGCATTACTTGCAATAAAAGTGATGTCAAAATCATACAAATAAATCACTCATTTTAAATTAATACCCAATTTGAACATAAAAGAAGATACAATGCGCACACAACAAAGTTATATGGAGGAATTGACTTCAAGCTTTATTTTTTCCCAAATATTTGTAATTTATCCAACGCATACTTGGGATTTTTTGTTAATGCGAAGACAGCATTTCTATATTTCTTTATGTGCTCCATTGAACGACTAACTATCAGAATGTACTCACTAACTGATGTCAGCGAGGACAGCAACCATGTAATTTCACTATAAATCAAATTCATGTGATGTAAATAAAACTTATCCATGCCTGTACAACCGGTGTGTCCTACATTGATAGGAAATATATATATTATATTTTATTCTATGTTCGGGTTGACTCTTCGATACTCGCCACGCAAACCATTCTTTTCGTTTCGCCTGCAGAAGGCGTTGTGTCCTCCTTTTTAGCCATGAACATTGCATTTTTTGGTGTGACTAAATGAACAATGTCCGAGACCGCCTGCTGAATGATCTCCTTTACCACTCCTTAGTGTTCTTCTACAGTAAGCTCTGTTCAATTTTTCGTCTAATTTGTTTTAGACAAATGTCTTCGCATTTCGGCATAATTGGCTTTGTTATAACACAGAGAGAGCCGTGTATGGTCCCACTGTAAACGCTCGCGGAGTACTATGTCGAATATTATTATATTATATTATAATTCCCGCGTGAAATTGACATACCGTATTTTTTTTCAATTACAGTTTTGATTTGATGCTATATCTCATGAATTATTCAGTTGAAAGCATATCTCGAAAATTACCTATTGCCTTATTTGTACATTTCTTTTTAAATATTTCTCTCAAATTTACCAGTATTCAATCTATTTCTAGATTAACAAATCATATATATTCTATAAGTTCTAATTAGTGTACATTTGTTCATGCCTGTAAAAATGACTGGTTTCTGTTCCAGAAATAAAATATTATTATTACCGCGTGGTCACTAATACCTAGTGGAGCCGTGATCTGAACGTTTTCCACTAGTAGCTGGTCACTAGTGGGCACATAATCCAGTCTAGAAGACTTCCCATTTGGGCCCCATCTAGTATCCATTCTGACATTTTCAGTGAATCCGGCCTCCCTGATGGTATGCAGCAGATTTCGATCAAATCTTTCATGAGCATATCCCGTCATCAAGTTGAGAGATGAGGCATTGAAGTCTCCAGCTATGACAATTTGATCATAACCCATGTCTTGTGTTGCTGAAATTGCATTCAGCAGTACCTGGTTGTGGTCTGCTCCACATGAAGGTGATCTATAAATGCTGTCCACTAGATATTTACAATACCCAACGGTAAAATGACACCATATGGAGTCAGGGAGCCCAGTGAGGAGAGGGTCCATTGCATGGACACATCTGAGCTGTTTGTCAACGTAAATGGCGACTCCACCTCCTTCTTTCAGGTCCCTATCTCGCCTGACTAGGACCATATCATTTATACTGACTTCGCTGTCTGCCACCGTAGGGGTTAGCCAGGTTTCCGTCAGTATTATGATTTTGGAGTTCAGCTGTGATTGTAGGTATCTAAGTTCAGCTATTTCGCCTCTTAGCCCTCTCACATTAATGTACAGGCAACTGGTAGTCAGTCTCACCACGTCCCCGTATTGGGGGGTGGTCGCTGGGATGTGGGCTGTCGGTTGAGGAGTTATCCTACGAACTAGTTGGCTGATTCCCCGGGAACCGGCCTGTTGGCGTTTTTTTCTTCTGGTTCAACCGGAGCACTTGGATGACACTGGCTATCATCGTCCGTGCTGCACCGCTGTATTGTGACTAGTAGTTGGGGCAGTCTATAAATAGAGACAGCTCCTGAACTTCCCAGAGCCATCTGGGACGCCATCCATCTCCATTGCGGTACATCGTGACAGTGCTTCTCACAAGCGTTCCCAGTTACCAGTTCGGGAATGCCGTGAACAACCATGGAGGCACAAGGAATAAGCTCTGGCGACTCCCTCGCCATCTTTCTTTCCTTCCATGGCCTATCTGGCCTAACACGTATATTGCAGGTCCTCCCTATAGAAAAGACTTGGGAATTCAGTAAAACGTTTTCGGCATCCTCGGTGGAGCTCAGCATTACCCTTAGTGGGGATGGTTTGCTTTGAGGCGCACCAGTGCCCCTATACAATCTGCATAGTTTTACTGGTTGGATGTCCAGACCCAGTGTGCTACATAAGTTGGACCACTGTTCCTGATCAAACAGGGCCCTGCTTTCCAACAGACTACTACTACAGTCTGGTACATTTTAAGAGGATAACGCAGTTTGATCGACTGACCGTGGATTTAGGTTCGGTCCTCGCACATTTGTCATCCCCTTTAAGACCGTTTTGTTTCGTCTGGTGCGACTGGATATTATTATGTGTCGCAGTACCGTGGTCACTATTACTGGTGGACGGTAAGGGTCTTTTCCCAGCGATGCCCTTGGTGCTTCGGCCTCTGTGTCTAGGGCAGTTATGGCAAGAATTGCAAGTTTAACTGGTGTGAATTCTGGTATCGATTTACGTGCGATTGTGCTGTTTTCTGAGTTGGTGGGAGTAGAACGTTTCACCTTTTTCCCTGATACCTCTATGCCATCTGTAGCTTTCGAGGAACTACACAAGGCTGCATCAGGACGGCAACTTGGGCATGGGTTCTTACGCATTAAATCGTAATATACCTTTGGTACCCAGGTGTCACATCTACAATGTACCCATTGCTTGCAAAAGTTGCATTCGAAAGCAGAGTCTACTTGCTCGACAACAGAATCGCAGATCTTGCAATCGTCTGCCTTTTTGGAGAACGTTTTTGTCGTCTTGCGACGTCTTGAACGTTTCTTATTGGCCTTCCTGTTTGTTTCATGGCCTACCATGGAGATGGGTGTTATACTATTCTCACTTTGTGCAGATTTACCACTCGGCTGTATTAACCTAGTCGTGTTAACAGGGATGGAGCTATATCCGCTGAGTTGACTTTTCACAGTTTCACTGTAGGACTGTGGCGACATGGTCAATCTGTCCACGCAAGGAACACTTACCCTGGTCTTCAAGACCAGTATGCGAGAGTCCATCACATTCACCTGTTTGCCTAATTTGGCTGAAGCCCTGGTGACTACGGAGTATGGTGACCCATTACTTATCTTAGGGTGAGAATCTATCGTCATATTACTCCTAAATTAATACTGATGATTAAATAATAAGAGACAGTGGAGTTATTTTGTCCAACAGACTGACAGCAAAAGACAACAGCAAGCACAGCACAGAAAGACAAAGTATATAAGTAAAAGCTTTTGACTTTACCTGTAACTTTCGGGTTATTCGGCTTCACGACAATCACGTAACAGACAAACAAGTCCTGTATATTTGAAAGAGTGAGGGGGATGTCGCTACAGAAGTAGCACCTGAAGCTTAGGCAGTAGTTCGAGACAGTGGGAAGTACCAAACACAGGCTCGGTGAAGAAGAAATGGTTGAATAAAATTTGCCGGATAGGAAGATCAGGTTTCCCAAAACGAATTATTCACAAGAGTGGAAATTTCATGTTAGAGAGGAAAATGCACGTCGTATTCGAAGCGTGAGCTCGTGTGATAACTCTTCGATGTCTCCTGCGAGAAATATACAACGACCTTTTGTTGAATGTCAATTGTGAAGCGTTCACGGGGACATTTCTTGAAACAATGAAACTATTCAAGAATGGTCATCTGAAGCATTCAGATTAACTTTAATGGCGGATAATGCTTTTACTCATGTTTAGTAGAAACCTGGAAAACCTGTGAAAGTTTTAAATACCCAACAGAGTAAACAACACTATTAGAGGTCATACTTTAATCGATTTAAACAAAAAGAATACAGGAAACCGTATGCAGTATATTGATGGAGGTTTTCTATAGCCCAAGTTTTGAGCAGGCCACCAATTGCGTCCAGCGTTTCCTTCAGAGTGTATCCTATTATCTAACCTCATTTTGGCGTGTACCACTGTAACGACAGAAGACGAAGGCCAGGCAACAGATCGTCCATTGCAGAAATCAACAGATATTTATATACTTTTATGTACATTATTATTATTAAATAAATAAATAAATAAATAATAGTATATTCTCATTTTGTTATTGTTAGCAGAGAAACAGCATCTCCTGATTGGTCGTTTCCTCGGTGAGAGTTATTCTGCCATCTCTTTGTTCCCGTTTTTTTAAGGTCAGACCATATATGTACAAACCCTATCCGCCCACGCAAAGTCTGCTGTGATTGTTTTTTGAGTCGGTCTTTGTTCTTGTTTTTTCTCATGACCAAGATTTGGGACGCAAACATTGACGTAAGTTGCTGTCTACCAATTTTGGCTACCAGACAGCTGTCACCACACCACCTCATTTAAAACTTCACTGTCAGAAATTTGTCTCAACTAACTTAAGGAATGGATGCATGGAACTAGTTACTTTCTACCTAGTGTTCTGTCAAGGGAGACTTGAATTCATTGATTTGTCGGCATTTTTCCACTCACAGGAATCTACTGACTGTTTGAAAAACCAACTTAGTTCCTCCAACTTGGTATTTAAATAGTATTTAAATAGTTTTGCAAACACAATGAGGCATACTTTTCCCTATTTTATTATCTAAATCACAACGTTTTAGAATACTACTTCCGTTATATTTTGTTAATCGCGACAGATAGACTGTACGATAGACAGCTAATCAATATTATGTAACACTTTTGTCGCGACTATTGGTTAATTTAATGTAACTCACACCAAGTGATGTCACTTTGAGTGTCGTTTGTTTTCTGTCACTCTATTTAATACATGTTATTAATTAACTGTTCATTTTGTCTGTTCTCTCAATACTGTTCGGTACGTTTTTTGTCCTTTATGGAATGACAATGGATTTGTATATTTTTCTTGGTGTAATTGTACGATTTATTTTATGTTTTAGAAACAGATTAAGTTTAAGTCAAGTCATTCTGTTTTTAACTATAGTTAAGCCAAGACTCTGTATCGTAAGTACTGAAAAAGGACTAAATCTGTAGGCAAAAATAATCCTACAAAGTTTCGAACAGTAATGGCAGACGAAAATTATGAAACTATGCCGACGTTAACTCCACAGTTAGAAAAGAGTAATGAAGCGGATTTCCCTGAAAGCAACGAGTATAAATCACGCTATATGATAGAATTGGAGCTAGCGAACATGCGCATAGTCCAAAAAGAGAAAGAAATTGAATTAGAAAGATTACGACAAGGTAGTCGCGATTGTTCTTGTCACAATAAGTCACCTTACAAACCTACTTCTCATAAAGTCGCTGTATCTCCTAACGATAAGTTCGCCAGAGCAATATCTAAGTTTCTGGGCATGCTTAAAAGATCTCAATATTTTAAGAGGGATACCGATGAACTTGAGTGTTGGATCAATGAAAAACTGCAAACATATGCAAATGAGGATTTTAAAGAACTCAGTAATCTTCAGCCGAAAAAACAAAAACATCAAGCGTTTGAGTTTGAAGTAACAGTTCATGCTGAAACAATGTCAGGTCTGCATTCTGCGAGAGAAGCAATGATTGGTCAGGGACACTACGCAACAGAGATTATCAAAAACCGTCTTGATGAATTGCATACCCTGTGGGAAATTCTTATGGCTATTTTCAGAGAAAAATCACGTCTTTTTAACGTAACGCTTAAATTTGTCCAGTTTTTGCGCCAAGTCGACGAGATACTTCCCTGGATTTGTGAAAAAGAAACTTACGTAACATCAGAGGATTTCGGTCAAGACTTGAAACATGTTGAGATACTTCAAAAAAAGTTTGATGAGTTTACAGAGGATCTCGAGTATCAAGAAAGTCGTGCCAAAGACATCTATTGGAAGGCAGATGAACTTCTAAAAGAGGAATTCCCTGAGGATGTCCTAGTCATAGAAAAGTCCAGAGAGGTCCGTGAAGCTCCAGAACGTCTGAAGGATCTGACTAGAAAACGACAAGAAAAGCTCCTGGAAGCCTATGAGATACAGCGCTTCTTTAGAGACACAGATAAAGCTATATCGTGGGTGAATGAAAAGTCCATTTCCTTATCCATTGAGGACTGTGGTCGTGATCTTGCCTCAGTCCAAGCCTTACAGAGGAAGCATGAAGCATTAGAAAGGGATTTGACTGCGCCAGATGAAAAGATTGTTCAACTTGGAGACGATGCTAAGGCGCTTGCACAGAAGCATCCTGATTCGCAAGACACAATACAAGGCAAGTATGACGCCTTGATTACTGCATGGGATAAGCTGAAAAGTCAGGCTGTAGATAGGAGAGGTAAACTGGAAGAGTCATTCAAGATGCACCGCTTTTTGGCTGAGTGGATAGACATGAGTATCTGGATGAATGACATGAAAACGTTAATATCGGCGGATGATTTGGCAAAGGATGTAGCTGGTGCTGAAGCCCAAGTAGAGCGACATAAGGAATACACCGCTGAGATAAATTCTGGAGTTGACAGTTTCGATACATGCATGCAAGAAGGTCAGGCATTACTAAGTGTTGGCCATCCTTGTAGTGGAGACATAGCTGCTACACTTTCCACCCTTGAAAGAGAGAGCCTCCCTGATGCAGTTGTGTGAGGAAAGACGTGAACAGCTAGAACAGTGTATGGGCCTTCAATATTTTTACCGCGACGCTGAACAGTCGGAATCTTGGATTGGTAAGCAAGAGGCCCTCTTAGAAATAAGAGATGTGGGAGACTCACTCGATTCTGTGGAAGCACTCATAAGGAAACATGAAGACTTCGAAAAGTCACTTTTAGCACAAGAAGAAAAGATGCGACAACTTAATGAATTCGCTGCAAAATTAATCGAATCAAACCACTATGCGGCTGCACAGGTTCATGAGATTCAGGAAGGTATTCAAAATAGACGAAATGCATTTAAGGAGAAAGCCCAGAACCGCCGTCAGCGTCTTGAAGATTCTCACCGTTACAAAATGTTCGATAGAGATGCAGATGAAATGCAGTCATGGATATCAGGAAAACTTAAAAATGCACTTGATAAAAGTTACAAAGACTCCACGAATTTGCAAACAAAGGTGCAGAAGTATCAGAATTTCGAGGCAGAAATACATGTATTTGTCTTAGTGCGAACATCAAAAAGGATTTCAGATGTCGTATTATGTAGCTAGGAATTTCATAAATCAAGAGTGACTCTTAGCCATAAGACTTGAAGAATATCAATCTTGATGGCATGTTGGATGGTTGTTAACAGTTGGTAAGAGAGACCCCTTGACAAAGGGGCCAAGTTTGTCCGTTGTACGTTCCTTGACTACACATCTGCTTTCGAGTCTGTACCTAGAGGCCTATTGTTAAACAAGCTTAGCCTTGCACAAACTGAGCCCTGGGCTATCAACTGGCTACACTCTTACTTCTCTAATAGGATGCAGTACACGGTATATTATGGTGTATCTTCCTCTCCTTTGCTTACTGAAGCTGGAGTTCCTCAGGGTGCTGTTCTCTCCGTTTCTCTTTTCCTTCTTCTTACATGATTCACCTCTCTCAGATGAAATCAACTTCATCAAATATGCAGATGACCTGTCTGTATCGTTTCCCATTAAGTCTCAGTCAGACTGTTTCAAATTAAATAGCTTCCTGTCGGACATGAGTGAGTGGTTCAAACTAAATGGTCTCATGATGAATCCCTCAAAATGCCAGACTATTGACTTCTCCCTTAGGCATAAACGACATCTACAAACACTAGTAAGTTCTCATGAAGACTGTTGCATTGAGGGGACTAAAATTGAAACTAAGTCTAATGCAAAATAACTCGGTCTAGTTCTACCTTCCGACCTTACTTGGACATCTCATATCCAAACGATTTCTAAGAAAGTGTTCTTTCTTACCTACTACATTAAGAAACTTAGACAATCTGGAATCACCCAACCTCTACTTTCACAATTTGTCAACTGTTGTATCTTACCTATTCTACTTTACTGCTCCCCGTTAGTCTTTCCTGGTCTACTGAAAATGAACTACACCATCCTGAGAAGGACTAGTGGTGTAAAACTCAGTCAGCTCGTCACTACTTTAGTTGATAGGCATCTGAATACATGCGGAAAATGGTCAAAAACCGTACTGTCCGACCCCCAACACCCCTTCTATTCCCAACTCTCGCCTTGTATCTCATCAAGTAAAACCATAAATTAGTATAAAATAATCTATGCTCGTACAACCAAGTACAGGAACTCAACGATACCATACTTGGCCCGTGTTCTAAGCGACAGAGACAATGTTAAGCGTGAAACCTGTGACTTGCTTTGTTATTAACAACATAATTTCATACTCTTTTATTTCTCTCTTATTTTGTATTCTATAGTGAACTCCTTCTCAAACATATTCAGCTACCTAAATTATTAACATTGGCTTCCTTTTTGTACTTTACTATATTCCTTCTATTGTGTATCCACTGGTTCCGACTCTATCAGCACTATGAGCATTACAAAATTCTCCTGTCATCGACCATCATGTAATTATTCGTTTTCTGGTTGTTTTTTCTTAACTTTTGTATTTTTCGGCAATATTAAACTGACAATCATTGGTTGTGAACGCCACAGTCACCACCTTAAAAAATTTTGTATTATTCAGGATTACTCACACTCACACTACCACTACAAACACTGCATTAGACCTGACAATAAAAAACAAAACAACAACCCTGAAATGTTATTTTATGATTGTTTAGAGTTGTTTCAATCAAATAAACTGACCATCATAGCGATAAACATTTCATTTCATAACTTCTTGTATGACTATAGCTTTACTGTCACCATGCATAATCATATCATAGCTTCCACTACCCAAAACTGAGTTATTATTATATGATGTTTATTTTCCTTTCTACTTCTTGATACTTTTTCGCATTTATAATTATTTTGTGTTTATCCTGATTTTTTGCTGTTGGTGTCTTTAGATTTATTATTTTTTGTTTGTTTAATACTCCTTTTAAATGTTTGTAAAATTAGATGCAAATATTGTAGATATGTGCTGAAAATTCCATACTGTACCACTAGTACTGTTTCTGGAATAAAGCAAATTATTATGTCAATTTCGCAGTTAGCACAAATGAATTCCTGATTTTCACTTTACTCAGTTCATGGTAAAATTGCACTGAAACTTTCCTCAGGGAGTAAAATTATTCAGACAACACTCTGTGAGCTGATTGATATCATTAATCGAAATCAAGATAGTAAACATAAGTGCAGTGTGTTTTCTAGTTGAATACAACTCATATTAACCGCTTTTAGATGTTAGGCGAATCGAAATGATTTAAACAGTAAAAGGCTCGTTCGCTTCTTCAGAGATGAAAGCGTCAGGGATGTGTCACTTCGACTGAGCACAGAGTACTGAGCCAGTTTACTTGAAGTGACTGGTAGCCGAATACTTAGATCACTGAATCACTAGTATATAGAACTAGGTTGTGTCTCTGGAGAGTCCACAGTCAAGTGTATCTGTAACCTCGAGATTACACATTGCCAATAAACACCTCAGGCAGTTTCTAGTTCATTGACTGCAGCGTTGCATAAGCCAGTGGTTTAAACCTCCAGAACATACATCACTCTGCTTGATAAGGAAATCAGTCTGCCTATATGACTCGATTATCACGGAATTATCCAGAAACAAGTTGAACCACTACAAATCCGTTATGGAGACTGAATCAACACGAGGTTAGAGCATACATATACGCTGATTTATCATACACAGAATCGAGCATTCCACATAAATATACAGCCAACCACTTTATCGCTGACATGCACTATAAAACGATATTTTATTTCACTTTCATATCAACGGGGTCATTATGTTGACAACATGTGGTCAAGGCCAATAACTGCCGTGGCCGCTGAACGTCTTTAGTCTATGGGTCCAGGCGATTTTCATGAATTTTCATGGAGAATGAAAGAGTTTCACTGTCGAATGTTACTGTAAGTCACGAGTATTTCATTTAAATTTATCAATGCAGTTAACACTGTAGAGATTGAGGGAAATCAAACCAGATAATAATAGAAGGTTGTATGAGATTTCAAATTGATTTAGGAGCATATTAATAAGCGTAATTGACAACTAGGTGCATAATTTACTATGTTGTTACTTTTCTGAAACATTTTATCCTCATTTCGGTTTGGCGGTTTCACTGAAATGGAGATTCAACGTGACTGTAGATTCGTGGCGTATCACTTGTGACTATCATTTGGTTGAGTAACCGAGTGAAGTAAATCGATTTGTATGAAATCGGGAGTAGTCATGGACATGACTGGCAGATGAAATCTAGTCCCACATCAATGTGCAGTTGATATATTTCAATAATGCAAGAGCATGGCAAACCTGCTCTCTCGATTCAACTGTATCCTTCATCAGAGAATCAACGTGTTCATAAAACTTGTGAAAACAATTACGTCATCGTTGAATCACTTCTAAAATGAGCAGAGGCTAAATAATTCGGCCCTAGAAAATAGTCAATATGGAATTGAATTTCAGGGTGTCATTAGTGCTTCGGTAACCTAATAATGCATATCCATCCTGTTGGCTAAGAGTGTGTCACGTACCTTGAGTTATTAAGGACATAATTCACAGGTGAATCCACGAATATCAAGTGAGATTCGGTTGTTCCAAAACTGCTCGGTATCTTGCTGAGAAGTGAAACAACCACATTCACAGATAGATAAACCGTCAATACTCATTCAATTGTAGGCGGACAGTGAATATTTGTGTGAAACTTTGGCACTGTGGTAGTGTGTAATTCCATATTAATTTGATTATTGGATATATCACACACAGAGTGAAATAGTATTATGTACTAGATGACAAAGTTTCGGAGGTAATTTATTATCTGATTGAATTTTAGATTTTCCCGTCGATTGAATGAACTGAAGTGCTCGGTCTCAGGTTGACATGTCGGTTTGTTGGCGAGTTGTTGACGAGTCCCAAATAGTACGAAATGCGTATCTTGGATTCCACTGCTAGTCACCATCCACCAGTTAAATAATTTATTATTTTTCATAATCATATCGATTATCATGACTGATATGATTATGAATAATAATTATTATGTTCGAAACTTTGTCATTGCGTAAATAATACTGTTTTATTTTTTTGATGTATCAAATAAACAAATTCGTAGGTTGACAGTGGTTGACGGATGGAAAATCGAATTCGGCATTGAATCAAATTCGAAATTCGCAGATTTATATTCTATTTAATATTCACCTGTTCTGAAGTTAAATTTTACCGGAGCTTCCTTATTATTATTCCTTTGTGTTCCGAATGGAACACTGGGCTTCAACAACACACATCCACTTTGTTCTATTCCCTGCCGCCCTCTTCAGATGGTTCAAAGACTGACCATAGTCTCTCGTCTCCTCCTCCTCGCCACACAATCTCCTCCATGTCACCCTTGCAATGACGACCAACTCCATGTTCTGGTACAAATTTGTTGGGCAATTGGCTCTTGGTTGTTTCGTTGCCAGCCAGAGTTTCTTGTTGCTAATTCTTTCTGTATGGCCTACTGCGCATCTGATCTTCAGTATGGAGCTATAGAAGATGGCTGTTGATAAAGTTTCTGAAACTTGTTTGAAATCGTCTTCGTGAAGTGCAGTACGAGTTCCTGACTCGTATAGAAGAACTGCTTGAATTCACATTTATTGGAAACATTTATTTCCCGATATGAATTTAAAACAAGCAATAAAGGTCAATAAAGCAGGTTTAATGAATTCATCAAATTTCGGTAGAACTCGTCAGCTGAATACTCTACATACACGGATATATACTTTTGAAATTACATTGGGAGATATAGGACTGATAAGTAAATAAACTACATTGAATTAGTGATGCAGAAAGACAGGTGCGAATGTTTTTCGACGTCAGTATCAATTAGATAAGGGGAGAGAGATTATGGGAGATCAAAATTAAGTTAAATTGCATTACGCTTCAATTACATCGCTTAGATAAACAATTAGACATTAGAGAATTTAACAAGAATGTAGTTTATTTACTTATCAGTCCTATATCTCCCAATGTAATTTCAAAAGTATATATCCGTGTATGTAGAGTATTCGGCTGACGAGTTCTACCGAAATTTGATGAATTCATTAAATCCTGCTTTATTGACCTTTATTGCTTGTTTTAAATTCACATTTATGTTGAAGAGAATTCGAATCTTGTTTATGCTGGATGAGTGTAGAAGATTTCCAGACTGGTTTATGGTTGATGAAGGAGTATCTTTCCATTCCAAGTCTGGCTTTGATATCTTCAGCTTCTTTGAAGCTTGAAATTATTCATAATCACAAAAGTGATCTGTTTGGTGGGATTAATCGTAATCTAGATGGTAAGCCTATTTGCATGATGCTGCATGCATCAGGTCCAATCAGCCAGTGGTGTCTGCTAGCCAGGCCAAGATGATGCGAAATCCCGATGGTCGTCTTACTTATTTACCACTGGCCACATCACCAGTTTGTCCAGTTTGAATCTGTGCAAAGACACTTACCTTATTTTCATGACAAGTGATTCGTGACATATTACATTTTCATATTAGTATTCGCGTGGAATACTGGTCTACACAGAGGGTTTTACTCTATTCTATCCACTTTCCTGGATTCTTAAATTCGTGAATGTCGACATCTGCTTACTCGTTAATAATAGATAGAGCGCCTAAAAAAGTTATTGTTTGTGGATAAGTGAGTTTCATTCTGTTTACAACTGCCGTACATGTCCAATTATGGCGATACTAGAGACGATTCTGATCATAATTAATAAAGTGCATCTACGTTTTCACGTTATACACGATGTGCTAACGTTGTACACGATCACAGATGAACAACGTTTTATTAAGAAACAAACACGAGTGAGAACTTAAAAAGATGTATTCTTAATGAAATCGAATTTCGAAAAACGCGAAAACGAACAAATAGTGTAAAACCGAGTAAGAAATACATCTGTAACAAAGTAAAACAATATTCAATGATACAATGTCAAACGTTCCACAAGCATATGTCAGATGAGTTTCTGTAGGCGTATAACATGCGTACATGAATTAGTTTTATGAGAACCATTTGCACATTTGTGTGCGAGATGTCACGACATATGCCATTTGATAATTTATCCTGGAACCAGTTCATATCACTCTCCCTTAATCTTCTTCTTCTTCATGCCATTTCTAGATTGGATTGGAATGTAAGACCTTTCACAGGACCTGGATTCTGTCGAAAATGATGAAATTCCTTGACATAAATGACAAGGAAAATGAGAACTGACATACATATTCAGCTGAAGACACCTGATAAAACATTTGATTGTTAATGTGTATGTGGACAAATGTTATGTTATTATATGTTTCCTCGGATGTTTGATCTTTTCCACTAGCAGGCTGTGAATAGACTACAAAGATATTAGTTCGTTGATTCCAAATGACTGGTCCATAGAAACGTCTTCCTTTTCAAATATACCGAATGTGTAAAATTGATAGACGTGTTATTTGGGTTACGAAGGATGCGATTTCAATTTCGCGCCCAATTCCAATATTTTGATTTGCACTGAAGAGATCAGCCAAAGATACGAATACACTGTGGAGTTGTTCACTTGGTCTCGAATAAATATGATAGGAAGTATTCGTTCACATTCACTCATTACTGATCAATTCCCCTCGTCCGCACCATGTACGAGAGTGGCAAAGCTGCCTAGATTGCAACGCGATGAAAAGATAGGAAATTCAAGTACTAGGAATAAGTGAAAGCTGATGAAATGGGAATGGACTCAACAAATTGTCAACGGGAGATTAAGTGATCTACTCCAGTCACCCAGAAGACAATCACATGCACACCGAGGGCGTGGCTATCATGATGTCACCAACGGCAACGAAGGCCCTGATGCAATGGGAGGCGACCTCGCCCAGGATAACAACCGCCAGATTCAACTGCAAAGGAAGGAAAGTGTCAATTATACAATGCTATGCACCCACAAACAACGGAGACCTCGAAAAGAAAGAAGAGTTCTACAGACAACTACAGGCAACAATGGACAATACTCCAGCTGGTGATATCAAAATACTAATGGGAGACATGAACGCCAAACTGGGATCAGACAACACAGGAAGGGAACTCGTCATGGGTAGATAAGCTCTCGGAGAAATGAATGAAAACGGAGAACTCTTCGCCGACTATTGCGCCTTCAATGAACTAGTGATTGGTGGCAGCGTATATAAACACAAGGATATCCACAAGGCTGTATGGGTGTCACCAGATGGGCGAACCGAAAATCAAATTGACTTCATCTCAATGCTGCTCAAGGAAGTAGAGACGCAGCTTACTGGACACAAAAGGAGGAAGAGGAGCAAACGTTGGCTCAGACCACTATCTCGTACAAGGGACAATCCAAATCAAATTAAAAGCTTTCAGAGAAACAGGAGCTGCAGATAGACCACAAGCCAAGTTCAACACTCAAAAACTGAAGGGCCAGGATACAAAGGACATCTTCACTGCAAACATAAGGAAGAAGCCGAGACACAAACCAACACTAGCGAAGAGGTCAGCGTCGAAAAGCACTGGAACAACTTGAAAACTGTGTGGAGTCAAACCTGCATGGAAGTTCTAGGCAGAAAGATGAGACAGAACAAACAGTGGCTCACTACGGACACTTGGAGACTAATAGAAGAAAGGAGGATGGTGAAACAAAAGATCATCCAGTGCATCGACGAGCAACAAAAACAGGATTTGAATGCAAGCTACAAGACATTGAACAGAAGAGCAAATAAGAGTGCCAAGGAAGACAAAAGAAAATATTATGAAGCTATAGCAAGTGAAGCAGAACAAGCTGCAGTGCAGGCAAAGGAGACCTGACGACAATCTACCAAACGACTGGGTACCCATCGGGTAAACGTTCGGCACAAATTAAGCCAGTGAAGGATGAGAGGTGATGTGGCAACTACTTCGCTACTATGGGTGCCACCAACAATTATACACCTCATCCAACAGTTGTACGACAATGCTGCATGCCAAGTAATCCGCCACGGGAGACTTACGGAATCCTTCGAAAAAGTAGAGACTAGAGTAAGGCAAGGCTGACTGCCTACTATCTCCATTGATTTTCTTGATTTTAGTAGAATGGATATTGTGACAGACAGTCAGCGGGTAGCGCAGAAAGGGGCATAAAATGGACACACACAAAGACAAACTTGGAGGATTTGGACTTCACCTACGGTATATGTCTGATTTCTCACAAACTGGAAGATATGCAAGTGAAAAGCAACAAGTTGGCAGAAGAAGCATCCAGAGAAGATAGGACTTCAAGTGAACATAGAGAAAACAGAGGTGATGAAGATTATTGGACAACAACAACAGTAACAGCAACAACAACAGACAACAATCAGCATAAATGGAAGGAGCCTAAAAGAAACGACTTCCTTTACTTACCTACATACCGACCTACTCACATAGCTGGGAAGCATCGTTTCAACTACAGGGGGAACTGACGAGGATATCGAAGCAAGGACCGGGAAAGCAAGGCAATGTTTCATTTCTCTCAAGTCTGTGTGGACGTCAACAGCACTCAGCATCAAAAATAAGATCCGGTGATTCAACTCCAATATGAAGTTGGTGCTGCTTTACGGATCAGAGACAATGCGTCACGAGGAGAACCTCAAACAAACTACAGACCTTCACCAACAGCTGTCTTCGCTCAGTACTACTCGAGATCAGATGGCTGGTCAGAAAAGATCAGCAACTGTGAGGGATCACTGGGAGCGAACAAACCAGGAACCAATTGTGAAACAAATATGCAGGAAGAAATGGAGATGGATTGGCTATACTCTGTGGAAACCATGAAGACGCCTCACTAGACAAGCTCTCGAGTGTAACGCGAAAGGGAAGCGGTGAGTTGGTCGCAAGTGTGTGGGTGACTTGGAGGAGGTCATGTTAAGAGGAGATGAAAAAGTGTGGGCAGACTTTGAGCCAGGTGAAGACTCTAGCAGAGAACCGAATGCAACAATAATAATAATAGAGGAACTTGCTGTCAATCTCGACGCTTTATTGTCTTTCTCACTACGTGAGTGACTGTCTATAAGGAGATAAGTACATATGAAATCACGAATTTCACAGGGATTAAATTTTATTGGAACAAAATCATACAAATCATGGAGGATTCTCTCTTGAGTTCTGTCACTTTCAGAACAACAAAGAATACTTGCAGTTTATGATGTCGTCCACTGCCATGAGGGATGAACACCGATAGATTTTAAGCAGCTGTACGTACGATTCTAATTAAAATTGTCAGGAGATATGCAAATTGTGAAACATTTTCAAGAAAATATTGTTGGGTATTTTCCTTTGCCCTATTATATAGAAGTGGATATTACGGAGATCATAGACACTTGATGAATTTTCAATAGATATTTACTATTTGTTCACTTATTTGCTCTGAATGAAAATAATTCGGAACTCATGTATCATAAGGCGTGTTTTAATTTACAGTTGTAACCAGCTTACCCCGATGCTGAAGCGAGTCTCTGTGCTATTGCAGTTTATTGATGAACATCGGACATTTCTACAAAACAGTCAAAATACCTAATTAATCTGAAATATCGCCTAGTTTTCCGACTAAAACTGTCGCATATGAAGTTAACAATTTATTCCGGTTACCCAAATGACCACTAGGAGAACATCAGGGGGTGGGGTGACTATCATAATATCACCAATGGCAGCCGAGGCTCCAATGCTCTAATGGGGAGCATTCTACTCTTGCAGGATTATGACAGCAGGATTCAACTCAAAAGGAAGGAGTGGAGGTTATAGTCATCCAATGTTCCGCACAGTGCTACAAAGAACGCGGAACAATAGAAGGAAGATTTCTATTGACACCTGCAAACAGTAATGCATGACATACCGGATGGCGACATCAAAATCCAAATAGGTGATATGACTGTTAAACTCGAAGCAAGCAAGAGAACTCATAAATGGTTAAGAGGTTGCGGCAAAATGAATGAGGATGGCACAGATTTTTTTACATTCAGTGATTTAGTGATCGGAGGCACAAGCATATACACAAGGAGGTATTGGTTTCTGTTCATGGACTCATCACATAAACCTCATTCATAATTATTTTAATCTCACTAAGTTGGAGAAATAGCCTGCTTGACCCAAATTGGAGGAGAGGAGCAGATGTGAGACCGAACCGCTGTCCAGTGTATTGCACCTTCAAAGTAAAGTTGAAAGTACCTAAAGAAGGTGGAGACAGACCATAATTAATGTTTTACACCTGAAAGATGAAGGACGAAACCACAAAGGACATATTCACTGCGTGCGTCAGAGAAAAGTTGGATACATATCGCTAGTGTAGAACAAATTTGAAGGTCTGCATGCAAAAGCCAACAGCCTAGTGTAAGAGGCGGAGAAAGCACACCTTCACTACTCTGACATGAGTTTGGAACTCAACCGCACTCAAAGTAAGGAAGAAGACCCTGATCTTAAACGCTGATATCAAGTCAGTGATTCTATATAGGTCAGAGACTAAGGGTGCGCATTACAGAACGGACTTATAACAGGATAATTAATGAATATTTCCTCTATTCTCTCCACTTCTACTGCTGTGAATGCATAGATTCATTTTCTTGATGAACCCGTTTGGAATAATGATATGTAGTCAGATATTTCACATGTTTATGGTGAGATTGGATCAAGGTAGTCTAGATATTACACTCACACAACACCATTGGTCATATGTACGTATAATATGCTTGCACTTATACGGATACTGTTAAATATGCCTTCCATCTCACGTCATTGTGTGTTCAGGTTTAAGTAAAGCGGACTAGGAGAAACAGGTAGCAGTGGTATAATTTTGTATGGGAAGTCAAGTGGTGTCCGCGGTCAGCGCGTCTAAGTACAGCATTGACGTCCCTACTATATCAACTCAATATATGGCGAAACATAAATAATTCAGTACAAAATGGTTTTGAAAGACGTTTTGACGAATTTATATACATCCCAACAAAAAATCTCTCAAAAGCCACAATGGAATATACTGACCCTACTAGTTCATGGATCTCGGGAGTGGACAGAAACATTTCAAAAGTCTCCGCCATGTTATGTTGGCTCCCAACTCAACGGCTATCAAATTTTCAAGGGTTCACTTACTATGGTAACCACAGAACTGACACGGTCTTTGAATTTTAAAATATTCAAAAGCCTTAGATCCATTGAATCTTGTGAGGAAATTAGGGACAATCCCTAGAGATGAGTTCAATCATACGTCTATTTAAGTAGTGACAGTTGCAGGCAATTGTGTTTTTAAAGCCGAAATGTCCTTCAGTTTTGTTAGACATAAATCAAACATGAAAAACGCCATCTTGACTGCAGATAGGAAGTTGCATTGAATGATTTTTTCTTTTAGTGAAGGTTGTAATTCGTGTTAAGAAATTCGTCTGATATTGGGCTATTGGTCGCACTATACCGTGAATTTGCAGAAAACGGAAATGATGCACTGACCATTGAATCTAGTCACAGTGGCTGAACAATCTATGAACTTGCGCTTTCATAACCGGACGTTCCAGTGTTTGAACAATTGTGGTGGTTGCATAATGTTGAAGAGTCGCGAAGAAGGACGAAACAGTAGTCTATTACTCCCTGCCAGGTCTTCCAATGGTTCTCTGACTGACGTCAGCTCATGACGAAATCTTGTAACCAATCAACTCAAATCCCTGCACAACCAATACTTGAGAAGTCGTAATTTTTACTTCCAAGAGAACTAAACAGTTTAAATGAACAAGAAAAGAAATACCTTTGAGGGATTATCTCGGATGATGAATATTTATGCCTATATTGTTATTATCATTATTGTTACTGGTCGTTCATTGATTTCTTAGTGAATCATAACAATACTGAAGTACATCTCCAGTGTACTTTGTTCTCCACCGTGTTTGTCAGTTGGTTCCACGACTACTCAAAATCTTTCACTTCCTCTTCATGTGATCTTTTCCAGGTCATCTTGGGTTGGACAACCAACCCATCGCTTCTCACTTGGATGGATTCAAGTCGAGGGACGGAATGGTGTGTGATCGATGTCACTGAACGATTCCTCAGTGTACGTAGATTCTCTTTGTCTTTCCCTGGGCATAATTGGTTGGGAAACAGGTTGTTGGTTCACTCGATGTCTGACAGTATTCCTTTTCACTTATCACTTTCTTCTGGTCATCATGTTTCTGTGTCACTGAAATTCGGCTATCTTCTACATACGCATATATATGACAAGACGTTAGCTTTTCCTAAACTTGTAACAGGAATTGATTAGGGTACCTTTGAAACTTTCTGGCTCATGCTTGAACGAAGTAATTAAGTAGTTTGTCGGGCAAATAGGTTTTCAAACTGAACATCAGTCTCTAAGCGACTAACCTGACTACTCATGTCACAGAATTTCAAACTGGGGGATGAAGCTTCAGGTTGTGTCTTCTCTAGTAGGCATACAGAGGAAAAGTTAAAACCGAACTGGTTGCAGTTGATTAGATTCGGTCATTCCTGCATCTAGTCCTTTGGTTAATATTATCAATTTCTTGTTTAACAGGCAATTCGTTCTTCATAAAATTGAATCCATTGAAACATGTATGTCGGAACTAGAGAGATATATTGCTCAAAGATTTTAATCACATGATGAACTTCCTCAGAATTTGAAGGATTTATTTATTGACTACACTGACGAAATTACGAAAAAACGTGGGTAAAGAGGCGAAAGAATGCGTAAGTAGTGCAGTTTAACCCATTTAGTGGATATTGAACACACAACAAAGCAAAATCAGACGTTCTCGGTTATCTACCGCACTTCTGGTAGTCTATCTGGAGGAGCTCGTCCACGTCTTCCTCCAGTAGCCGAAGCGGTAGCAATGAATACCAGGTGAGCGGGTCTTTGTAGGCAGAAGAATTGTGTCCAACTGGAATGTTTACCTTTGCATACAATTAGATGGTCAACAATTCCTCCATAAAAATTGGCACTTGAAATTCCTATCTCAATTTTTCTTCTTCTTTTTCCTTTGCTTTATTGATAAAAGTTCATTTCCGAACTTCTACGACTTCATGACCTTTCTTATGATTTCAATTACCTTACTTAGGTCGACATAATGGTTTTTTAACTTGTTCTAATTTAGCATATTTACAAAATCCTGTTCATTTCACTTCACTAAATCCATTATTATGTGATATTATTTGATAACCATTCACCAATACTACCTTTAAGTTTGCACACTATCGTCATTAATATTGTTGTTATCTGTCACCCTTGAACTTACATCTAGTCTACCCCATTTCTTTGGTTATTTTTCTTTAATAATAGATGATGATATAATTGATATAATTACTCAGAAGTGGCTTCAAAAGTAAAAATAAAAGTTTCAAATTACGTGGTACTCAACGGCACAAAGTAAGAAATTTGAAAAGATTAAAAATTGCTATTGAGTAAGAATAAAGGTGGTAGTTGAGTTTCAATTTAACAAGTGTGAAGAGGGTGAGAAAACGTACAAAAGGAGCGTATGAGTGTGACATTAGTAAATTAATTATTAAAGTAAAAGCAAACTATAAGTAAAATTTTAAAAAAAATTGCAGGGAGCGACTAATGAAGTGGTTAAGACCAAGGTAGAATAAGAGACTGGACAAACATTTTCTGTTTACAGAGTTCAGGGTTGTGTTGACGAATCGCCAGGGCCTCAGTCATACACAAAAGCTGAAACCTGACGCCCTTTTTTCAATTTGACCTCACCTGTAAAAAATTTAATTTTTTTAAAAATTTTATATTTTTCGGTAGTATTCATATTGTCTCACACACCAGTGATTACACTCACACTCGAAATTTGTACTTTTGCTCACTGTCGTTAAATTATTTCATCTCATGCTCTCACTGATTATGCTATATTTAAAACCATAATAATAATAAACACTAACTGACAAATTTTCAGAATTAGTTTGTAGGGATTCAGGCTGGTATGATGTAAGTTAGAGAAGGATTAAGAACTAGGGAGTATTAGATAGCTGTTTCGCCCTAGTTTGGGACTCCTTTGCAGTACTCACCCTCTTTGGATTTCGATGTTCGCTAGTGACTGGCTACATGACTAAGCTGTTCTAGGAAGTTCTAGGAGTAAGTCGTTATCAGTGGGGTTCATCTAGTCGGGATTGAGGATGGAGTCCCACCAATGACACTGTCTGATGGTCACGCTATAATCACGAGTTAGTAGCAGTTCGAATTCTTGGGGTGACCATTGAATTGGGTCAAAGTGGATGTGACTGAATGGGATACGAGCTTGTATTGTAACCGGAAGGTCCAAGGTTTTTAAAACCTATTAGGGGCGAACTACCGATGGATCCCAAACTAGGCTGACGAAACAGATGTCCAGTATTCCCTGGTTCTCTAACTGATATCAATCCGTGGTTGAAACCTGTAAATGAATACTATCGCATCCTATCTTATACTTGTTCCACAAAAAACATTTCTGATATGATTCTAATTTGCTTTTTATTGGCTTGCTGGCTATTGTATGCTAACTAACTGTAGATTCTGAGGAAGGAAGAATCTATTGAAATCACAATTGTTCACTCCAACTATTTTAGGCTTTCACTTATTATTAACGAATTCATGAAAACGTTTTACACTGCATGTGTATAAATTATTATTGTTTATCTCATGGAAAGAATCCGCTGATCTAATGATGAATGTTACCTTCAGAAATTTGTTTTTTCTTGAGGAAAACAATTAATTCATCATTGTAACCCACCTACACAAAGAGTGGAATAACTGAGATGACATGGAATTCCCTCTCCCTCACAGACCTTCTAAAACAGGGCATATCATGCCTCCGTAAAGATTTGTTGTCAATATGTTACAGACAGATGGAGTTGTATTCACATCACGTGTTAAATGAGATAAAGCAGACGTATTTTATGATGCTTTTTATATTTTAACAAAGCGTCTCACGCAGTCACGAGACTCTGAGTGTCATTTGAATGTATAACACTACGAAAACAAAATTGTCTGGGCCAAACAAATCACAACAACAATGAGGATGACGTTGATGATGATGTTGATGGCAATGTGGAATGCAGTAGATTATTATTTTGATCACTGCTTTCACATCAAAATATCAACAACAACTCGAGGGCATATTGTCAGCAAAAGTGAGATCAAAAGCTCTGCCTACACGAAAACACGCTCTCCTCAGACGTGACGACATCAAACTGTCATTTCACAGTGTAACCTTGAATTTGTTTTGACTAAAAGATATCACAATAACAAAAGAAAAAACAACAACGTATGACTATTTGGTAAAATTTAACAGCACACCTAATTAAAAACTGAGGTACTAAAATTAGAAATTAGAACGAAGATGAGGTACAAATATTGAGGATCAACTCGATGGGAGTTACACTGATCAGGCAAATTAGTTGAAATATCCTTATTTAAATACTCCTATATTTAAACTGTATATCTGGTCAGTGTGGTACAGCTATGGTCAGTTAAAGAGGCGTATCAGTGTTCCCTCAAGTCGATTGTGCACACTCCAGAAGTCTGTCTAAGCTTCCTATTTAATAACAGTAGAAGTAATGCAAGTGATATACAGTACAAGAAACTCGATGAATAATAAGTCAGTGTGTGTTATTGGGGTACAGCAGGTGGTGTGTGTGAAGACAAATATACTCTCCGGCGATAAGAGTCCTTAACAAGGACAGAACAGCAGTCCAGTAATTCAAGTATGGTTTTCCAGTGATTCTCTAAATGATGTGAGTTGGTGATGATTCCTGTAACCAATCAAATTGCAGCAGACCGACACCTGGACTTTCATACTCCACTGAGATGTATTTAAGTAGTAAATAAAGGCAGAAAGTGATGATGCTACAGGACTGGACAACACTACACTGATTTCTAGCTTAAAGGTAGGCAGGAGTGAATGGTGGCTGGTGGAGCGTGTTGACCAGTTCACCTGTTTGGGAAGTTGGATCAGCCAACACCAATGGGTTGACCACCGACGAAATCTCAGCACTGATAGAGAAGGTTCGATTGGTATTTGTCTGCCAACATACGCCATCTCTGGCTTAGTAGACGTGATATCCAGCTGGCTGGCTGTCTACCAAAGGGAGTGTGTACTGCTCAGCAGTTCGCTCCGTCCTCCTTTATCGCTGGCTATGAGACATGGCCATTGAAAGTGGAAGACATGAAAAGCCTAGCTAGCTGTCTCTGATTATAGGTGTCTGCGTTTCATCACCCATGTTAGCTGGTGTAACAGAGTCAGAAATATTGAGGTTATGCTTCAGTCAAGTGGTAGGCGATTTAAGGAAGGGAAATCCATCAACGAGTTTGTGAAGTTACACCGACTGAGATGGTTAGGATATGTGTTACACATGATAAGCATGCCTGGCTAAACATCGTCTTCCTTGATGGGAAATGTTAGCTGACTGACATAGGATAAGATAAGAAAAGGGCCAGTGGTGGTCAAACAAAAACTTGGCTACATCAGTCAATCGAATCGACAGCATTTCGTTTAAGACACCCAATCACGTAGGGAGGTGATGACTTCCTGACAGGTTGAAGTCCTCAAGATGATAGAAATCAATGGCTGCAGGCAGTCGGTGATATGGGTCAAAATCTTCCTCAATGACTGTCACAGACGCATCCATTCCTAGTGATTTATCGTATTCAATGAAATTCTATTGTTCTTCCATATTACTGTTCTGTTTCCCTCTCTCACACTTCTGTTTATTATCTCTCTCTCTCCTTTGAATCTTTCTTCATTCTCAATCTTCTCTTGCTTTGTGTGCGACATGGAGTGGAGTGGGGCAACTCAAACTGCTGCAAGTCTATCAAAAGCTCTACGTTGAAAGCAGTCAGTCAGTTGTGTTAGACATAAATTATTACATAAAAACTCCATCTTAACTGGTGTGATACAGTTGCTTTGAACAACTTTATCCGCTTATCATATGTTGTAATCTACCTAAAGAAATTCGTCTAGACTCCAGGTGAGTAATGCCTCACATCTCCAAGAGAATTAAACGGTTTACATCAACAAGAGAATGGTGAATTGGCCTTCAATAATTTCCTAGTGAAGCATATCTGTCGAAGTATTCTGTTCTTTGTCATTGCTTTAATCCTCCCACTCTACAACCACTTAGAATCTTTCAGTGATTTCTTCCATGTCACCTACAGATGGATGCAGAAACCTTCATGGCGTTTTAATCCTAGGAACGGCCTGGAGTGCAATTCCATTCAACGGTGTTCTCAATTCATGTTATCCAATCTGGAATGCATTCGGCACATTTACTAAAAGGTTTATTCGAAGATTATCGGTTCATTTCCTTGTGATTTCTGTCAGACCATCAGTTTATCAATATGGAACGAAGTATCCGGAAAATTTCATTGTCGTCTGATAATTGTTAAGATATAGACGGATTATTCTTACTCAATCTTGTGCCCTCTTTAAAAAGGTGTAATGGTCCCAAACAGTTTTCTCATAGGCGAGAAAGAAGTACTTTAGGTGTTGTCACTGTACCACATCATAACACTGTGTCCTCATTAGTAAATAGGGGGCAGATGTGTACCTTGTACTCGCCTTGACTACACACCAGATTCCGATTCAGTACCTTGATGCCTTACACATACTGAGTCCTGGCTATTAACTGGTTGCATTGTCATTTCTGTAATAGAATGCAGTATACTCTATGTAAGGGAGAATCTTCATCCACCTTGCTAACTGAGGCTGTTGTTCCTCAGGGTGCTATTCTCTCTCCTTTTCTTTTTTCTTTCTTCTTACATGACTTACCTGTCTCTAATGAAATCAACTTCATCGAATAGGCTGACGATCTAACCATCTCTCTTCCTCTCAAGTCCCATCCAGACTGTTGCAAACTGAATAGCTTTATGTCAGACGTCAGTCGGTGGTATAAGCTAAATGGTCTTAAGTTAAGTCCTTCAAAATCCCAGACCACTGAATTCTCGTTTAGACATGAACGTGATCTACAACGGCTGGTCAGTACACATGATGCTTACAGCATAGAGAGCACTGTAATAGATACTAAGTCTAACACAAACTATCTTCGTATAGTTCTGTACTTGTACCAAAAATACAGTGTGGAATCAAGCTATAATCAAAAAAATAAAAAAGACTAACCAACTGTCTTAGCTGCTAGCATTATTATTATTATTAATATTATTATTTTTATTCACAATTTCGTGTGTGTTTATGATTTAACTGTCACTAGAGATACTAAATATAACAACTGCCATTAATAATCCTGTTATGTTATTGTTATGATTGTTATTGTTTTTAATGTCGTCTGATGAAAAATTGGATGCAGTATTGTAACAAATGCCGAGAACTCCAGACTGTCGCATTAGTACTGTTTTGGAATAAAGCAGATTGTTATTATTATTGTTATTATTTAGAAAAACCACCACTAGAATTATTGCTGCTTCACCTCTGCAATGATATAGTAATAACACACGAAGGATTTTAATAGTTATGAGCCAGTATGGTATTGCCATTGTTATTGTTTCCATTGCGTTCGGTTTTCTGCTAGAGTCTTCACCTGGCTCCAAGTCTGCCCACATGCATTCATCTCCTCTTCACATGAACTCCTCCAAGTCACCCTCACACTGACGATCAACTCGCCGCTTCCCTTTTGTGTTCCAATCTAGCGATGGCTTGTCAAGTGGTGTCACTTGATGGTTTCCTCAGACTATGGCTAATCCACCTCCATTTCTCCATGCTTATTTGTTGCACAATCGGTTCCTGTTGGGTTGGTTCGCTCTCAGGGATCTCTCCTTGTTGCTGGTCTTTTCTGACCGGACATCTGATCTTGAGTAGATTTGAGTGAAGACAGCTGTTGATGAAGGTCTGTAGTTTGTTTGAGATGCTCTTTATGACGCGCCAACTCTCTGATCCGTATAGTAGCACTGACTTCACATTGGAGTTGAAAATCCGGATCTTGTTTGTCAGGCTGAGTAATGATGTTGACCTACACACAGAATTGAGTGTAATGAAAGCTTGCCCTGCTTTTCTGGACCTCGCCTTTATATCCTTTTCAGTTCCATCCCCCTGTAGTTGAAGAAATGCTTCCCAGGTATGTGGGCAGGTAAATGCGGTTGCTTCTTTCCGATTTCTCCCATTGATGCTGATTGTTGTCTGTTGCTGTTGCTATTGGCTAGGAATCGTCATCACCTCTGTTTCCTCTATGTTCACCTGAAGTTCTATCTTCTCTGGATGCTTCTTGTGCCAACTTGTTGCTTTTCGCTTGCATACCTTCCTGTTTATGGGAAATCATACATATATCATCGGCGAAGTTCAGATCCTCCAAGTTTTTGTTTGAGTCCATTTTATGCGTGTTTCCTCATTGCCCGCTTTTTGTCGCATTATCCAGCCTACTGCAATCAGGAAAATCATTGGAGATAGTAGGCAGCCTTGTCTTGCTCTTGTCCTCACTTCAAATGATTCTGTAAGTTTCCTGTTGTGGATTACTTGGCATGCAGCATCGTCGTACAACTGTTGGATGAAATGTATAATGGTCGGTGGCACCCTCGATAGTAGCGGAGTAGTTTCCAAATCACCTCTCCATCGACACTGTCTGCTGAAGGCCTTTTCAAAGTCGATGAAGTTGAGATAGAGAAGTGACTGTCATTCCAAGCTTTGTTCAATGATTATCCATAATGTTGTGATTTGATCGATGTATGACTTGTTCCTCCTGAATGCAGCCTGTTCCTGTCAAAGTTTTTTTTTCAGGATGCGTTTGATTCTCTCCAGGATGATGCGGCTTAGTATTTTGCTTGGGATGGACAGGATCATAATTCCGCGCCAGTTCTTGCATTGACTTAGTCTCCTTTCTTTGGCAGTTTGAAAAGGTAGCCTTCCCTCCGCGGGTACCTTTCCTCCTTTCCACACCTTCACCAGTAGTAGTATCATTGAGTCAGCTGATGTCTCTTGGTCCATTTTCAATGCTTCTGCTGGGATTCCGTCTAGTCCTGCTACCTTTTCAGCTTTTAGCATCTTTATTGCCGTCAGGATTTCTGTTTTCGTCGAAGGGTTGATGTCCACTGGTAGTTCTGCTTCCGCTGTCGACATAACTGGGCGTGTTTTAATCTCGAATATTGATATGTAATTATTTTTAAATGGTACCAGGAATTTTCGCTTAGCTATACAGTAGAAGAGAGTGACTGATTTCCCATCATTCAGAGCACAACACATCGATTTTCATCGTTATGCCTAATCTATTCCAAATCGGACAAAATATGAGTTATGAATTCTAATCTTAGTCATAAGCAATTGAATAACACTAGTTGCTTTACTCACATTTCACCAATGATAACTGAATTCAACTTAATTCATGTTGATTTCTCTTTATGAAACTATAATTTGGATAATGTATGAATCTTTTGAATAGGAGGGATAATAAATTACATGACCCTTTGTAATATTGTGCTGATGTGATAGAGACAATGTGTGTCACCGGAATATTATTCTCACATATTCCCACAGTTCAATACTGTATTAGCAACAGAATACTAATATATGTTACACGGTTGGAGGCTATCAGCCAAAGGAAGCCTTGTCTGACCTCGATTTTGTAAGCTAATTGACATTCACCTGTGAGTTAGGCCTATCTGAAACCTTGAATGAACTTTGTGTTCTTTCTGAGATCCAGAACACGCGTCACCCGACGAGAGCTGTAGTCAGAGGCGACTGAGTTATTTGTGCTCTTGACGAACCTGTCCTTCAACCATTAAAACATAAACAATTGAGAGTGCACCATGATGGTGAGCAACCTAGTGGCTTGGTGGCCACATTGTACTAAACAAATATCTAAACACATCACACAAGTTACTAGTGTCCAATGTAATAATAAGATATGTGTATTTGAAAATTCTATTTCACGTCTTTGAATGTAAACCAAAATCACACATTCAGTGATTGGTGAGAGCATATAAAACTGTATATATGCATAAATAGCGTTTTGATAACTTGAACATACATATACCTTGGCCTTCTGCCGTTACAATACAATATAATCAGACAAGGATTAATGAGATAAGCCTGAAACACTCGAAGAAAATGCTTTTGTATACAGCGTGATCGTGTGCGGCAACACGTGTAAGACTGACAGGATCATAATAAAATACCATCAACGTATCTCCTATATTACTGCAAAGTGCCCTTCTAAGTAGTCGAAGTTTAAATCAGGAATATTATGTACTATTACCATGTTGGCTCTGGACTTCGCCGATGCTATTTGCTTGATTCCCCACAAACTGCAAGATATGCAAATGAAAAGTAACAAGTTGGCAGAAGAAGCATCCAGAGAAAATAGGACTTCAAGTGAACATAGAGAAAACAGGTGTGGAGATGAAGATTCCTGGGCAACACCACCAACAGCAGCAATAACAACAGACAACAATCAGCATAGATGGAAGGAACCTGAAAGAAACAACCTCCTTCACCTACCTGGGAAGCATTGTTTCAAATACAGGCGGAACTCACGAGGACATCGAAGCAAGGATCGGAAAAGCAAGTCAAACTTTCATTTCTCTCAAGTCTGTGTGGAGGTCAAGAGCAATATTTAGCATTAAAAATAAGATCCGGATTTTCAACTCCAATGTGAAGTCAGTGCTACTATACGGATCAGAGAGTTGGCGCGTCATAAAGAGCATCTCAAACAAACTACAGACCTTCATCAACAGCTGTCTTCACTCAAATCTACTCAAGATCAGATGTCCGGTCAGAAAAGACCAGCAACAAGGAGAGATCCCTGAGAGCGAACCAACCCAACAGGAACCGATTGTGCAACAAATAAGCATGGAGAAATGGAGGTGGATTAGCCATAGTCTGAGGAAACCATCAAGTGACACCACTTGACAAGCCATCGCTAGATTGGAACACAAAAGGGAAGCGGCGAGTTGATCGTCAGTGTGAGGGTGACTTGGAGGAGTTCATGTGAAGAGGAGATGAATGCATGTGGGCAGACTTGGAGCCAGGTGAAGACTCTAGCAGAAAACCGAACGCAATGGAAACAATAACAATGGCAATACCATACTGGCTCATAACTATTAAAATCCTTCGTGTGTTATTACTATATCATTGCAGAGGTGAAGCAGCAATAATTCTAGTGGTGGTTTTTCTAAATAATAACAATAATAATAACAATCTGCTTTATTCCAAAACAGTACTAATGCGACAGTCTGGAGTTCTCGGCATTTGTTACAATACTGCATCCAATTTTTCATCAGACGACATTAAAAACAATAACAATCATAACAATAACATAACAGGATTATTAATGGCAGTTGTTATATTTAGTATCTCTAGTGACAGTTAAATCATAAACACACACGAAATTGTGAATAAAAATAATAATATTAATAATAATAATAATGCTAGCAGCTAAGACAGTTGGTTAGTCTTTTTTATTTTTTTGATTATAGCTTGATTCCACACTGTATTTTTGGTACAAGTACAGAACTATACGAAGATAGTTTGTGTTAGACTTAGTATCTATTACAGTGCTCTCTATGCTGTAAGCATCATGTGTACTGACCAGCCGTTGTAGATCACGTTCATGTCTAAACGAGAATTCAGTGGTCTGGGATTTTGAAGGACTTAACTTAAGACCATTTAGCTTATACCACCGACTGACGTCTGACATAAAGCTATTCAGTTTGCAACAGTCTGGATGGGACTTGAGAGGAAGAGAGATGGTTAGATCGTCAGCCTATTCGATGAAGTTGATTTCATTAGAGACAGGTAAGTCATGTAAGAAGAAAGAAAAAAGAAAAGGAGAGAGAATAGCACCCTGAGGAACAACAGCCTCAGTTAGCAAGGTGGATGAAGATTCTCCCTTACATAGAGTATACTGCATTCTATTACAGAAATGACAATGCAACCAGTTAATAGCCAGGACTCAGTATGTGTAAGGCATCAAGGTACTGAATCGGAATCTGGTGTGTAGTCAAGGCGAGTACAAGGTACACATCTGCCCCCTATTTACTAATGAGGACACAGTGTTATGATGTGGTACAGTGACAACACCTAAAGTACTTCTTTCTCGCCTATGAGAAAACTGTTTGGGATCATTAAAACTTTCTAAAGAGGGCACAAGATTGAGTAAGAATAATTCGTCTATATCTTCACAATTCTCAGGGGACAATGAAATTTTTTTCGGATACTTCGTTCCATATTGATAAACTGATGGTCTGACAGAAATCACAAGGAAATGAACCAATAATCTTCGATTAAACCTTTTAATAGATGTGCCAAATGCAATCCAGATGGGAATAACATAAACTGAGTTGAGCGTTTGATGGAATAACACTCCAGGCCGTGCCTAGGATTAAAACCTTATGAAGGGTTTGACATCCATCTGGAGGTGACATGGAATAAATCACTGAAAGATTCTAAGTGGTTGTAGAGTGGGAGGATTAAAGCGATGACAGAGAACAGAATACACGTGCATAGGTTGATTGGCCATACTCTGAGGATATTGTCAGTTCATATCAGACGCCAGATCATCGGTCGAAGTGAACCAGGATGTGAAGCGGCTAGTTGATTTTTAGTGTGAGTGTGACGTGGAGGAGTAGGTGTTGTGAAGTGTTGATGAAAGCATGTGGGAAGACTTGGAACCAGGTGAAAACTCTGGTGGAAATCCGAACACATTGGAGACGTGCGGCTGAATCCCTAAGTTCCTCTGGGAAGTAAAGGAAACAATCATAACTATAAATAGTCTCGTTAGGCAACTGTATAAATTCAGTTGATTCTCAGTTAAAAAGGAAGTACCTTACCAAAAATTTATTCGACAGAAATCCGCCGTGAAAAGTATCTGAGAATGAAGAAGAATATTCCCAAGATGATTGGATCAAAACTCTATCAGGAACTATCACACACTAAACAAATCCCACAGGTAGTGTGAAGTCAAAATCCCCACCACCGGACTTGATTTCAGTCAAACAAAATCACAATCCAGAACGAGATACTATCAACACAGTCACACAACCACAATGGTAATCATCTTAATTAGGACGCTAACAAGAATAAAGAGAAATAATAAGGATTAAGTCATAAGGTGATACACGGCCTACAGGAATGGATGTCATTAATTGTCCAGGAGGGATGTTCCTGTATCCCTGAAACTCAACACCATGCATTTCACTGAAATAATATTAAAACAAAACTCTGTGGATGCATTACCGCCTATTCAGATTAAATGTTAGTTAACTGTGTCATCCCTCTTCTTTTCCCTGTTGTAAGTGAATAACTTGTTACAACGAAGTTCACACAGAGTTTTAATCATCCTCAAGATTGACATCAGTTGGAAGCTGGTAAGGAGGTTCTTTATATTGACGGCGACCAGCAGCGCGCTAGGCGGAACGCGCATATTTCGTCCCTATTTGTGAATTGCCGCTTAGCGGTGTAACTGCATTCCCACAGCGAGTAATATTACCCCTACTGAGAGTCGAACTATGAACCGATGGCTTCCATAAGAACTTTATCTATTTGCACATAAATATTATTATTGTATTATTGTTCCCTTAAGTTCCTAGCGGAACATGGGGCTTCAACTGCACGCCTCCACTTGCTTCTGTATTCTGCTGTACTTTTCACTTGCATCCATGTTAGTCCATACTGTTTCAGCTAGTCATCACACGATCTCCTCCATGTCACCCTTGCACTGACAAACCACTCGCCGTTTCCCTTTCGGGCTCCACTCGAGCACTGGCCTGACGCGCGATGTCACCCAACAGCCTCCTCAGTGAGTGTCCAATCCATCTACACTATCTTCTGCATATTTGTTGAGCGATTGGTTCTTGTTTTGTTTCTTCCCATAGTTTCTTGTTTCTTGTGATTCTTTCCGGCCATCTGATCTTCAGTATAGAACGGAGACAGTTGTTGATAAAGGTCTGGAACAGGCTGTTGGAAATATTCTTTGTGACACACCAAGTTTCTGATCCGTATAGAAGAACTGACTGACTTGACGTTTGTATTGAAAATCCGAATCAGTTTGTTGTTGATGCTGAGTGACGAAGATTTCCAGATTGGTTTCAGGTTGATGAATGTGTTTCTCGCCTTCCCGATTCTAGATTTGACATCCTTGTCCGTTCCTCCTGTAGTTGAGACGATTCTCCCTAGATAAGTGAAAGAAGTAACCTCTTTCAAATCCCTCCCGTTGATGGTGATTGGCGCTGGACATCTGTGCTGCTGTTGTTGTTGTCTGTTATTTTCATCATCATTTTCACCTGGAGTCCTGTCTTTACTGCTTCTTCGACCAGTTTGTCGGTTTTCGCTTGTAATTCTTCGATCTTGTGTGACATCAAACATAAATCATCCACGTGCGAAATCCAGGTCTTCTAGGCTCTTCATTTCGATCCAAGATATCCCTGTCTTCTCGTTTCCCACTGTCTGACGCATAATCCAGTCCACCACAATTAGGAATATCATTAGTGATAATAAGCACCCTTGTCTGACTCCTGTGTTTACTCAAAAAGCCTCGCTGAGTTTTCCGTTGTGGATCACTTGACATGTGCCGTTGTCGTACAGCTGTTGAATAAGGTTGATGAATATTTGGGGTACGCCACAGTACTCGAGTAGTTTCCAAATTACTTCGCGGTCAACGCTGTCGGAGGCCTTCTCAAAGTCTATAAAGTTGAGGTGGAGATTTGATTGCTATTCCATGCTTTGTTCGATGGTGATGCGTAGAGTTGCAGTTTGGTCAGAACATGATTTGCCTTTCCTGAATGCAGCTTGTTCTGGTCGGAGGTCTGTATCCACTGCGTTCTTCATTCTCTCCAGGATGATACCAATTAGAATTTCACTTGGGATCGACAGGAGCATGATTGCACGCCAGTTCTTGCAGAGTTTGCAGTCACCCTTCTTTGGTAGTTTCATGAGGGAACCTTTCCTCCAGTCAGTAGGCACCTTTTCCTCCTTCCAGACCTTTTGCAATAATTGAGTTAGCATATCTGCTGTCGTCTCTGGGTCCGCTTTCAGTGCTTCCGGGGGTATTCCATCTGGTCCAGCTGCTTTTCCAGCTTTCAGAAGCTTGATTGCATTCAAGACTTCAGCTTTCTTTGGAGGATTGGTGTCAACTTGCAGTTGTGTACGTGCTGTTGTTGGTATCTCTGCACGGGTTGCAGGTGGTGGTCTGTTTAAGAGTCCTTTGAAGTGGTTCGCCCATTGTTTAATCTGTCTTTATTCCTTGGTAATTGGGTTCCCTTGGCTGTCTTTTATAGGTTTCACTTGTGTTGATCTCTTCCCGGATACAGACTTGGTTATCTGACATAGTATCCTAAGGACCCTTTTGCCTGCTGCCTTCTCAGCTTCACTGACCAGGTTGTCGTAGAATTGTCTTTTGTCCTTCCTGGCACTCTTCTTCACTTCTTTGTCCAGTGCTGTGTAAGTTGAACTCAGAGTCTCTTTCTCTTGTCCGTCTTTGCATTGAGTCATTTTCTCATTCACCATTCGTCTTTCTCCTATTAGCTTCCAAGTATCCGTTGAGAGCCATTCCTTGTCTTGTTTCTTCTTTCTTCCTACGACCGTTGAACACGTTTCGTTGAAAATCACCTTCAGAGAGTTCCAATGGTCTTCCACGGATGATTCCTCAGTGGTGCCACGTAGTGTTTCCTGTTTTGCTCTGACAGTTGCAGTGAAAATGTCCTGTGTGATTGTGTCCTTCAGTTTTTGCGTGTTGAACTTGCATTGTGGCCTATCCCCAGCTATCCTCGAAGCTTTCAGCTTCACCTTGAAAGTCCCTTGTACTAGATAGTGGTCTGAACCCACATCTGCTCCTCTCCTCGATCTTGTGTCCAGTAGGCTCCGTCTCCACTTCCTTGAGATTGAAATGAAGTCTGCCTGGATTTTGTGTGTCCATCTATGGAAATCCATGTTGCCTTGTGTATATCCCTGTGTTTGAACACACTGCCACCAATCACCAAATCATTGAAGGCGCAGAAGTCTGAGAAGAGTTCACCATTGTCGTTTATTTCACCGAAGGTCTCGCGACCCATGGTGAATTCTCTTCCTGTATTGTCTCCTCGCAGCTTCGCATTCATATCACCCATCAGGATTTTGATATCGCCATTTGGGACGTTGTCCATTACTGTTTGTAGTTGACTGTAGAAATCGTCTTTCTTCTCTTGTTCTGAGACGTGTGTAGGCACATGACTTTGAATGATTGTAACCTTCCTTCCTTTTGAGTTGAACCTGGCTGTCATTATCCTGGAGGAGATTGGTTCCCACTGCATGAGAGCTTTGGCTGCTGTTAGTAACATCATGATGGCCACTCCCTCGGTATGCTCATGATTGTCCTCTGGGCGACCGGAGTAGAAAATTGTCTCTCCAGTTGGTAGTTGACTCCTTCCACATCCGTTCCATATGCTCGCGCAGATTCCCAACACTTCTATAAATAGAATACTTCTATAAATATTGCATTGTTTTCTAAATAATGAAATCATTCTCGCTGTGTATGACATTTTCTCAAATTAATTATTAGACTTGCGAAAGCAATAACACTGCTCAGATTAGTATGTACGTAGACGATGTATCGCTTTCTATTCAAATATTTGGCTTTGTTCAATGTTCAAAACATGTTTTGTTTTAAAAATTTAGTCACTATTATTTTCGCACAAAGTCTCGACTATTTTGACTGATTAGAGTTGCTCACCTCACATGACTACTAATGAACAGTAATCAAAGAATACAGACGTTCTATGAAACAAATTAGTCTGAGTAAACTTATGAAATGACAGTGGCGTGTTTACTGATAAATCAGCCAAGTAATCAGTTATCTTCGTCTCAGTTTGTTCCCCCTGTCTCACAAGAAAAACACATGATGGATTGTTTTTACCATGTGTTATTTACTAGAAAAAGGTATATATATACAACCAGAGACAGTCGTGTTGTAAATCAGAGAGAGATAGAGTTCAGACTGTTCTCACTTTTCTTCTGGAAGCACTTGAACAACGAATAAGAATGATGATGTTCAACTCGCTGGTTGTCATTCTCTTTCTGCAGGCCTATGGTAATGAATGCGTATTCCTTTTTATTTTCTCTCATAAATATCAAAAATTACATCTAAGATTTTATTTAATACACTATTTTGAGTATCAATCCTCATTTTCTGTTTATATTAGGTATGAGAGATGCTATTTTAGTTGGTATTAGTCAACAAGGAGGATCTAGGATGCTCATTCCCTTCTTACATTTACGTCTGTTAAGAGGAAAACTTTACTACAGTAAGCGACTTGGACTCCTGTAGTCGGAATATTGTAAGTGTTGGGTAATACTTAAGACAGACCTCAGATAACCGCACTTACTAAATACTTCACCTAACCTGTAAGTACTGGCTAACGAAATCAAGGTAGAAAGACTTGAGACTGGAAGTGTGCCTTAAAGGGAGTTGCATTTTTTCACAAATGAAATGTCACTTTTTATAAATAAGGGTGCTACACAACTTATCTGATGCCTCGACTGGGTAGTAAGCTCGAAGAGTGTGTTCAATGATAGATAGCACACTAAGAGAGCGAACCACATGTTTACAGTCACGTCGGAAAGCAAAAGATGCTGTGGCGCCAAAATTGAGTGAATGCATTAAAACAAAAATTCAAAGGTTCAACGTACACTACAGTATAATCGTTTCGTTATAATTTCGGTGATATGAGTAATCAATTTGAAGGAATTTTCGTTTAGAGCACTCCAAAGCTTGTAAAATGTTGTAGTACAATGGAAATATTCAAGAACTTTCGCTTAGTTCTTATCATCAGAGTGTATTACTAGACTAATCTAGTAATGTAGGGACAAGATGTGAAATGATTTAGTTAAACAAAAGTCTACTGAAAATACGAAATTAACTGAACATTTCGGGAATTTGAACTGTTCAGTCATTTGTACTTTGGTTTATTTGAAAAAACTTTCAATTCTGGGTTATTTCAGTGCACATTTACAAAGGGATTATTCAGCTGAACAATCTAAATGTGTCTTGAAAGCTAATGAACTTATGAATTAACACCGTAATACAAATAAAGTTGACATAAACTTTGTATAACATTTTTAAGAAGGCTTATAGCCTTGATAAATAGTTTGGTACTCACTGCTATTGAGCATTGAAATACACTGGCGCCGGATTCAAATTATGTTGTATGATAGAAACATAATCGATTGCCATGTTCAACGTCCAATGTTCAACGAATGTAACGCTAATTTCTAGTCATTTAAAGCATCAAAGTATTTCTTTTGTTGTTGATGAAAAAGCGATTTCAATTATTTTGTTGAAATTTATGAAGTTGTTTGAAATGTGAATTGAATGTTTTCTCATAGAATATTAATTAACATCTTTTTTCAAACTACTGAATTTCAGATTACGTACATGCTGGTAAGTGGATCTACGTTCATTAAAGGAATCACAATAATACAATTTTTTGAAACAATAGTTTGTAGTCAATCAGTAATGGTGTTGAATATCTAGAAGCTTTCAATATATATAGTGCGAAAACTGTTCAACAAGCTGACTTGGTATTTTTGATTGGACACTAGTTAGTAACTAGTATAATGTGTCCAGTCCTATCTTTGGTGCAGATTGAATTCTATCAGTCAAGCTTGCAATGTGGCCACCATGCTACTAGATGGCTCGCCATCACGGTGCACTGTGAATTGTTAGTATTAGATGGTTGAAGGCAATTGGCCACAAGAAGCCTTCCACCAACTAGGTATCCTGCTAGTTAGCACTCACCAGTCAACCAGTGGGGCTGCAGTCAAAGACGTTACCGCTGATAGGACTAGACACATGACACTAGTTACTAGTTAGTCTCATCAAATATATCCAATACATTCCTACAGGAGTTCATCCGCGAGTCAGCATGAATAACTCAGTGGTAACGTCTCTGACTGCAGCACTGGATGACACAGATTCGATCCTCAGAAGGAACATGAGTCCCTACGAGGTGACAGATACTCCTTGCTGACTGATTGATGACTACCAACTAGCCCGATACTCAGTTGGTGCAAGGTTTCCTTTGCCCGATTGCCTCCAACTATCTAATACCAACAAAGCTGGCTTGCTGTCAAGTTGACCCAATACTTCTATAGATGTTTAACATTATTAAGGCGATGATATTAGGATTTCCTTAAAAGCAGCAAAAATGGAAGGAGATATTTAACACTGATCTGATCGTGGACGTGAAAGCAGATCAACACTTATGATCTTCTTTGAATTTTCATTAAGGTTATTTTGGATGATTGATTTGGTTATCCACTTTTTGCGCTAATAAGTTTCATGAATGCAAATAGTTCTCATTGGTAAATGACCACTTCAATATTTGCATTTGAATGGACGCATTTCCAGAATATTTTTCATTCACAATCACATTATGCTAATTATATATTTTACTAAACTTTAAATATAATTTAGCCAGGGAATGGGATGTTTTCGGTGAGTTATTTTACACTTATGGATATGTATTATCAAATAGTGAGACACTATTTATTGAACAATGGGTTATTGATTGATTCGTTCGCGGAGTTGCTTGTTCATAATTCCTTCCAGTCAGTCGGTAATCTGATCTTCACATTGGAGTAGGTGAATGGAGCAGCTGTTCATAAAAGTATTCAGACGCCTGTTGTACAATCTCTTCGTGAAGCTCACACATAGGGATGGACTCACTCAAGAATGGTGTTGAAAATGAGAATTTAATTCTGCGTGCTGAATTAATGAGATTTCCTGAATGAACAATTTCAGAGGGAGGAAAATTTGTCTTGACTTTCCCATTCTAGTTTCGACATACCCATTGGGTCAATTGCCAGTATTTAAATGATGAAGCTTAGATATCTGGAGGAGGTGATCACTTTCGAATTCCTCTCGTTGATATTGACTGATGCTTGTAGTTGTTGGTTTGTCGGTTTGTTAGTTGGTTGCTTATCTTCATCACCTTTGTCTTCTGTAGGTTCACTTGACATCCTGTATTTGGGGCTTCTTCTGTCAGCCGATTGGTTTTCCCCTATATGTCTCCAAATATTTTGACATTAGACATGATTCACACATGGCGAACCTACCTTCTAGATTCTTCCTGTCATTGTAATGTATTCCCTACTTCCCGCTGCACACACACGGTCTTATGTATAATGTAGTTCACCTGAATGAGGAATATCATTAGTGATTGTGGATCATTTGACATGTGGCATAAGATAATACAAAGTTTGGTGCACAATTTCAAAAGTACTTCATGACAGATTCTGTCAAGGTTCTTTTCAAGGTCACACATGAAACTGATGTAGAGATTTGACTACCATTCCATTCTGTCTTCCATTATGATCATGATTAGAGGATTCAAGTGTAGAATTCCTGAAAATGGCGTTTTTCTCCTCTAAACCTACAGGAAATCCACATTTTGTTTTCTTCAAAGCAAACTTGTGGCAGGGAATTATGACCCAGGGCTATTGAGATGAAGCTTACCTCTTATAGGATGTTGTGATCTTATGTGACAGACCGGATTTGCATTAAAAAGAAGGCATACAAAGTTATTCTGCACTACATTGCATTTTTAGTAAGTGTAATTCATTCAGAAGATACTAAAGGATTACTCAAGTGGTTGTTAATGCAGTGCGTCGGTGGCACAGCGGTTAGGAATCTCGCCGACCATGCGCATGGACAGAGGTTCGATTCCCCGCCGACGCACACCTGATATCTATGGTCGGCCTGCTAAATTTGGGCTACCGATATCACATGCTGAAAATTTCATACTTGTAGCAAAATACTGTGTGCAATCAAGCTATAATAAAAAAAAGACAGATAACTCCTACTTTGACTAGCAAAACTGTGAATATAATTCCCAAGGTGACAGTGATTGACGGAGGACTTCAACGCCTAAAATGAACTTTCACACTAACGTTGTTTTGACGAGAATCAGAAAATGTATATCTCACTTGAAATCAGCTAAAATGCTTATTTGTTTGTTTTCGTTTTGCAGACGACCAATGTAAGAATAAGGATGTTTTATTGTGTTGTTTTGATTTATCTTGCTTTATAATTCCATATTAATTCGTTTATTACATGTATATATCACATAGTGAAATAGTATTATTTGCTGGATGACATTTCTGACGTTACTGATATCTGTCCGAGACATCTGAAAAATTCTACCACCCCTACTACGACAAATAGGAAAGAATAAAGAAAACTACAAAACGGAAGTTTCCAAGTTCTATGATTATAATTGATGATATGATTATGAACAATAATGAATTGTGTTCGAAACTCTTCCATCCAAAAAACAATACTGTTTCACTTTGTTTGTGACATTTATGAGAAAGTGCTTTTACTCCCACCATCTACAAGCCTGTTCAGCTTCTTGTCAAGATGCTACGCCATAGGTTCTACAGAAATTTGTGAGGCTGCTTACAGGTCAGCTTGTCCTACGGGTTCTAATCCTCCAGGTCTTTGAATTCACCTCTCACTGAAATAACACTCATCTAGCCCACGATAATCTTATTATGTACGCACTACTATACTCTATTTGATCTTAACTACCTAGGCCTTTATTAAAGCTTAAACTCACTTTTTTGATGACATATGTTGCTTGCTTAAATTCTGGTTGCTTTGATTAAAAACACAACGACACCAATGTTTGAACAAGGCTATATCTTCATCGAAAACATCATAGTTTCCATGCTAAGACCAATATATATGGTTAGCATTAAACATTGCAAATGTATACTCTCATCCAAGGAGTCTCCATCTCTTTTTTATATATATCTTTTAAATGCACTTTCAATGATGTATAATCCGTAATTGTATTTTATACCACGTTGCCTTTTCCCAGGAGGTTCTTCTCTTCCTGAAATAGCTTTTAATCACGTGATGGCTTGTACTATTTACCCAAATTTACGCTGTCCACTGGTTGAGCATAACTATCAGCAGGAAACGGAACGAAGTTCGGGTTGTCGCTAAACTTCGATGGTCAAGGGTTTAAAATTTAACATTTATAAGAACTTGTTGATTGATTTTGCTTTATCTTCTTGCCTTTTAAATGAAACTGAAATTGTATTGCATTGTAAAACACAGGTAAAAAGAAATGCGAGATATGTAAGTTAACACTCTGGAGAGCAACCTTCATTGATTTCACTTTGTTTTATCACATAAATTACTACCCTCTGAAATCTACGAAAGTGCTAGAATTCTTGTTGGGATAGTTAAAATTATAATGATAATAGTGTTAACTGATTAAAAGTGCCCATTAAAATTATTTTCAAAAGAATATTCTTTTCGATAATCTGCTCTTCATCAGGTTTCACAGCTATATATCCATCCATAATAGTTGTTTAGATAATATCGAATCAATAGTGTCAATTGAGTCCCATTTCGGCAGATTTCTTTCTAAGTAAACTAGAAAATTAACCTTTGAACAACCACCCTATCAGAAATTTCTCATTTCATTGACGAAATTATATGGATGACACCTTTATTCTTTGTGATAATGATTCGGATAGGAACGCAATAATGACTCATGAAGTACATTCAGCTATGAAATTCACTTGTGAAGAGGAACCCCAAAACAGAATTGATTGCCTTCCTAGGTGTCCTTCTCACAATAAAACTAGATGGTAGTATAAAGAGAAATTTGCACAGGAAAAGCACATGGATACGACAATATACACATTTCCATAGCTTTGTTTCCGTCAAGTACGAAAGAAATTTAATAAGGACCCTCAGCTACAGGGTCATAGCTGTGTTTTCAGAAGATGTAACTGAAGATTAACTAGGGATTGCATATGACACCCTAATTGAAAATAGCTATCCAGAAAAGGTCTTCAAGAAACGCATGACCAAAAAAATAGAAAACGACTGTTCTCCATCTGTGCGTCGGTGGCACAACGGTTAGGACTATCGTCTACCATGCACATGGTCCGTGGTTCTATCCACTACCGATGCACACCCTATATCAGTAGTCGGTCTGCAAAATTTGGCCTACCGATATTACAAGCTGAAAATTCCATACTTGTACTAAAAATACTGTGTAGTTTCAGCCTATAATCAAAAAAATAAGAAGCCTTTATAAAGAAGACTGCAATTTTACGGGTAACGCACCTAGTGAAATAATTAATAACAAGTTAAGAAAGTCTATTCAAAGAACTTTTAATGCTGGTAAACCACAAGTCATATTTTCTACACGACTGATGGTGATTTCCCGAATGAAACATGAAGCACCTAGACTAGCCACTTCTTGTTTTATCTACCAATTCGACTGCTCTTGTGGTGGAGCGAGTTATATTGGCGGTTGCTCTGAAAACTTGATTTTTAGGTGTTCGCTTGGGAAAATTTACCAGTATGGCTAAACAAAAAAATAAGAACAATCAACAATCTGATATTAGACCACTTGGTCCAAACCGACCAGCAACAAAGCCAGTCGGCGTTGAAGAATCCTTCTCTATCATCTGCAGGTTACCAAATAATATCCAGGCACCGAATACCCACAACAACAGAGGCTATCTGGATTCTTATGGAGCAACAAGTGCTTTGTTTGCTTAAAAGGCAATTCCAGCCAGCCCCTACCACTGCCTTGACCGGCCTTGAGTGGAGACTATAAATTCATGAATTTGTATTATTATCTTTCCTAATTTTCCTGACATTCAGTTTATTATTATGTTGATGATATTGAATTGCAATACATTGATACTATTATTATTGATTCAATGTTATTTCAACAACATTACTGTTGTTAATTACACAAATTCATTTAATCACTATAATGTATATACATAACTGTAGAACCTGATGATAAAGAGCAGGTTATCGAAAATGTGAATATTCTTTGTTCAGTAATCATTCCTTTAGAATAATGGTTTTATTCTAAACAGCAATTACAATACCATGTGGAATTTTCAGCGTGTATTAAAACATGGCATCCAGTTTTCGTTTTATATTACATAGTATAGGGTCGGAAATAGTTAACAGACTGAGTGATGCCTAAATGTATTGACTTTCTTAAGTAGAACGTCAAACGAAATATTTTCCTAGCCACTAACATGATATGTGAAAGCCTGGGAAGATCAGAGGAAATACACGATCCAAGGTATTTAAGATTCGACTTAGTTACCACTCCAATGCCATCTATGATACGAGAATTATGGAAACGAACCAGTTCTTATAAATCCCGCCTATATCTCAAAGTGGGATTAACATTTCGACAATTGAAGAGATTTAGCCTAAGACCATTTGACAAGGACCTCTGACTAACTTCTGATGGAACGTTTTTCATTTTAGAACAATTTGACTTGGAAGTAGTCTACATGGGAGCAGTTAGATCATCGGCACACTTAACAAAATTGCCTTCTGATATGGTTGTGTTCTCTGAGCTAGATAGTTAATTTGCGAAGCTTCAAACTGAAGTATGCGCTGAAGATTTTGCCTGGTAGAGCAATGAAAGCTTCACAAATTAACTATCCAGCTCAGAGAACACAACCACGTCAAAATCATCCACCCGAGCTACAAATCTTCTCCATCATATCTTAAATTGGCTTCATCAGTATGCGATTAGTCATGTAAGAAGTAAGAGAACAGAAAAGGAGAAAGGTCAGCACCATTAAGGAACACTGGCTAGAATAAGTAGAACACTGGAGGAATTAACTCTACATATAGTGCACTGCTTCCTATCAAAAAAGTAAGAATGCAACCATTTACTCATTCAGTCTCACAGTTGGTTGTTGTATTTGCTAACTAAGACTCCAGAGTCGTGAATACTCACCATCTTCATTTACAAATTTGAATAAATCAGTCTTTCTAAATTCTTGGTTGATTAACCAATTACATTAAAATGATGGATAGGAGATTCAGCGTATGGAACAGCTTTGTTGACACCCAAGTCTCCCTACTGACAGCTTTTAGTTCCCTACGCGGTTTATCAATGCCTTTCTTCAGTAGTAGAGGAAAATAACGATTTAGAGACACCAGATTACGAAATATTACTGTAGTCACTAACATGATGTAAGGATACCAAGAAAGGTTACAGGAAATACTTTTTATGAAAGGGATGAATCAGTGTATTAACAAAATGAAACCTTTAATTTAGTTTCGTATATGTTTAACGGAAGTTGACTGAAGAAATAGAGAGTGTGTGCGTGTGTGTTGAGCCACATATAAATATCAGCATGCATAGACCTGTACGGAAGGAAGACATTAGTTCTTCTATTTTAGAACCGTCTTAAAATAAATTGATTTCCATTCTTGGCAACAATGATTTAATCCAGGTTTTCATTATATGGATTTTGCATTAAATAATCTATCACTTCATTCAATGACTGGAATCATACTATTACCAACAACGAATTACTCAATTTTATTGCAGACCATTGGGCTAGCAAAGATTGTGAGTTTATCTTTTGTTTAAAACAATAATTGGACCAGTGTTGTGACGTAACAGTAAATCAATGGACTGATATGTGTTTATAGCTACTCAAGATTTAATTTCTACGGATGTGATTTCTTTCAAATTGGAGAGTCGCAGAGAACTAGCGTGGAGTACTTGACAGCTGCTTCATCGTAGTTTCAGATTCCTCAACGATTCACACCCTCCGAAATTCAAACTTAGGACACTGCCGTAGCAAAGCAGGCTTGTAGACCATTCAGTTACTGAGAACCAATCAACTTTCACCAGTTCATGTCTCCGTCCCGTGAAATCCATGCTGCATTGTGTATATCCTTGTGTTTGTACGCGCTGCCTCCAATCACCAAATCATCGAATGCGCAGAAGTCTGCGATTAATTCGCTATTCTCGTTCATTTCCTCAAGGGAGAGCCTCTCAATCCATCACGAGTTCTCTTCCTGTATTATCTGTTCCTAGTTTGGCATTTATATCTCCCATGAGGATTTTGATGTTTCTATTTGGGATGTTGCCCATCACTGTTAGTAGTTGCCTGTAAAAGTCTTCCTTCTTCCTCACTGGTTCCGCGTTGTTTTTAGCACTGTTTGTAGCATTGGATAATTGTGACCTTCATTCCTTCCTTTTGAGTTGAATCTTGCTGTCATGATCGTGCAGGATGAAATTGGTTCCCACTGCACTAGGGCTTTGGCTGCCACTGGTAGAATCATGATAGTCACTCACTGCCACGACAGTAATCCCTGTGACCAGACCCGAGTGGCTTACTGACTCTCTAGTAGACAATTTTAATAGACCTCAACCATTCCATCTGCTCTCACGGACACCTAGCAGTTATATGCCATATCTTCGCATTTCTTTGGTTACCTAGGCAGCTTTCCCAGTCTCCTAGATCGTACGGACATTTCACTTCCAAGTTCTTATTTTCACCTTCATCGCTGGAAGACATATAGGCCCACTGTTTCATTTCGCCTCTCCGATTCCAGTAAAGAATAAGACTGTTATTTGCATCTTTTGTATTGTTAATATATTTTCTGCGCGTTGAATTTGCGCTAGCGCCCAATCCTAAGCATAGTTCTTGTTCTCCCTCTATTGACGTAAATACTCTTAATAGATCTTTTATCCGCCTTCCCAATGTACCTTCTAGCTTCAATGTAACAAATAACATGACCAGTGACTTTAATAGCTTTAAAACTTCTGATGTTCTTAAATGTTTAAAATCTCTTAAACCTTCCCAGAGTCTAGGTCCTGATGGTATACCTGCCATTGTCCTAAAGAAATGTGCTGATATTTTAAGCAACCCACTTACAAACATTTGTAATACTTCTTTTTCTAATAATGTTGTACCTTCTCTGTGGAAAGATATTAAAATCATCCCTGTACCTAAGTCAGGCTCTGGTAATAATGCTAAGTTCAGACCTATTGCTATAACCTCTCCTTTTTTGAAACTAATGGAGAAACTATTGTTACTAAAACTTGTTCCCTCCTTAAGCTTCTCAAACGATCCAAAGCAGTTTGCTTACAAACAGGGTAAAAGTACTTTGGACGCTGCCGCTGTGTTTCATCACAACATTGTATCCTCCTTAGACAAAGGGGCCAAGTTTGTCCGTTGTACGTTCCTTGACTATACATCTGCTTTCGACTCTGTACCTAGAGGCCTATTGTTAAACAAGCTTAGCCTAGCACAAACTGAGCCCTGGGTTATCAACTGGCTGCACTCTTACTTCTCTAATAGGATGCAGTACACGGTATATAATGGTGCATCTTCCTCTCCATTGCTTACTGAAGCTGGAGTTCCCCAGGGTGCTGTTCTTTCTCCGTTTCTCTTTTCCTTCTTCTTACATGATTTACCTCTCTCAGATGAAGTCAACTTCGTCAAATATGCAGATGACCTGTCTGTATCGTTTTCCATTAAGTGTCAGTCAGACTGTCTCAAATTAAATAGCTTCCTGTCGGACATCAGTGAGTGGTCCAAACTAAATGGACTCATGTTGAATCCCTCAAAATGCCAGACTGTCGACTTCTCCCTTAGGCATAAACGGGATCTACAAACACTAGTAAGTTCTCATGAAGACTGTTGCATTGAGGGGACAAAAATTGAAACTAAGTCTAATGCAAAATACCTCGGTCTAGTTATATCTTCTGACCTTACTTGGACATCTCATATCCTAATGATTTCTAGGAAAGTGTTCTGTCTTACCTACTACATTAGGAAACTTAGACAATCCGGAATCACCCAACCTCTACTTTCACAATTTGTCAACTCTTGTATCCTACCTATTTTACTTTACTGCTCCCCGTTAGTCTTTCCTGGTCTACTGAAAAAGGACTATTCCATCCTGAGAAGGATGTTGACAGTAGTTAGTAGGACTAGTGGTGTTAATCTCAACCAGCTCGTGACTACCTTAGTTGATAGGCATCTGAATACATGTGAAAAATGGTCTAAAACCATACTCTCAAACCCCCAACACCCCCTCTATTCCCAACTCTCGCCTTGTATCTCATCAAGTAAAACCAGAAATCAGTATAAAAGAATCTATGCTCGTACAACCAAGTACAGGAACTCAACGATACCATACTTGGCCCGTGTTCTAAGCGACAGAGACAATGTTAAGCGTGAAACCTGTGACTTGCTTTGTTATTAACAACATAATTTCATACTCTTTTATTTCTCTCTTATTTCGTATTCTTTAGTGAACTCCTTCTTCAAACTTACTTAGCTACCTGAATTATTAACATTGGCTTCCTTTTTTGTACTTTACTATATTCCTTCTATTGTGTATCCACTGGTTCCGACTATATCAGCACTATGAGTATTACAAAATTGTCGTGTCATTAACCATCATGTAATTATTAGTTTTGTGGTTGTTTCTCTTATTTTCTATACTTTTCGGCAATATTAAACTGACAATCATTGTTTGTGAAGGCCATAGTCACCACCTCAAAAAGAAATTTTGTATTATTCAGGACTACTCACACTACCACCACAAACACTGCACTAGACCTTGGTAGACTTTGGTACTTTTTTGCATTCATAATTATTTTGTGTTTATCCTGTTTTTTTTTTTTTTTTGTTTTTGCTGTTGGTGTCTTCAGATTTATTTTTTATTGTTTAATACTTATTTTAAATGTCGGTAAAATTAGATGCAAATATTGTAGATATGTGCTGAAAATTCCACACTGTACCACTAGTACTGTTTCTGGAATAAAGCAAATTATTATTATTATTATTATTATTTACCATGGCTTGGCATCCCCTAGAAACTAGCAAACTCGTTAACTAGGCGAGGTTTTTACAGTTTCTACAGATATACTATTTCAGACAGCGAATAAACATCCAAAAGTTTTAGACGGAGAAAAATGTTATAAGTATTAAAATGCGATGACATTTATTCAGGGTTGATCTTTATTCCTGTCACCTAGTTGACTGTTGATTTGCTTACTATTATTATTATTATTACTATTATCATCCTGAAATTCTTACTCTAAATTTTGTCTTCTTATATTTTCAATTCAGGTGGTACGCTGTGTTCACAAGGTTGGTAAACCGTACTACTGAAATCAAATAAAATGTATTTTATAGTAGTGTATTAGATGTCTACTTTATTAAGACTTAAATGGTCCTTTCTATAAAGATCCTGATAATCTTGTTCCACAGAAAATCTGGATTTTGACTGGTAGCACGAATAGTGAGTGGGGTTAAAACTACCTTACGATTCCACTGGATCATACAGCATATCTTCATTCTCTCCTGTTCTCTGCAGTTGGATTCAAGTGGATCCACAGTTGCACAATGTCTGTAATCTCCTCTATGGATGATACGTTCCATATCACATATGGACTTACATCTCATCCGTTGCTTCACATTAAGGTTTCACACCAGAGCCGACCTTGAGCACGATGTCATCCAGTGGTATCTTCACAGAATGTCCGATCCATATGCGTTTCCTTATCATTATTTGTTGTTTAAGAGCTTATTGATTGGGTCGTTCCTAGATTATCTAATTCATAATTTGTTCTGCCGAGCTGGCCATCCGATCCTCAGTACGGAGTAAGTCAGTGGGACAACCATTCATATAAGTATTCAGACACCTCTTGGACATTCTCTTCGAGACGCTGAGTGTATGTTTCTCACCCATAGAGAAGAACTCACTTAATGAATGACTTCAAAGCGATGAAGGTCTGTCTTGACTTACATTTGATCTTTGGTCAACTTATTTGGTTCCAGAATACTTAGTTTGTTACTGAGGGTCTACTGGATCTCCATATCTGTCTAATGTTATTGTTGAGGAAATTTCGTGTTATCATTGTTAAGGTGAGCAAGTAGTCTGCAACTAAGTTGGTCTACACTAAAACGCCAAGTTGATATGACTCACAAGACTGATAACAAAACTGCTTTCAAAGTAATCTATAGAAACCGTTAGGTGTGCAACAATCAGCATAAACGGGAGGAACCTAAAGGAAACAACCTCCTTTACCTACCTGAGAAGCATCGTTTCAACTACTTACGGACAGAACTGATGGGGATATCAAAGCAAGGATCGGGAAAGCAAAGCAAGCAAGCTTTCATTACTCCCAAGTCTGTGTGGAGGTCAACAGCACTTAGCGTGAAATGAAAATAAGACTTGGATTTTCAACTCCAATGTGAGGTCAGTGCTACTACACGGATCAGAGACTTTGGACCGTGCCGCGTCACGAAAAGCACTTCGAACAAACTACACATCATCATTTGGCTGTACAGATCTTCCGTGTTGTGGATCACTTCTGCTATTTGTATTATCTTTCTTTGTCTTCTTTTCGTATACTCCATGTTTTGTGGCAATGCTGGTCAATTTGCTCTGTTTGACGTCAATTCTATTTCTCCACTATTTGATATTTTTGTGTGCCGATGAGCGTCACTTTATATATACTACTGATGAGTCTTATCAGTATCACACGCCACAGTGTGTAAAATGATTCTCTATTTTCACTTTCTTATTCAGAAACGGGTGCACAAAAATTCTACTGTAAGTGTCTTATTACTGTCGCGATAATGAAAATTGTATAAATTAAGTGTTTTCTTTACTTATAAGTGTTCTATCCTCAGAGAGACTCATATGAAATAGTTATTTAGACTAAATGTGAGGCATTATTTTGTATGAGCACAATGAAGAAGGAACACCTATGTGTTCATGGGGGAAATTATAGACTTTAACAAGAATCACTTTGACAAGTGAGTCAGTTTTTGAAATTTCAATAACGTTGATTTTATTCTACCCAAGTACTTCCCCTGCTTCCCGCATTTGTAACTAACTGGTGAAGCGATGTCGCCTAGGAATTTAACCTAAACTGTATGTGTGTGTGAATAAAGAGCATTCTACACTTGAGCCACCGATGCTTTACTGTTGGTTCAAACGATAGACGATAAGATTTTAAAATTCGAAATTCCCAGTGTCAAGGAACTTGACTTTAAGTTCCTATTATTTCCGAAGACACTCGAATCGACAATTATACCATGTACAATATAGACTTTAACTTCAAAACACAAGGAATGACAAGAAATTGTATCTTTCGGCAGTTAAAATCAATACTCTGTACAAAGTCTATAAACAAATGTTTTACAAGGAATGTTATGTACTTTTATTCGTATTCTTTCGTCTTGTTTCAACTTGTACACAATAGAATAACTCGCGCGTTCAAGTTAACCGCCAATAGCGACTAAGGTCAATGAACAAACGTTCAATGTTCACAATTATTGACACCCAGTTTATTTTACACACACACTTTTGGATTTGTTTTTTCGAAGATAATTTTGATTTATTCTCACCTTTTTGTTGAATGTCAGTATTTCATTTCAGATTAGATTAGGGTGTATCTGAAGATTTTCGATTTGATTTATTGCATGCTTAGTTTGTTCAGTAATTTGAACATGTTATAAATATGCTGGAAAACCATTCGCCTTTATTTCAGGTACACTAGGATGCTCACAGAATTGTAAGTATGAATATTAACATTACTTATGTACGTAGAGAATAACAGTGTGCTGTCAAATTTTTGAAAGCGCACATCTTAATCTTAGTTCAAACGGTAGAGAATTTTCTTGCTAAAGACGATACGATACAGCGCTACCCATAATCATTATTTCTTCGGGTTCCAAGTGGGATATACCTCTTCAAAAGTTCATCTAGATAATTCCCGTCATCTGCAATCATCTACCGGTGAATGCTCGGTTGTCCATGGGCTGTTACCACCTCCCCACACAATCTCCCGCATGTCATCCTCAGCCGCCTGAATTATTGCTTAGCATTACGGTGCCCCCTTGAGGAGCGATATGAGCGGCGATGTCACCCAGCCGTCTCCTCAGAGTTTGTCCAATCTATCTCCATTTCCTTATTTGCGTCGGTGACACAGTGGTTAGGAATCTCGCCGACCATGCATATGGTCCGGGATTCGAACCCCTACCGACGCACACCCGATATCTATGGTCGGCCTGCAAAATTTGGGCTACCGATATCCACGCTGAAAATGTCATACTTGTACTGAAAATACGATGTGGCATCAAGCTGTAATCAAAATAAAAATTTTAAAAAAATAAAATAGATTCATGGTTGGTTGGTTCCCAGAGTTTCTTGTTCATACTTCCTTCTGACAAGCCGGTAATCTGATCTTCAGTATAGAGTAAGGGAATAAGGCAGTTGTTCATGAAAGTATTCAGACGCCTGTTGGAAAATATTTTTGTGACGTTAAATTCAGGTTTTTCATCCATATAGAAGAACTCAACAAACATTCGTGATGAAAATGAGAATTTCGTTATTTGTGCTGAGTTGATGAGATTTTCCGAGTGAATTGTTCCAGAGTGATGAACCTTTGTTTGTCCTGCATTTCCCATCATCATCCATGTCATCAGGCAGTATTTGAAAGGATTTCACCTGGATAAGTGAAGCGGGTGATCCCTTTCAAATTTCTGCCGTTGATATTGACTGAAGCTCGTCGTGGTTGGTTGGCTATCTTCATCACTCCTGTGTTCTCTATGTTCACTTAAATTCGTGTGTTTGCTGCTTCTCCTGCCAACCAGTTGGTTGTCGCCTGTATATCTTCTTCATCTGCGATTTTCATATCTTCTAGATTCTTATTGCCAGTCTGACGTCTTACTGCCTTCCCACTGTCCACCGTCTTTAGTATGGTCCAATCCGAGGTAATCAGAGATATCAGTCGGGATAGTAGGCAGGCATTCTTGTCTTACTTCGGTCTGTACTTCGAAGGTTTCTCTGAGGTTTCACCTGTTGATCAATTGACATATGGCATCGTCACAGAGCTATTGAAACAGGTTGACTAACGTTTGGTGCAATTTAGGTAGACGTTTGACTGCCATGCTGTGTTTTGTTGGATGATAACGTGTAGCGTTGCAATTTGATCTTGAGTTGACTTGCTTTCCCTCAGTTCAGCTTGCTCCAGGTGGAGTTCTGCATCCACAGCTTTCTTCAATCTCTCCTAGATGATGAGATTATATATTTTGCTTGATGTGAATAGTATAGTGTTTCCTCCGCAGTTCCTGCAGAGGCCTAATTTGCTCTGTTTTGTCAGTTCAGCAAGCTTACGTCGTTTCCACTCAGCAGGTTGATTTCCTTCCTAACAAGCGTTTTTCAATGGTAGTGTCAGGTTATCCGCCACCGTCTCTAGGTCCATTTCAGTGCTTTCGCAGTAATTTCATTCCATCCTTCCTCACTCCCGGTTGATTTTCAGTGGTTTGATTGCAATTGGGACGTCTGCTCTTGTTGATGGACCGGTGTCCACTGGGAGTCCTATGGTATTTTTGGACAAGTCTCATTTGATGGTCGATTCAAGAGTTCTTTAGATTGACAACCTCATATTTGCCTTTCCTTCTCTTCTTTGGTAATAAGATGTCCCTGTCCACTTTTCGTTGCTCTTATCTGTGTGTATCTCTTTCGTGATGGTCACCTGGTTATCTCATATAGTGTCCTGAGGTCCCCAGTACCTATGGCTTATTCTGCTTTGGTTACACCTGGGTCTATACACGTTTCCTTGACTCTCGCCTTCACTGAGTTCTATTGTTCTCCTACGCTGATTTCCTCATTGATACTACTTAGTGTCGCCGACTTCACTGTGATAGCTTCAGTGAAGCTGTCTTTTGTGGTTTTGTCTCTCCGTTTCTGTGCAATGAACTTGAATTGTAGTCTGCCTACAGTTGTTCTGAAGACTTTCATCTTGATCTTGAAGGTTCCTTGCACGAGATAATGGTCTGAATACACATTTGCTCAAATTCCCGACTTCCTGTGTCTCCGTTTCCATAAGATCGAGATGAAGTCTGTTTGGTTTCTGGTGTATCCATCAGGTGAAATCCATGTCACATTGTGTGTGCATAGAGTTGGATAATTGTAGCCTTCCTTCATTTTGAATTGAGTCTTGCTGTTATTATCCTAAAAGGAGAGCTTTGGCTGCTATTGGTGGTTGTCGTCTGTGTGACCGCAGTGGATTCCTGATTGTTCAGTTGGTTATTTGGATAGTCCAAATCCATTCCATCACCAGTTCTCACAGATGACTAGCACTTCCAAATCATATCTCATATGTTATGCGACCTTAACAACCTTCCTGACTTCAAGAATTATGCGAAATTTCTACGTCCCCAATTTTTTTCTCGGTGTTATCTAAAGATGAAACATTGGTTGACTGGCTTTACGAAAGCTTTTCATTAGCCCACTATGTCATTTCGCCATTTCTCTCCGCTTCCAGGGAAGAATCAGTTTTTTGTTTTTTATATTTCTGTTGTGCTTCGAGGTTTCTTTATCGATTGGATTGCTTTTCATGGGGTAGAGTCACCAGCTTCACGCCAAACCTTCCTTCTTTTACCTGGTTTGTGATCAGCCAGTAAACGAGCGAACTAGTAAATTAGATGAGGTAGCTATTTGTATATATGAGTGTATGTCAATTTAATCCTGACAATATACACGAAGAATTCGTTCGTTAGCACCAGAGTTAATTATTTTGTTTTATTTTTCGTACTAACGATGCACTTTATTGAACATTTTTACATGACTGTTTTGAGAATGAAGAAATGAAACTTCAGTAAATCAATAGATAACTCAAGCTTATGCACATGTCTACATCTTTCTATCACAGCAACAAGTGACAGTGATTACGAATCATGTAAGTTCAAAAGCCAGTGTTAAACTGTTCTGAATAAAATGGGAGTTTAAAGAATTATGAACACCTAACTGGTAATGTATAAAAGCACTTTAAAATGGAAACGGTGGAGAACATAAATTTTGTATACCCTATCTTCAACGCACCGTTTGCATAGATCTTCGTGTTTTGGTAGTTCTGGCCTTCAGATTGTGTTTGTTTACGTTCCTTTCATGTCTTCCATGTATCTCCACAACTCTGTATCATTTGCCTTTACTGGAATCAAATGTATCTTCCTCCTATCTGGATTTTTTTAATGTCGATGAATGCATCTTTATATACTAATGATAAACATTGTCAGCAGCAAAATATCAAAACTGTAATGAAGAATTCAGTCATCAGAAATAGTAGAATTACACCAATAATATGAATATCTCATCAGTCATTCAAGATAATTTTCTATTCTCTTAAAATATTTCAAAATCAAATTTGAATAATATTTGCAGGTAAAGGAAATTGTAAAGGTGAGTTCATTCAACTTTGTTGATAACTATCAATAAATATGAGATCGATGTTCATGGCTTCCTGCTGACTGACCCTAGCATCTAACTGATAGGAATCAGATTAAAATAGCAATTGTCTTATGACTCAACTTGTGACTCATCCCATGATTGGATTACTATAAAATTTCATCTTTTTCTAACATTGGTCTTGGTCAGATCACCAACCAATCAGAGTAATTTTTCTCCAACCTAGTCGAGTCACCTACCAATTAGAACAATCTATTTCCCACTGTCCTGGGCCGATTACAATGTGGTTGAACAATATATATAAAATAGTACGTAGCCTTAGAGTCACAGGTTAGTCTATATCTTTTGATATTTATGTGCCTCAGTGAAGCGCAGGGTGCCACGGACTAATAGGTGTACCTACCATATCAGTTGAGTTGTTCATTGTGTCAGGCGAGCGTCCCAACCGCTATGCCACTAGTCAGTGACTGGTGTAATGTGTCCAGTTCAATCATCTAATATCAACAATTTAAAGCACACCGTGATGGCTAGCCATCCAGTGGCATGGTGGCAACATTGTAAACTTTATTGACAGACTTCACTCTGTATCAAACAAAAGGCTAGATACACTACAGTGGTCACTGACTAGTCCTAGTTTCAAGTTTCTTCGGCAGTACGCACCCACTGTCAGTGGTCGAGCCCAGGACCTTCCGGTTACAAGGCAAGGTCGTATACCATTCAGCCACTGATACCCGATTAAATCAGTGGCAAGCCCATGAATTGTAACTTCTATTAATTCGTGATTTAGCGCGACTGCCATAAACCAATGTCATCGGTCGGATATCCATCCTCATACTTGAATGGATGAACCCCTGACTGGTCACGACTTCTCACTAGAAGTGCAGATAGCTCCGTCCTATAGCAAGTCACTCACTAGCGAGCATCAGATTAGTTTTCTTTCGTTGGTGCGTAAGGATTAGATTGTTTGTTGTGAGCTGATCATGGATTGATATTAGTTAGAAGATTCGTTGATAATATGACAGCGATTTTCTAAATCAATATTGTTGAAAAACTTGCTAATGAACGTAGAGAGTCAGAATAACTATCTCGAAGGGAATGTGGATAGTTGATGTTTGAGGTAAGTCTGTATGAATTTAATATTCACATTTACACCGTAAATGTCACACACACTCTTTCTCGCTATCTCTTTTATTATAGGTGAAAAAATAAATAGAGAACAGTGTACGTAAATTTTGCATTTTACTTTAACATGGTACAATTTTACAATCATAAAAGTAAATTATATTTTCCTAGATACTGTATATGATTTAGAGTTGATCCGAATGCTCATTATTATAAAAGGCTTCCTGTATTTCCTAATGAATGTAAAAGACAAGACGATGTTAATCCGGAATGACATTTCACTATTTCATACTGCTAACAGCTTTATCAAACCAATATTATTAAACCAGAATTTATAAAATCTAAGCCTATACTCGTGAACTTAACCATCGTTTCTTCAGCAATGAGGTGATTCCTACCTTTTTAAGCTGACCAGTTGTTAAAGATTACAGGACTTCTTTAGATTGCTGTAATTAATAGGAGTATAGAATTATAAAGGCAGCATGTGTTTATCACATTCGTGTTGATTTTGACATTGCTTGGAGGAAGCGGGGGCGTTGTTACAAGTTCAAATCCTGCTTTAATCCATCATTCCTATTCAGACACTTTTGAATCCATTCGATAGGAAGTATTTTTGATGTTAGACGTTTTCTGGGATTCCTGGAATTTTTCTGGATGATGATTTCGATATTGTCATAATCAATTTTGTGACCTGATGGCTGGTGATTTTTCAAGCTTTTCTAGTTCAAGTGGATTTCTCTTTGGACGAACAGAGGTGGCACTACGGTATTCATATTTTCTGATTACTTTGAGTTCTCTCTAGGAATGTTTGTCCAATGTATATTGCATTGTGCAGACACAGTCAGGTAGAGAGCCCTTAGGCATTCGGTTATTCATTGAGAAATACAAAACTTTCATAAAAATTAACATCATATTCCCAATGCCCAAATTATTTCCAAATTCGATACGTATGCTAACTACAAATATGTCTGAAGTTATCGACATACTAAATAAGACAAACAGAATGCGTAATTGTTGTGGTAAACATACCTGTAACCATGTATATATGAAGCCGGGTTAATACATGTGTAAATATACTTTGAAATATTGTCGGTTTGCGTGCAACGTCAATTCCTAAAGGTTTGAAGAGTCTTGCAGTGATTTCTGAGCTGTCCTTAATATATGGTAGGGCGATTGTTTTTGTGTTTTCAATGGGGGCCTTTGACTTGATAGATTGGCTTGACGGTATATGTCTTTTGATGACATTCCGTGGATATCCATCCATTATTTTGAAAGATGTCCATGAGATATATTTCTTCAATTTTCCTTAAGGCAGGAATGCTGCGATGAGTCCTGGCTCTCTTGAATAGTGTTTGTATACAACTCCTTTTGTGTGTTATTGGATTTTTGCTGTTGTATTTCTGTATTCGATCTGTGTGAATTGATTTTCTATGAACTTGTGTTTCTAATTCCCCTGTGGTTGTTCGCTTGCCTAAGACGTCCAGAAATAGGATTTTGTTCTCGGATTCCTCTTCTCTTGTGAATTTGATGTCGTTGGAGACGTTGTTTATTACGATGTGAGTTTTATCTAACTCGTTTCTTTTGATTATTACAAATGTGTCGTCTAAGTAACGTATCCAAACTCATTGTTCAGTTCCGATACAAATAGCCTAGAGAGTGTAAAAACAGACGAAAACAACCACACACGTTCAAGGTCACTCACCCACCAGGAGAGATGACTAACAAAGTATTGGTGAAATCTAAATCTCACTTCAACAAATTGAAGTATGCGCTGAAGATGTTTGTTGTCTAGTACGGGGGGGGAGGCAATGAAAGCATCGCAATCTAACTATTCAGCTCAGAGAACACAACCATATCAAAACATTACTATATTCTATTAACCACATAAAATCAAATGCCTATGACTAATCTTCCATCATTATGTAAATGTGGATTTACCCAAATACGTATTCGCTTGCTTAAATCGTGCTCTGTAATTATCAATATGGGAATGTTTGTATTCCTTATACACATTTCTCTTGCTTTTATGATCCCACGCTTGACGTCGTTTCATTTTATTGCCGAGTAATTTGAATTGATAAACTCTTCTATCACTGATACAAGTATACTCTGCTATAGCGTCCTTATTCTATGCCTACATTTACCGTGCAATTAACTCTAATATTTCCAGGTCAAATTGACTGTCAACTCACTGGTAAGTTGCTCAACACTGGCTAAATAAACAGAATTTTCACAGCTCAAATCTTCATTTCTAATTATGTATGTGTTTACTCCAAAGTATCTATTATGCATTCGCCATCAGTAAGGCCTACTCGTCAGGAAGAAAACATGCTCGCCGTCATAGAAAGCCATGAAGAATTATACTGACAGATTGTTCGGCAACAAATTGTATGTCAGAAAAGTGGGAATGAAATTACTTTTGCGGGTAAATCTTCAATATCTTAAGATCTTCAGTTTTCGAAATCAATGTAAAAATTTGTTCAAAAGCCTAATCAGTTATTGATTAATTTGGGATATTCGCTTGACGGTGGTTGGCAGATGATGGGTCGATGACGTACCTTTCACTGTCTCTTAAACTTATCAGTTAGATGACTTCACATCCTGATGAACCATAGTGCAACAATCCATCGTTTCAAAAATATCAAAGCATCATCTACTGGGATCCTGCAGAATAGAAGAAAACATTAAGAAACACCCATTTTAGATTCTACTAATGACAGTGAACCTGTTCGAAATATTTCCATTGTACGCAAATAACTATTGAATAATCTAAAAATAGTCAAGGCTTCCTGACGATCGCCTCCATCCATCTAATACCAACAATTCAATGTGCTCCATGATGCTGAGCCACCCAGTGGCATGATGGCCACATTAGAAATGTAACTGACAAAGTTCAGGCTGCACGAAAGACAGGACTAGACACATTACACCGGTTACCAACAAGTGTCCAATTAAAAGTATGAAATACACTCGGTCCTGCAGGAGGTCAGCCGCGAGCCAGCATGAATAACTCAGTGGTAACGTCACCTCTGACTGCAGGACTCAGTGATATAGGTTCGAATGTCAGAAGGAATACGAGTTCCTTCAAGGTTTCAGATACGACGTTTTGTTGAATGATGAGTTCCAGCTAGTATGAAACCTAGACCAGGTTGAGCCGATTTCCTCCAACCATCCGACGCCCAAGATATGTACTGCCGGGCCAGTACCTTTAAAATAAACATCATGGCAACACGTGACATTTGTTCAAGTAATCCGTGCTGCTAAATTGTGAAGGGGTTGTCAGTTGGAACTTACCAGTCCAAGTGAATAAAAGTGATATAAAATCAGCTTTGGGATTTGAAAGAGTTATTTATATATTTCAAATGAACTGTCGTCAAAATTTGACAGAATAGTTCTAAAATATTTGGGCGCCGAGTGAGAAGTAGGCATTTGTAAAAAATTATATTTGTAAAATCTCAGCGAGATTGAAATAAGTAGTTCCGTTTCGTTCGGAAATCTGGTCCGAACTTCTTCAGGGAAATTAATCGAAATTAACATAACAGAGGTTTATATATAAAAGGAACATCACTTGTTATCAAAACTTTTGTCCAATCATAAGTCATTCAACAAGTATAATAAACAAAATTTTATCAGCTGTGATCAAAATTGGACCTTGGACTTACAAATATTGGTCTACCTTTGTTAAGCACTTTAAACAGAGTGTATGTGTGTGTGGGTAGACAGTTGTAAAGCATTTCTTAACGTTTCCATAAGAAGATATGGACAGAATTATTAATATATTCCCTTTCCACCAAAAGAAATTTTGAGTGATAAATTTCACTTCTCTTCCCATCTACAATAAACTACTTACAACTAGCTTTGAACATTTCATAAAGTAGTTTTTCAGGTAGATGGCGACTAATCGTGGAATCTATCACGCATATTTTATCCAGTTGAGTACTCGTCATCTGGATGAACCTGAGTTTCTGAGTAGACCGATTGGGCCATGAGAGCCACCTACTGTGCAATGCGTACCAGTCACTACTTGTTTTCAATTCAATTTCGATTTTGTCGTTTGATTGATTGAACTGAAATTTCTGGCGTCTCTTGACGTATCAACTTTTAAAATGGACGCCATGACGACGTCTGTGCGAATAACTTGAAGTAATTTAATGGACATTGAAATCCTCGATGAGCATCCAGTCCTTTTTGGACTTATCAGCTGAAGAGTCTCATCTCTAGCCTCTAAATGACAAAACTAACCACTTAAATCGTTCTTTATACGGCTTATGTAGATTGAGTATGCAGTTTGTCACGTTAATTAGCTTAATTATTATAAATTTCTATTTTGGTAAAACTGAATGATGTAAATTTGTATAACGTTACTACTTTATTTTCAGTTGGAAGTCGCTATATCTGTATGTCAGTTATTCAAACATTTGTGAATGTATATCATGTTTAACATAGTGAACCTAAATCCAGTCTACCTTTACTGTAGCCAGTACTTTGTTTACTATTCTCAAGAGTTGCTTATCAGGGATTTGATTGATTACAACTTTGGTCATGAAATGACTTCAGCTGGAGAGCCATTGTTTCGTCTTTGTCTTTGAGTCTTCAACAGTACGCACGCATTATCCAACGATGGACCGAAAACAGGATTTTTACGTTACAAGCCAACCGCTTTGACCATTCACTGGCAACTTGAACGGAGTTAGATGACTGAGTGCGCGAATCAAAATTTTTACCGATTTGCGATATGCGGCCCTACCACCAGCCAGTGTTTAGCCAGTGGCGAATTTCCGTTGACACTCTTGAAACTTAGTGAAATATTAGAATTTTTATGCTGATTACTAATACTACTGATGGTTAGTTCATAAGTAGTATTATTCTTAATAATCAATAATGATAATTTCAATTAAAAGGCATTTCCTGAAGACAGAATTAATTCAGAATACTCAACTATGTGTTAGATTACCCCGATTCTTAATGAAGAATTTTATTTCTGCTTTCAAGGTGAAACTGTTTGCGCTGATAGTAAGTTCAGTACTGTGTTTATTTTCAGGAGTAACTGAGTTGGTAGTAATATTATCAGATGGAATGTCGTTTCATAGGGAAGTTTCCTTCCTAGAAACTGAAGGCAGCATATTCATGAAATGGTTTGAGTTAGGCATACTTGACGTCCTACAGGTCACTATATTAGGGCTAATTTAATATATTCTGGGTTTCTGAGTGATTACTGTTTGCCTATTATTAAGACAACATAGTGTATTGGGCTAAGTTGTTCCATATTATTGTTATTATTCCACTGAGTTCCAAATGGAACATAGGGCTTCAACACCACACCTATGCTTTGTTCCGTTGTCCTCTTCAGCTGGGTCTACGATTGTTCACAATCTCTCATCTCCTCCTCCTCCTTGCCACATGATCTCCTCCATGTCACACACGTATCGATGACCCACTCGTCGATTCACATTGGGAATCTGCTCGAGCAATGGCCTGCATAAAGTGCGACGTCATTCAACGGTCTCTTTGATGTATGCTTAGCAATCTCCATTTTCTTCTACGTATTTGTTGAGCGATCGGTACTTGGTTGGTCTGTTCATACAGTCTCTTGTTACTGATGATTTTTGGCCGGCCGGTCACACAATATTCAGTATAGAGCCAGTCAACGAAGGTGTCAGCTGTTGATGAAAGTCTGCAACCTGTTGGAAATTCATCTCGTTACATACTGGTCAAGTTTATGACCCACAAAGAAGGACCAACTTGACATTTGTGTTGAACAGAATGCGAATCTTGTTCCTTTTGTTGAATGCAGCCGATTTCCAAATTGGTTCCAGGTTGGTGAAGGCGTATCTTGCCTTTCCGATTCTTCATCTTCATCCGTCTCAACTGTAGTTGAAACGATGCTTCTGAAACAAGTGAAGGAAGTAACCTTTGTTAAATCTCCCCCTTTGACGGTGACTGGGGCTGGTTGTTCTTGCTGTTGCTGTTGGTTGGTTATCTTCATCATCTCCATATTCTCTGAGTTCACTTGGAGTCCTGTTTCCGCTGCCTGCCTCTTCTGCCAGTTTGTTGGTTTTCGCTTGCAGGTCTTCGAGTTTATGTGACATTAGACATATATCATCTGCGAAATCCATATCTTCTAGAGTCTTCTCATCGGTGGTCCAGGGTAATGCCGTCTCCTGTCTCCCCACAGTCTGACGCATAATACAGTCCACCAAAATGTAGAACATAATCGGTGATAACAGGCGAATGGCCTTCCTTAGCTCCTGTATTCACTTCGAATGCCGCAGTGAGTTTTCCGTCGTGGATCACCTAACACGTGACATTGTCATATGGCCAGCTGTTGAGTGAGTTTGATAAAGAATTGAGGTACGCCGTAGAGTCAACGTAGTTTCCAAATTACTTCTCGGTCATCACTGTCTGGTGAAGGCCTTCTCCATGTCGATGATGTTGAGGTGGAGTGAGTTTTGACTACCATTCTGTAGTTTATTCTAATACAGGCTCAGTATCAAAGTTTAGCATGTGACAGTATATCTAATTTTAATTTAATAATATCAAAAGTATTTTACTCGACCACAGTTTGCAGTCTACAGATATTACACTTTAAATACATTTCATTCAACCATAAGAGTATAATAAATAAAATCTAACTTCAGTTAATTCAAAATTTTGAAAACTTCTTCAGATGAACCCGCATCTCTACCTCGTTGTGAGTCTACATGCGTTTTATATTCGTGGTGAACTGACGCTGTTCTCTGATTATATAATAACGACTTATGATGAGGCATTTGCCATTGTCAGGGAAAATATACAGTCTCAAGTTGCCATGTCATCCATAATTCAGAAGAGATTTCAATTGGGTCTCTACGTTACTTCAATTCAGTCATTATGTATTTGACTATTCTTAAAAAAACAGCGGTCTGCTTGAATCACTGAGTCACCTGAATTTCCCTCCAAAGACAATTCAATCAAAATTACTAGAATTCTTATTGTTTTAATCACTCACTTATATATCCTTGAGTAGAAAAATCTACTCACGCGCAATTTTAACTGTCTTTCAACCCACTCTAGTGCATTTCTAAGGCCAAAGAATATTCTAAGGGATTCACTTAATGCTACAGGTAGAACAAGTAACTTTAATTGCTGTAACAGCATCAACTTTGTGCTAACTATCTACAAGGTGTGCTAAAACAGAAGTAGATACGAACAAATCTTGTTTGTCCCTTGCATAACCATAATGCAGGATGATGTTCGGAAATACTAAGATGAACCTGCCTAATTGTACGCCCAATGTAGCTGGCTCTTTAGTCGCAGTCAAACTGGTAGATACACATATAGGAGGCATACTCAGGTAGTTTGTCCTTATTTCTTGAAGGTAAAATACGGGTGAGAGGGAGAAGACAACGAATCTGATCTGCACTGAATGTTATGTTAAGTGTATTCTTTAGGTGTTGTGTTACTATTTCGTAGATGTTGTCACCGAGGAACTGCAGTTTCATGGAGAATAGATTTTACTGGAGCTGTTGACCTACTGATATGCTTTTGTGTTAAATTCGTATTTTTCTAAATGAACCTATCTCAGTGAACATTTTTGAACTAAGTAATTCTTTAATAATCTCAAGCTCCTCATTGAGAGATTCGTTTGAACAGATTTTTCTCGCTCTATGAACCAGACAATTATTTTTTTATATTTATTTATTTTCAGGCTTGTTTTTCTGCGGCGAAACATGTAAGGAAAAATGTGTACACTTAGCAAATAAAAGCAATTCCACTTTAATCTGATCAATAGTTGTGTCTAATGGCCCTCTTAGTATTTGAACAGTTTCTGGTGAATCGAACAACCATTTCATTTCATGATGATCTTAATGCATACCCATGTAAATTCATCAGTTTCCGTGGTTGAGTATCGCTACTTTGTGTGGCAGTATATATTGTTGTATTCGAATTGTAGTCTATTTAAGGGGCATGCTTGAACAGTGCTCATTGTTGCACTAGGCTACTTTGAAATACAAACACTAGTTTGCTTACTGCTATGGAACCGAGTACATTGGCCATATGATACTTCCAATTGTAAAGCGCGCTGCGGAACACTATCCAGCTCGGCTAGAAAACGAAGAACACAGGTGTGTACGTAGTAACTTGGTAATAAAACATTCGGTGAACTCAGCACATTTAGCTGCATTTGAAACATCCTTCCAAGTCCTATACAAGACCCGTTCAATTCTGTAAAAAAGGGAATGAGATCAAAGCATTTGTGCAAAGCTGAGTCCCTAGCGATCCAAACGTTCAAGTCTATGCTATGCAGAAATATATGCAACCTCTATCGTTGCTATGGCAATCATAAACAGTCTTTTAGTTACAGGATTTCATCAGTTAGAGAACCATTGGAAAACCTGGGACAGCTGTTTTATCTTAGCTAGGGACTCTTCATCAGCACGCACCCACCGGGGTTCGATCCCAGGATCTTCTGGTTACAAGGTGACCATTAAGCCACTGGGACCCGATCCATTGGCCCGTGAATTCTAACTTCTGCGAAATCACGATAAACAGTCTTTTCTGTTGATGGTGATTATCCTATCAAGTTTCTTGTTTACTGCTGTTATTATGACGTCTTTCTAATCTTCATTGTCATTACAATGTTTGTTTATTTCATCTGAATTTTTGTCTATTTTGTTACCACTACGTTTTGAATTCCTAATTGCACAAAAAGACGATTATCTCAATAATTAGGAACCATGTTTTTGATCCGATCTTTCTGTTTATTCTGTTATGAATCGATTTTAATCCCTAATCGTTATCTCATTAATTTGACCTACAACCCGGAAATAGTTCTGCAGATTTTTCACTATTGTGTTATACTTTATTTACACGAATGCACTTTTCCAAATAATTTCAGATCAACCTAAATTTCCCTGTAGTAAGTGTCAGAAGTTTCACTCGCTAGAGTCAGTATATGTATATAAATGCATTTTGAAACTCTCCTATGTTATTATGCTCAAATATCATGAACTAAGTTAAACATACGTTTGAAGTATTTCAGTTTAATTCTTATAGTCTTGTCAGTAATACATCAGTAGACTTAACGTGGGTGACCTGCTTAAAACCTGCGCTACAGGAAACCTCCATAAATACAGTGCATATAGATTTCTTATTCATTTTGTTTGAATCTAGTAAAATATTACTGTTTACTCTGGCGGATATTTAAAACATTCACAACCTTCGGTTTCGTAAATTTCTACTAAACATGAGTAAAAGCATGATGCTCCATGGTAACCTATAGAAGCAGCACATGAGATGACCGCTCCTGAGTAGTGCTCTTGGTTCACAAAATGTACCCCTGAACGCTTTATAACTGACATTCAACAAAAAGTCGTCATGTATTTCTCTAAGTAGAGGTAGAAGAAATATCATAATGGTGGAGTGGTTTCTGCTTCAGGTGAGATAGAACTGTGTTGGACAGTCTACTGTCATAAAGAAAATAAAAGACAAATTCAGCGATGAAAAGTTTCTTTCTTGACGAAATCTCCTTCAGAGGCTGTACATTTGTATTTATATTTACCAAAATCACGTACAGTAGTCTATTATTGAGTAATAAGGGCTGACATAATTGATATAATTACTCAGAAGTGGCTTCAAAATGAAAATTAAAAGTCGTAAATACATGGTATTCAGTGGCACAAAGATAGAAATTTGGTAAGATTAAAAAAATTGCTATTGAGTGAGTGTCAATTTGACAAGTGAGAAGAGGGCGTGAAATGTATAGAAGGAACATATGAGAGTGATAATAGTGAATTAATTACCATGGTAAAAGCAAACTAAAAGTAAAAATTAAAATTAAAAATAACATTGTTTATAGGGAACGACCAGTAAAGAGGATAAGACCATGGTAGAATAAGAGACTGCACAAAAGTTTTCTGTATACAGAGTTCAGGGTTGTATTGGTGAATTGCGAGCACCTGCACCATACAAAAAAGCCAAAACCTGACTCCCTTTGTAAAACTTGGCCTAATCTTGTAGATAATTTTGAAAGACGACTGTGGTGGAGCTGCGTGGCTTGAACTCACCAAGTGCTAGAGAATTGAGCTAGTAACTGTCTTGCATTGGCCTTCTGCTAACCATGCCGGATAATATTCGGAAATGTGTTTGAAAAGTGTGTGCTTTGTGCGTCCAATATACCGTGATCCAAAGGTGCAAGTGAATTTATAAACACACATTGAAGTGGCCAGTCCAAAGTGGCAGTTTATCCTTCACACATCCATTGATCATTTGTTAGCTGTAGAAACGGAACAGTAGCTCATCTGTAAAGAAGGCTTTCCTCAGTAATCTGCATAAGTAATTCTTCAGGATCTCAGGTGCGAACTCACCTTTGAATTCAACGCTCATATATAGCAGTTTCTTCGGCACCACAGTCTGGGTTTTTTCAAGCTTTTGCTTTCACTTCACGTTTTTCTCGATATTTGTTGGGGAATACCCATTCTCTATGAGAAATTGTCTGAGTCGCTGTAGTTCTCTGTTGATTGTATCACTGGAATATATCGTTCTTATTGTTATTCTACTATCAATTAATCTCCCATTTCAATATTCTGGACAAAGAGAAAATATCATGCAACAAACTCCGCTGAAAATTCTGTATATTATATTAACTTCGTTCAGAATAAACCTGTCACTATCATTATTATTGTTATTCAGTGTGGACGCATGATTATATAAGTTTTTAATACGCTTTAAAATATTTTCAGCTGAACGATCTGGTACAGATGGTAGAGATTGTGGTAAGTCGTATGCTGACATTAAAACACCCTTGAAAATCACATTTTTCGAGCTTCTATCACTTCATTTTTGATACCTGAACAGAATGGGTAATCTGATTTGTTTGTCTGGCCTGAGTCAAACTGGCTACACTGGCGACAAACTCAGTTCCAAACTGGCGAAAACCCAGTTCGGCGTATAGATCACTTCTATCTGGCTGGCTACAGAGCACTCCTGTTTGACGTGAGCAGTATATGACTACTTATTTCAGTGAACAAGTAGTATATAGTATTATGCATGTTTTTTTGAGAGTAATGTAAGAGGTCAAATTCCACTGGACAATTTTGTCAGTAGGCCAAGAATGTTTCACACAGAGACTCAGTTATTTCAGTCAGGATGATGTAACATCGATTTCTCAGCAATTCCTTTCTCAAAGACTAGGAGGCCAGTCATAATTTTTAAATGTAACTTAGCATAGTCTCAATTATTACTCCATCCGACAAAGGTGAGTTTCAAAGGAGATACTAACTTTCAACTTGATATCAAATTTCACCGGTGTAATATGCGATGAATACAAATCGAAAGGAGCATAGAAACTACAACAATGCAGGACTAAGGTGATAGCTGAGTAAAATTCAAAATACAGTGTCTATCCCAAAGATAGATGTGGTCAGGATGTGCATGAAAACCGACTGAAGTGCTGTTTTATGACTGAAGATGAAAACATATATATGTGGCGGGAATGAAATATGTTAAGTAAAACTGAGTCTTAGAAGACAAGGACCGTTTTAGATGCGGAGGTGAAATCACCTTCTTTTGAACAGAAAACTCTGGAGCGCAGTTACGGTAATAGCTGCCGCTTGAAGCCTACCTTTCGCTGTCATATCACATTTAATATTGGCTGCTTACATGCTAGCGTCTGTGGCATAGAGGTCGAGTGTTCACCAGTCAAGCATGTGTTTTGGGGTTCGATTCGCCGCTTATGCACTCCTTTAACTCACTAAGTCCGCAATTTGATCGGTAAAGGGGGAAGGTTGGGCATGAGGCTAGCAACCCCATCCCGTAAGAATAAACACCACTGCTGTAGCATGAAAGCCTATGTTTCACTGGGGACGTAAAGGAATACCGAGAAAGTATATATGTGCTAACCTATGCATGCAAACTGTGATTCAACATCTTTTAAGAATAAATCGCCAAAAAGAACCTTTTCCATGACATATAGACTGCATTCACTTCTGTATCAACGCTTACGACTGGATCCAGCATTGCCCATGAGCTTTTTATTTTCTCGCCACACATGGTCCACCGTATCATTCTAGGAAGCCTAAATCGACACTTTCCAATCAGTTTCAGCTGTGGACATGTCGCTCAACGGTCTTTGCACTGTTTTGTTAGGCGGTAACATGTTGATTAGTTTGTTTCCAGAGCTTTTTCTGGCCGCCATCTGGTCTTCAGTAATGAGCGAAAGAAGCAGATGCTACAGAAAGTGCACAACCTGTTGGCGATGATTTTAATGACACACGTGTCACGTCTGTGAACCAAACAGAAGCGTGATTTGATATCAGTGATGCAAATTCAGATCCTGTTTCTTATTCCGTGGAAAGGAAAGAAATTCTTTCCAGTAGGGTTCAGCAGGTCGGGTGTGAGCAAAACTACTCACTGAAGACATAAGTTAGTGGTCTCGCTTTATTATGAATTGAGAGAAGTTGGAATTCATAGACTGGCCAATGAATCGGTTCCCAGTGGTTTGATGGTTCATGAGCTCGCCTTGTAGCCAGAAGGTCCTAAGTTAGAACCCCGGTGGTGGGTGCGTAATGTTTGAGTCTCAAAATAGGTTGCCGAGACAGATATCTAGTTCTCCCTGACAGGTTTTCTTATGGTTATCTAACCGATGTCAGCTCATGATGATATGATTTCATTGACAGTTCATATTACCGAGTGGACTGATGTTTAGGTATACTAATACTGAAGCAATGGACATCTCAACTGATATGATAGATATACCAATTCATCCATGGTACCTACCACTTCACTGAGGCACATCAATATCAGAAGACAAAGACTGGCCTGTGATTGTTGGGATAGGGTCTTCATTAGGAAAAACCCGTCATATTTAAATGCTTTTGAAACACATTAAAGTCAGCCCAAGGCAGTTAGAAATAGATTTTTCTGATTGGTAGGCAACTCAGCTAGGTCAAAGAAAATTATTCTCATTCGTTGGTGATCTGACCAAGACCGATGTGAGAAAAAGGCAGTGAAATTCTATGATTAGATAATCATAGGATGAGTCACACGATGAGTCATAAGACGACTACTATTTTAATCTGATTCCTCTCACCTCAAGTCTATAATATAATGCTGTTTACAAATTGTGTGTTGATTATAGTATACTACCTTACTAAAACATAAATTTTGGTTGAATTCTTTTATTAAATTTCAGAAAATGAAGATTTGCTTCCATGTGAGAAAATATTTGATATATATTCTTATCACAGTCGGATTTTAACTAGATAAATCATAATCATTACTTGTAAAATTTTAAATTAAACAGAAACAGGCCTTATATAATCAGCTGAAATCAGAGGCAGTCTGAGAATAATGAATTGACTGAATCGCCTGAGTAAAGAAAATGAATCCTGGGGAATGCATGCGATTATCAAATTTCTTCCAAACTCTTCTGCGTATTGGTATATATATATGTAATACAAAATGTATAAATTTACCACATATCAGTTCAAATTCCAGGGTATTATTAACTGCTAGATACAATGGCTTCAGTGCAAGAGAATAAAACTGGGCAATTACGCCATGAGTGCTTCTAAGAAAGAAGTCACCTAAAGAATCTAGTAATCTGAGAATAACTGATGCTACTTTGCGACAGAAATAATGCATAAATTCCGAGTTTTATGTACATTGAGTAGTTACCAATAATGATACGACATGGGTCAGACAATCAGTGTACTTACACATATATATCAAATATTTAGCTGTTCAAACATTATTAACTTGTAGACAATCTACTATTTGTCTTTATATCATACTTGATCGTGCCTTCAAAAATGGCATGCATTTTCATGTAAATTTATGTTTATATGAAAATATAAATTATTATTATTATCAGTGAGCAAAATACGTTTCAGGATCAATTAGGCAACTGTAAAGATTGTGAAAATGAGAACTTTACGGCTTACAAATCACTCAAGTCGCTTTACTTACTCTCTTCTCAAAATAATAGTAAAACTGTTCAACTGCATATGAATATTCTTGCAGGAACTATATTTGTGGACTATATCAGATGAAAACAGAAAACACAGAGGTGGTGATGAAGATTCCTGGCCAACAGCAATGGCAACAGCAACAACAACAGACAACAATCAGCATAAGAGGGAGAAATCTGAAAGAAGCAACCTCCTTCCCCTACCTACTAACGTTTCAACCACAGGCGGACGGAACTGATGAGGATATCAATGCAGCGAGGATCAGGAAAGCAAGGTAGGCAGGCTATCATTACTCTCAAGTCTGTGTGGAAGTCAGCAGCACTCAGCATGAAAATGAAAATAAGATCCGGATTTTCAACTTCAACGTGAAGTCAGTGCTATTTTATGGATGAGAGACCTGATGCGTCACGAAGAGCACCTCGAACAAACTACAGACTTTCATCAACAGCTGTCTTCGCTCAATACTACTCAAGACCAGATCCGTGGCCAGAGAAGATTAGCAACAGGGATCTCTGGCAATGAGCAAACTAACCCAGCAGGAAGCAACTGTGCCACAAATATGCTGGAAGTAGTGGAGGTGGATTGGCTATACTCTGAGAAAACAAACCATCAAGTGACATTACTAGACAGGCCCTCTCGTGAAAACCGAACGAGAAGCGGCGAGTTGGTTGTCAATGCGAACGTGACTTGGAGGAGGTCATGTGAAGAGGAGATGAAAACATGTGTGCAGACGTGGAGCAAGGTGGAAACGTTGGCAGAGAACCGAAGGCAATAAAGACGTCCAACTGAGACCCTGTGTTTCTCTAGGAATTAAACGAAACAATAATAATATAATAATAACATCAGCACGCGAAATTATCCGCATTTCCAGAAGGTTTCACTTCTTGCATCCGAATTCCATGTATGGCATATGGAAAACCATTATGGCGAATGAAATCGGTTGGTCTCAAATGATTCGCCTCTCCACAACTAACTCAAACCGAGTACATGGATAATGAGCCTGGCAGCAAACAATCAAAACGGTGGTCCCGTGCTTCGATCACTTCGATTTGGCTGGCTAGTGACTACTATTATTTGGTATGAGTAGTATACGAGAACTTAGCTCAGTTAATCAGTAGTATACAGCTTGATGCAAAAAAAGCTAATCTATGTTAGACTTGAAGTAAGATATTTTATTATATTCTACTAAAAACAGTTTAAATTGGATTTCAGGCACAGAGTGGTGCTACAGAGAGGATCGGAGGTAGGTTATTCATTAAAATATTACTCTGGAATGCATTGGTGTGAAAACTATTGACACAAACAATGTTATTCTCTTTGACGATTTTATGATTAGTGATAAGCTTAGAATCAATATTTTCTATTTGATAAATTATGAGGTGATAGTATAGTCAGTACACTTGTTGCTGTTAAAAACAGTATCTGACTACTTGATAGGCGAAATTTGTCTTAGTTTAAATTACGCTTATACAATGAATGAATAATTATGATGAAAACACCAATGTTAAGTTGACTCTTCTTAATGGGTGACGAAAAGGATTTCCAACGAGTTGCAGACTTCCATCAACAGCTGCCTTCACTAGCGCCATTCTGAAGATCGATTGGCAAGAAAGAATAGGCAACAAGAAACTCTGGGAACAAACTAACCAAGAGCCGACTGCTCAACAAATATGCAGGAGAAAAAATCAATGGATTGGGCAAACTTTGGGCAGGCATCGCTCCAGTGGAATCCAAATAGGAAGCGACGAGTGGGTCGTCAATGCAAGGGTGGCATGGAGGAGGTCGTGTGA